>VYXD01004543.1:1358886-1370658 GCA_013397195.1 Hylia prasina
CGGAGCGGCCCCGGGGCTCGCGCGCCGCCGCCGCTCCCCTTCCCACGGTGCCTCCCAGTGCCCGCCCCGGAGCGGAGCCGCGTCCCGGTTGCGTGGGGAGTTGGGTTGGTTTGTTTGTTTGTTTGTTTGAGAAGGACGCTTTCGCATCTGATTGCCCTCCTGCTTTTGGCGGGTCTCAGTGCGACTTGCGGTTTTGGCCGCTGTGCCCTGCTTGGATGCTGTTTCTCAAATACCGGGTCTGCGTGTAGAGAAGGGAAATCTCTGACGCTGTTAAGAACTTCAGCTTCCACAAATACACGTGTTTTCCCGGAAATACTGGATTGGAGTCTATGTGCTATAATAAAACAGGCTCCTGTGTCACCAAATGGAATTGCATATATGAAATTGCATTCTGATAACAGACTGCTAGTGCTGAAATAACATACATTTTTGATTACTCTAATTGCCCATAATCATATTTCAACCACCGGCATCTTAGACTGACTTGGTACTGTGCATGGTGGTCCTTGCGGTAGAAATAGCTACAGCAGTACAACATAAGAACTTCGTTGGAGAACAGAAACTTTTGCTGCATACATGGCTGTTGAGCTTTTTTTGTATTTTTTTTTTTTCTGCTATGTCTTAAGTAAGATAATTTAGGCAAATACATGTAAAGGAATCAAGTAAATTTGAAGCTACAGGCATTCAGCATATCTTAAACCAGATCTGAAACCACTTTGATAGTGTGTTTCCTTTATGAGCTGATACAGTTTTGGTGTATCCTGCACAGCATTAACGTGAACTCACTTTCTGACTGTGTGTTTGCTATACATATAAATGCGTTGTATGTGTGTATACAGAGTAGGTTGGTGGAAAATCACAGAGATTTCTTCAGCACTCTGTATATTTGAGATTTGTGTTTCTGCGCTGTTCTTACAGATGAACATGAAAGCACTTACTTCTTGGGGATAGCTTTTTGTGTTCCTGGGACTTGAGGCGTAATCTACTGAAAAGGCAGAGTGATATGTTTGAATTCATTTTGTGTCCTAGACTCTGTTAAGGAGTCCTTGGTAGGTAGGTGGTTGTGTGGATATGTTTGTGAGGAAGAATTTCCTTTGCAAAGTTGAACTGAAAACCAGACCTTGTAACTTCACAGGTATCAAAAATCTATGCAGAACAGTTCTGATTTATTTCCTTCAATTTAACTTTTACATTAAGTTTTAAAGTATGAAGTGTAAAGGGTGGAAATGGATCTCTTGTATTTCCTAGCTGTCAAGCACATTTATCATGGGGTATAAATTGTCTCTTGAGCTTTGAGATCATTTGCCACGTACATGTGACAGCTTGTTTACATGGGAGTTTTTCCTCCTGCAGTACCCCAGTCCTAACAAAATGGAGATGTCTTATTAAAGATCCAGTTCACTTAAAACTTGTGAATCAAGAGTTAATTCTCTGGAAAGAGATGTGGATGTTTTCCAACCCATAGAATCATAGAATGCTTTTGTTTGGAAGGGACCTTAAGGGTCATGTCGATCCAACCTTTCTGCCATGGACAGGGACACCTTTTGCTAGACCAGTTGCTAAAAACCCCATCTCCAGCCTGGTGTTGAGCACTTCCAGTGTTGGGGCATCCAGAGTCTCTCTGGGTAACCTGTTCCAGTGCCTAACCACACTTGGAGTAAAGAATTTCTTCCTAATGTCTTTCATTTTGAAGTGATTCCCCCTTTTTCTATCACTGCCTCTGTAAAGGTCACTCTCCACATTTGTTGTAGGTCACCTTTAGGTACTGAAAGGCTGCAGTTACTGTATCTCCCAGAGCCTTTTCCAGCCTGAACAACCTCCATTCTCTTAGTTTGTCTTCACAGGAGAGGTGTTTTGTCCTTCTCAAAGTCCTTGTGGCCCTTCTCTAGACTTGCTCCAAGAGGTCTGTGTCCTTCCTGTGCTGGAGACCCCAGAGCCAGATGCAGTGCTCCCAGTGGGGTCTGAGCAGAGCAGAGCAGAGGGGCAGAATCCCATCCCTTGCCCTGCTGGCCATGCTGCTTTGGATGCAGCGTAGGATACAGTTCGTTTTCTGGACTGCAAGTGCCATGGCTGGGTCGTGTCCAGCCTCTCACCCACCAGCAGCCTCAAGTCCTTCTCAGCAGGGCCACTCAATTTCTTCATCCACAGCCTGTGATTGATACTGGGGGTTGCCCCATGTCAGGTGCGGCACCATGCACTTGGACTTGTCAAACCTCTCATCAAGCTTGTCCAAGTCCTTTTGGACATGATTCAGGCATGTTAGCTTCACTTACCTTGCTAGTATCGGCTCCTGAGAGATGCCACTTGTCACAGATGGTCCCTGGGACTCAGAGCTGTTGATCATTAGCCTCTGGATGGGACCACTGTATCAGTTTCTCATCCACTGAAAAGTCCACCCATCAGATCCATTTCTCTCCAATTTAGAGAGAGGAACTTTGTGGGGGACTGTTCCAAAGGCTTTATGGAAGTCCAGACAGACAGCATTCATAACTCTTCTGCTGTCCACCAATGCAGTCACGCTGTTGTAGAAGGCCACTGGGTTGGTCAAGCAGGACTTGTCCTTGGTGAAACTGTGCTGGCAAATCGCCTCTGTCCTCCATGCACCTTAACATCGCTTCTAGAGGGATCTGTTCCATGATCTTCCCAGGCACAGAGGTGAGGTTGACAGGTCAGTACTTCCCAGAATACTTCTGTCTACCATTTTTTAAACAATGGCTGCAGTATTTCCCTTTTTCCAGTCGCCTGGGACTTCACCTGACTGCCATGACTTCTTGACTACTAAGGAAAGTGGCTTGGCACATCAGCCAGTTCCCTCAGGATTCTGGGATGCATCTCACCTTCAGCAGTGGTGATTAACTCTGGTCTCTGGCTCCCACCAGCTAGGTGTTTGATATAAGAATCAATAATCTTTTGTCAGTCTTGTGTTCCACATACAATAAGGATCAAAATACAGACATCGGGGTGTGGAAACAGGATTTTTGTGAGTTACCAGAAGTGCATATTATAAATTTTCACATAGACAAATAAACAGGCTATTTGAAAAATGAAGTAGTTTATGATCTCTTGTTACAATGTTGACATAATCCTTAACCTGGGAGGTAGACACACAAAAGTGGAATTGTGTATATGCAGATAAAAGTAACTTATTTAGTTACTTTTATCTGCATATACACAATTATAAACAGTGATTATGCTAATAGTAACAGTACAAATATTTTCTTGTTTGATTTAAATTATTTCCATAATTCAGAAGATAAAGGAAGCTAATGCTGCCCAGAGCTTCACCACGTTCGTGTCTTTTTCCAGAGCTTATCCATTTTAAGTATTTTGTCCCTTCTTTTTCTCTCTGCCCTTGACAGACGATTAGAAGTTCTTGGGGTAGGTGGGGAGTGTAAGCAAAGAAATTCTAAATGCACAAACTTTGATGATTTCAATAAAGAAATTAGGAGAAAATGTTTTTAACTTTTTTTTTTCTTTCTTCCTTGAAATTTTTGACAAGTTGTAGACCTCAGGGAGCTCCTTTCTTTCTGGCAAGACTTTTGCCTTTGTGTCAGAAATGTGCCATTTGCTCTCCTGAGGACTTCTGCTTGTTTTGCCTAATGTTGTTAAGTGAATGATCTGCAGACTAGAGGGACTGTCAGAACAAAGAGCTTAGAAATACCGAGCAAAGCAAGGAGTTCTGCTGGGGCAAAGCCTGTATGAAAAAGCAATTTGAAGGTGTCATAGCCCCAGTGTCTATGAGGTCAAAATTGCACACACACATGTAACATTGATTTGTTACATCTGATTGTGCTCTGTTTTGTAGTACTGCTTATCTTTTTAAGTTTATAATGTGGGGAAGGATGTCTCACGTGACTTAATTACTTTCTTAGGCTGTATTGGAGTATTTTTAACTGTTTTCCTTTTCTTCCAGAATGGTGAACATACATAGAAGATTGTCAAAACTCTGTAGAATTCGCATTTGGGTTGAGAGCTTGTGAGCGTGCTCATCATGGAGAAACAGCAGATTGTCTTGGCTAGCCGGGATGGTGGGACTGTGTCCGGTGCAGCGCCTGCTTTCTTTGTCATATTGAAACAACAGCAGGGAAATGGAAAAGCTGACCAAGGAATCCTAGTAGCAAACCGTGATGCTTGTGCTCTGGCCAGCAGTGTATCAACTCCAGTCAAACCCAGGGTCAAGACCTGCCTCCCAGCTGACTGTGTCTCAGGGGGCATCACTGTCACCCTAGAAAACAACAGCATGTGGAATGAATTCTACCATTGCAACACAGAGATGATCCTGACGAAGCAGGGGAGGCGAATGTTTCCATATTGCCGATACTGGATTACAGGGCTGAATTCCAGTCAGAAGTACATCCTAGTCATGGACATATCCCCTGTGGACAATCACCGCTACAAATGGAATGGCCGTTGGTGGGAGCCCAGCGGGAGGGCAGAACCACATGTTCTGGGGCGCGTGTTTATTCATCCAGAATCCCCTTCCACTGGCCAGTTCTGGATGCATCAGCCAGTATCCTTCTACAAACTCAAACTTACCAACAACACCCTGGACCAGGAGGGTCACATAATCCTGCATTCTATGCACCGATATCTGCCACGACTTCACTTGGTGCCTGCAAACAAAGCCACAGAAGTCATTCAGCTTAACGGCCCTGATGTCCATACATTTACCTTTCCACAGACAGAATTCTTTGCAGTTACCGCCTACCAAAACATCCAGATTACCCAGCTGAAAATAGATTACAATCCTTTTGCTAAAGGGTTCAGAGATGATGGGCTGAATAGTCGACCTCAGCGTGATGTGAAACAGAACAGCAACTTAGAGTTGGAAGGAGGTGATGTTTTTAGTAATCCTGACATTTGTGGTCGCCCTGCTGAAGTTGATGCATTAGATGTGCATCAGAGCAGTTTAGATTCTTCATTCATTAGTCAAAACCCATCAGACATTGGGCTGGATAAAGAATCCTTTAATGCAGAAGGAGACTTCTTGGGTCTCCTGGACGGTGACCTGCCTTCAGGTGTTATGCCAAAGCTAAAACAAGAAGTCTCTGAAAGGTGGGTTAACACTGCATTTTCAGTGCAACCGCTGGTTAAGTGGAATGTTTTGTAAATAAATAACAGGATGGTCATTGTAGAGGTTTACAGCTAAAAAATCAGAATTGCACAGAATCACTGGGTTGGAAGAGACCTTCAAGATCATCAAGTCCAACCCAGCCCTAACGCCTCAACTAGACCATGGCACCAAGTGCCACATCCAGTCTTTTTTTAAACACATCCAGGGATGGTGACAAAGGTTGCATGACCTGACATGGCAGAACAATTAATATTACTAAAAGCTTTTGTTTGCTCAGTCATGTATCAGTCTTGACTTTCTCAGGTGTCTGGGGAATGCAAGAGTTCAGTATTATTGTCTGTGTTGCTTTAGCTCCCGTTATTGAGAAGCATTGAGGGATTTCTCTTAACCCTCTTAGCATTTTAGAAGGCTAAATTAATTTTTTCAGAGTTTTGGACAGAGCACATTGCAGTCATCGAAACACTGCCTTTGCTTTTAGGGTTGCTCACCACATTGACATGCTGTCTATCTATAGCTTCAGTTTTCATTAGTGAAAGTGAATGGTGTGTGGGTATTTAGATTGCATATGTGTAGGGATTGCTGCAAGGCAGTTGTAATTGGCAGCAAGCCACTGTTTTGTCAATAACTGCTTGGTGTGAATTCTTTTATTCCACAAAGTGTGAGGTAGCCTGCCTGTTGGTAGTCAGTTGCCTCATATTTGCTGTGAGGTAAGGGAAGTACTTCAGAACAACTTGGTTTTTCTAAAGCAAGCCTGGCAAAACTTATTATTTTACTGCACTTATTTTTGAAAATCCAAGCAATAGAATGGAGCAGACTTAGTGAATAGTTAATGTGTATGTAGAGATACTTTGAATGAGAAGAAATTATTTTAAAAAACACGGTGGTTTCTTTTCTGCCATGTTGCTTCATGTCAATTTGTTAATACCAGGCTTAATCTGCCAAAGATTTAGTGACAAAAGCAACCTTCATAGACCAGTTCACAAGAAAATTATTTAACTGCAGAATACCAGGATGATGTTAATGGTTAATGGTGAAATTAGAGATCAGTTCTTATTGGAGAAAAGTTATATTTATGATGTAGTTATACCAAGGCTGTATTACTGTACAACTGTAGTGTTTTTAGAGATGACAGAGGTTTCCTCAGTTGTTTTTTTGTCTTGCAAGAAGGATCTCCTTGCCTTTTGAGTAACTGAAAAAACTTTGAATTACGAAGTTATTCGTACTTTGACACTTTATTGAGTTTATGTGTAATAATTCTGAAGAGTGCTAGAATTGTTTTGAGATCTAGAGTGCCAAAACCTTTCTTTTGCAGTATTTTCATGTGTTAGTCTATTAGAAAGAAGGTCTTTTAGACTTATTTGTTCTCAAAAAACGCTGTTCTAACCCATCTTAAATACTGAAAATACACCGATTACAGAAAGGATGGGCTGCTTTTAGTTCCTAAGAGCATGGAGAAGAGTTTAGATAACCTCACATATTGGAAGTAAAACACAGAAAATAATTATTGACAGCTTTATTTTGCTTTCATAGCAATATTTCATTTGCCTGGAGAGGGTCATTGAAGCAAATTTTTTTGAGAACTGTTTATTCCCAAGGAATAAAAAATGATTTGAGGACTCAGGGACCTTCCTTAAAAATAGCTGATGCAGACTGGCAGATTTAATTTCTTTTGGTCCAGAGCATGTTAGAATCCTCTGGTTTTGCCTCCAAGGCAGCTGATTTCTGAAATGTGCTAAAAGCTGTACAGACAGGAAAAGACTGCAAAGGGTCTTTTTGTTGTCTGGCTTGGAAGCACCTGTCACTTGATGAATAAATGTTACCACTGTCCTAGAACCACTTTCAAGCATTGGCCAGCTTTTTGTTACGTTTTTGTAATCTGTGTCAAAAAGTCAAAGTCTTTACTTGGATAGAGAAAATTGATCTTATCCAAGAAAAGGCAAAAATATCTTTGTAAGTGCTGGAGTTTTCCAGAACATTAGTTCTCCTCCTTTCTTCTTATCTGTTCAGAAAACAGTGTTTTCATGCCATACAGTTGAGTTTAGACATATATCAGCCTTTCAAGGACAGCACTGAATGTGACATTTTTCTTTATCAAACCAAACACATTAACATTTACATATTAATGAAGACTCAGCAGGGTTTTTTTGTTATTGTTTTTTGTGGTGGGCACTTGATAGGCACTATCTTGCTTTTTAGCAGGGTAGTGATTTCTGCTGAGCTTAGATTTGAGTGAGAAGCAAGTTGGGAACTGCTACCTCTCAGATAACTCTCTGCAAAAGAAGTGGAGTTCCTGGTGCTGTTGGGGGTGATACTCCCCATTGATACTCAGTTCTGATGTTTTTGATAACAGAACCATGTAAAAGTTTGCATATAGCTAAGAATAATTTTAATCCTGAGTTATTAGAAGACTTCAGAAATAAAGGATTGTTTTCTTTATCCAAGGTACTATCTGGGTTTTTTCCTCCTGCTTCTGTGGTCTGATAGTATGTTTAGTTTAATTAGGCGTGTTGTAAAGAAAAATGTTTGAGTTGGGGATACTTTGGTAGAAATGCTTATCCCTGGATATACTCAGATATTTAGGCCATGGAAGGTACCACAAACAAACTTCACTGGTTCTTAAGTCTTACAGGCTAACGTACTCTCTCCTTTCCAAGGTATTTTGAGTTTCCTCCTTCAAAAATAAAAAATCTGTGGGGTTTTTAATGCTCCATTAGTCTCATTATTCTAATTTAGTTGTCTTGTGTTTAGTCTTGACAGTTTGAATTTTTTTCCTTTCTTGCCTTTCTTTTGGGGGAGAGAGGCAAGTGAGTATCCTTCAAATCTCTGCCACAGATTGCTAGATTAATTTCACAAGAAATCAGGTTCCTCCTCCTCAGTGGATTTTAAAATTATGTACCCCCCCCAAAAAATCTTGGTGCTTTCCAAAACTGAGCAGCTTAATGGTTTTTAATCTGGAAAAAGCCAAAATATCAGTCTCTCTGCTTTTGTTGTTACATTGCAAGGGTGCCAAATGCATTCCTTGGGCTATAAGAAAGTTGGTTTAAATATGAGCACTGTTAAGGTATATATCAGGTAAAGAAAGAGCTAGTTAAGACACTATTTCACAATTTTTGCCTGATCTTGGATTGAGGATTTTGAGGGGACAAACTTATTGATTCATCTTCCCATAATTAGAGAAATTTTCTGTGACTAGTTATGTTGCATGTAACTTCAGAAACTAAAGGCCAGATGAAATTACTTCAGTGCTAAAAAACAACTTTTTTATTCTTTGAGAAGTTGGTTATTGCATCAGAATTTAAACCCATCATTTTGTCCAAATTCTTTATCTTCTCATGCATACATGTGCGTGGGTCATACCTCACTGTTGTCACCACCTGGCTTATGGTTGCATTATGCAGAATAAAACAATATTTGTGTCTAGAAGTTTCAGTTTTACAGTAGAGCTTTTTAGTTTGGATACTGTCCAGATCCCAATTAGAAAGGTAATCCTTAACTTACATGGATAGACCTTGCAATAAATAAAGGAAAGAAGTCTAGAGAAGTCCCGGCTTTACTGGGCTTCAGCTGGAAATGGTAAAACTCAGATGAGAAATTTATTCCTGGCCTGCAAGTTTGCTAGGTTTTTTTGCCTCTTGATTTTCAAGAATTTTAAAGTAGCAGAGCAGATGAGTCTTAATAATATTCACTATAATTGTGGATGACCTATACTAATCAACCTTTTACCTTAGTATTGTGGCAGGATTTTCAGCTGCCAGTAACTGGTAAGTGGTCTGGCTTTGCATTCCTTTCACAATAAATTCACTGACCGAGAAAGGCTTTTTAATCTTATATTTCACATTATTAATTAAATGAAAGTTAGAAAATTTCTAATAGAAAACTCATTGTCCAGAGAAAACAGTAGACAAAACAGGACTGGGCATTCCAGTCTCCTGCTGCCTGCCATTCCCTCAGGAGTCATGTTTTTGCTTTAAGCTTAATGCTGGTTACTTAGTGTCTTATGAGTTCCAACAAGTTTTCTAGATAGCTTCTTTTGTTCTTAAGAATTTTATATGTAAATATATAAATTTGTATCTTGATTGTCAGCTCCCTGTTTTAATGCTGCAGTGTTTCTTCATGAGAGGAGTACTCCCAGCTCCACGTTGTGATTCTTGTGTGTCCCGGCTCCTTTCCCTTAAGTATGTCACAGTCTACACAAGAAGGAAGCAGCTTCTTCCTCACTTCTTTTTCCCTTCCTCAATCCCAGCTGTGGATTCAACTGGGCTTAGCATTTCTTTAAAGGGGTAGGGATGGATAATATTAATGATGAGACACACATACACGTGTACATCCAGGATATGTAAAGCAATATTCACTCTCTATATAATATATTAGTACTACAGTTATGTTAAATTTTACTTGAAATTGTAATCATTAACATAATTTTACTTTTAGTAACATTTTAATAACACTAAGTTGGCAATGATAATTTAATATTAAATTATATGTAGTGTATAATATAAGTATAAAGGTGTTGTTGAAATACTATGTGATACGTTGAGTAAATAAGTGCTGACTTTTTTTTCTGAGTTTTATTCTGGATATGAGTTTCTGGCTTCATACCTTAGCAGTTTTCTTTTATGACAAGTACCAGGTTCTGATACACGAAAGAAAACCGGTGACTGTAGTTCTTTGATTGATGTGTCTGGCCCTCAAAGAAGCCCGTTATGAGCTGCACTGTTAGTCTTCAGTATCTATTGCATGGTATTTTGAACTGTAGCTAGGTTAGGACTTGGACCTAGTGGAAAATGCAGCAGGATTCAGTAGGATGTTAGTATTCTGTAAGTGTTCAAACAACAGTTGAATTTAGGAATTGTCTGTATGTGGCTTCAGGGTGCATTAACTAATATTTTGGTGGTTTAAGTGCTCACTTGGCTTCTTACTTGCAAGCACAATGGCTGTAGTGTCTTAACGAGATACAGCAAACTAAGGCCACTTCTGAACATTTCAAATATGACAGCTTAGCATAAGTTCATGCTGAATAAAAGAGGAAAAAGTACAAATGTCTCCCTGATATTAGTAGGGAAGGAAGTTGTGCTGCTGCCTTCAGATAAGAAGTTGGAGTGTTGTTAATTTGGGCAATTTCTTGGGGTTCCTTGAGTGCTTCTAAAAACGGAAGCCTGTAAATGAAAGCTTATTTAGCAGACTTATGTCTGGGAGCATTTTAGAAGCTTTTTATAATATAACCAAGAATTGTGGGAGATGGTGGAATTTTGGTAAAGGAGATTGGATAAAGATCTTAAATTGTATTTTGATTTTGTTCCTTCTCTCCCACCCCAGCCCCATTGCTAGCAGTTATGAAAGCAATTCCCATGTGGCATCTCCATTGGATCCAAATGGACACTTTAATGTAGTCATTAAAGAGGAGCCAGTAGATGACTATGACTACGAGTCAAATATTTGCACACAAGGAATAACTGTGAAACAGGAAGAAACAGATGAAGAAACTGATGAGTTTTCCAACACTGACGATGATGATCCTGTTGTACAGAAACACCTAATGCGACGCTGTGAAACAGATGGAATTGATGGAGAATTCAGGTCTAGAAAGCGTATGCTAACCAGGTCTTCAGGTGTTGCCAAAGCAAAAATGTTAAAACTGGACAGTGGTAAGATGCCTGTGGTCTATTTGGAGCCTTGTGCAGTCACAAAGAGCACAGTGAAGATATCTGAGCTGCCGCAGATCATGCTTTCCTCTTGCAAAAAGGATAAATCCCCTTCGAGTGCAGTCCTGGATTCCTTGCCCATGTGTTTTGAAAATCACAAAGACTCTTGCTCAGGCACAGTCACTGTTCCTGAGGAGATAGTTATGAAGAAAGAATCTCCTGGGAGTAAAATGACACAGAAATACTGTTCAATCAGAGAGGCTCAGTGGGCTCTATCCAAATCACCTAATTTTAATCTCAGGGGCTCAGTAAGTTGTGACTTTCCAGATAAAGAGATCTGTGGCAGAAAAAGGCCTGGCATACTGAAGAGCCCTATGTCCCTCAAAGGCTCTGGTAACAATCAGAGCACCCTAGCATCAGTTACAAATAAAAGAGGAAGGCCCCGGAAACTGAAAATTTCCAAGGCTGGTCGACCACCTAAAGGTCTAGGGAAAAATGTAGTAGCAAGCAAGAACACTTCTCTGGGGCCTGGGAGTATCCTTCCAGATGTTAAACCGGACCTTGAAGATGTTGATGGTGTTCTTTTTGTGTCCTTTGCATCAAAGGTAAAACCTCATTGTTAAGTAAAATTCGAAAACCTTTTAAAGCCTTTGTGCTTACAAGCTGAAGTTATGTTTTCTTTTAAACTGGGTTTGGAGTTTTGTGGCTTCTTTCCAAATCTGTTCTTGTTTTGCCCCTGTGTTATTCATAACATGGTCTTACTTTTTGCAGCTTAGGAAAAAGTAGGGGGTCTGGAGTTCTGTAAAAAAGCATGCATGCTTGTTTATGAAACAGTGTCATGTTTTGAATAATTTGGTGATATTTGATGTGGCCTACTTTGCATCTAAGTGTTTTAAGATAACTTACTCAAGGCTCTTGATGTATATAGGAAGCTCTTGACATTAACACTGTTGATAGAGCTGGTGGAGAAGAGTCACAAAATCTTCAGGCTCCCCTGTTGACTACAAGTGATCCAGGTACATTTTTCTTTTTCCTTTCTTTTTCCTTTTTTTTTTT
>VYXD01004543.1:1370671-1426911 GCA_013397195.1 Hylia prasina
TTTTTCCTTTTTTTTTTTTTTTTTTTGGTGAGTGGCTCTTCCCTGAAATACGGGAATTCATAAAGACACACTGAAAGATTAATAATTAAGTCAGTTTTTTTTCATGGCAAATGTTTTTTATATGTTCTCTTATTTTTTGAGTAGATTGTCAAGCAAGAATACAAGGACTGGAAAAGGAGTTGATGGAAGAGCTGAAGACCTTGAGGCATAAACAAGTAATACATCCCAGCCTTCAGGAAGGTAAGTGGTCGTGTACATACTGATGCACCTGGTTGATCACTACACTTAGTCATGCTCAGCTGATAATTTCCTACTGGTGCCAGTACTGTGTGTGCCTAATACAGCTGGGACCTGGCTTTTAATCTGCACATATTTTTGTTGCAAACTGGAAAATGTGAAGGTGGCAGAAGGTGACTCCTGAATCTCCAACAGGAGAGCAGAAATCTGCACATTTTGTGCCTCTTGCAGAAGTTGCTGGGCCTTCCAACAGTGCCTGTTTTGTAACGACTAAACCTGGTTGAAAGCAGAGAGAATTGATTTAACTCCTTCATAAAAGTAGTCATTTCCTGGTGAGTAGAAGAGCTAGAGATCCAGCAGCACTTAACCAAAACTACATTTACTGTGATTTGAGTCCTGATTTGAGTGCCTATTCATCCAGCTCACTAGCCAAGTAAAAGGGCCAAGCAAAATACTTGTAGTTTGTGATCTTCTGTTTATATACAATGTTATCCTGAGGTAGGTGGAGGAAGGTCAAGGATCCACAGAGAGGAACTTAATGTTTTCTCTTCTGATGATGTTGAAAGACATCAAGAGTAGTAGTCCTGAGACCAATGACATTAACGTAGGCGTCAGAGCAGGCAATGAAATTTTTGATACACATGAAAACGTTGTACTTCCTAGTCCTGAGGTTCTGGCCCTGAATGTTTCAAGTGCATAACTGTAATAATGTAGGGACTGAGACTCCAAATACTGATCTTGGCTCTGATACGAGCTGTTCTGGGCCCTCACAGAGCTTCTGTGGTGAAGCACTGGATTGTCTTGAACAGATTATGTGTAGTGTATGATGAGAACTAGCAATGTTAAGCCATTTTAGGATTTTATTGTGGACCTCCTAGGTATTACTACCTTTACCCAAAAAAAGTATCATAAAATTACAGTGTGTTGGCAACCATGTGATACGCTGGCAACTACAGCACTGGCTAGGGCTGTTTTACTCAGGACATGATCCTGCAACAAGGAACATGTACAACCCACATGCTTTTTCTCCAGAGGTGCCTTCTGAAGGGTTTTGAGCAGTTCACAGATATTGCTAAATGGGCAAGCAGTGTCAAGCATTAGGCTAAGAAAAAGACATCTGAAAAATTTTGATTTTCTTGAGTGGTAATGACCATCATTTCCAGTGTTGGATGATAATCTGCTGAGCCTGTTAAATAGTGAAATTGCAGTTCAGCAGTGATGGAGATGAACCACGGCTTCTAATTTTAGAGGGAAAAAAAAAATATAGGAAAACTACTTGCAGCAAGAGCATTATGACAATAGATGCAATCTCATTTGGCTATGAAGTGAATTACAGTATGAATACTTTCTTATTAGACTTCATCTGCTGCATGTGAACAAGGAGCCAGACTTTCTTCAGATTACCTTCATGTTCCAAATAATTACAGATCTCTTGCATTGCAGACTTGAAATCCTGGAAGGAACAGACATAGTTTTGATGTTAACGCTGGTTTTGATTCTCAACAGTATAGTTGAGGAGTTTAAGATTCTTTTTGAGATTCACTGATGAAATGTTGGAGCTGTACCTGAACCCTGTAATTGCTCTTGATCTGTGAAGTTAATAACAGGGTGATGAGGCTGTCTAGATTTTAGAGGCACCAGAATTGCAGGAAAATGCTTCAGAAAGAAGGAAATCCAACTTAAGTGTGTTAAAACGAAAGCTCCTGCTGGAGCACTGCAGTGCTATGGGATGCTGCTTTTATCTGACCTAATTTGAATCCCTGACTATGTTCTTGAAAATTGAAGGCACTGTTGTTGTGGTTTATATTTCAGATTAATCAGCTGCAGCTGATGGAGAGGAGAAAGTTCTTACAGTTCTTCATTGCTACTGTTTGCTTACAGCAACTGAAATTTAGCAATGCTCTGGAAATGATAGAAATTTTATAAAGTGATAGTTCACCTGTTGTGTGTGGGGATGTTTTTATTGACTTAACTGTTACCATTTGTTGTCCTGTGGCTCCATGTTGCAGTTATTGGGCTCATCCTCTTGGGTTTTGTCTTGGGTGTTTTTTATTTCATGATCCTAAACTGAAAAAATACATTTTGTGCATGTGTGATGTTGTTTTTTGGGGGTGTTTTTTTTGGGTTTGTTTTTTTTTTTGAGAGTAAAACAAAGATAGGCTTGTTTTTGCAGGTGACAGAAATGAGTGTGAAGAAAAATAAACTCTGTACTCTTTCCATTTTATTTGAATAGAAAAAAAGAAATGGATGGTGTCTTGACATTTGTCAGTTGATATGTTTTTATACAAAACACCAGATTGACTTGCTTCTTGTTTTCCCTACATTGATATGAAAATCACATCTCACTAGACTGTGATAACAGTATCTGTTTAAATAACCATGCCTGAGATTTGTTTCGTGTCAGTTGTTTTCAGGCTGCTAGTAAACTGGTCACTGTGTTTCCACTTGTGAACATAAATGTGTACAGCCAGCACAAGGCTTCTGCTCTGTGTGCAAATACAACTTTGTTTCTTGAGCCTTGTCAAGTAGTACATTCTCAGTTTCAAGATGCATACATTTCATGTATTCATTTCAAACTTGTGGGTTACAGGAGCAACATTTGTAACTTTCTATAGCTAAAAATCAAAAATAGAAGTTCTCAGCTCCCAGCTGTGAACTGAATTTGATTAACAGTAATTTCTTGAATTCAATGTAACAATATTTTTTGAAAAGGTGCAGTATCAATTTTCCTAGCTTTTAGTTTTCTTAGTACTTCTATATCTGTATTTGTTCTGCTATTGACAGAAATAGCTTTTGTTACCAAGTAAATATTTCAATTTGAGTATTGGGGGTTGTTAATGAAGGATCATGTCGATGCCACCACAAATGTGCTTCAGTGTTTTTAACAACACAAATTATTTCGTTTCTGGGTAGCCATTTTCTCCCTATTTCAGGACCAAATGTGTCCTGAAATAGCTGTCTAAACTTACAACAGTCAAAGAAACACACACACATTCTTCAGCGCTAAAATGTGATTTGTTGTCTCTTACTGCTGGTTGAAGCTGATGTATGTGTGATATATGTTCTTGCACAAGTTTAGCTCGGTACAAAAGGGGATGTGTAAGTACTGCTGGCAGGCTTGCTAACTTAGGGATATGAAATGTCAGTTGGGTTCAGAGAGTAACTCTTGCCTTCAAAGATGTAAATGGTGCCGACTTACTCAGAAAAACAGACAAAAGGTTTTATTATGAGATTTACTACAACACTGGCACAGTGGTTAATAAATTTCTGTGAAAACTTCAGTAGCAATCAAAAAAACTGTGAAAAGTAATTCAGTTTTTTTCTCAAACTCCCGTTGCATAAAATCCTCTTTAATTTATACCTGCTATAAATCCAGTGTAAGTAACTGTTATGGCACTAATGCTTTTTTCCAAGTCTCTTAAAATGGTGGGGGAATGCCTGAAAATCCCATGGTAACTGAATACTTTATCTTTTAATGAATATCTTGATTTTCTTTTTCCTAATGTCTTGCTGCACTGAGGCATTTACTGTTACTTGTTTCTTGTAGTGGGGCTGAAGTTGAATTCTGTGGACCCAACAATGAGTATTGATTTGAAATATTTGGGTGTGCAACTTCCTCTTTCCTACTCAAATTACTCTCTATGGAGCTATCCAGGTACCAACCCAAATTCTCCAGGTGGGTAGAATAGAAATTTGCTGTAATCTCAAGTGTCACCTTTTTATTATCAATGAGAAGGAAGGAATGGCTATTTAGTTCAACTTGGTATCTAAAGAGATTAAAGTGATACTAAAATGACAAAATAGAACTTCCTTAGATAATTTTGTGGTTAATGAGCAAGAAGTTCTGAGTAATTGTGGCTGCATTATTTTGAGGGTTCCTGTTTTGTGATGGTTGTGATCTAGTAATAGTATCTGTCTTTTTTATACTGACCTCTCAAATTGTTCAGAAAAAGCTTAGGTAATCTGAATTTATCTGATGTTGCTCACATACCAAACAGACAAAAAAAAGTTGTCTTTCACAGAGCTGACTATCAGAATTTTCCAGAAGGAGACCTTGAGATGCCACATGGGGGCTACCCTGTAACTTCACAATAATTATTTATTACAAAATTGTGGCTGATTGTTCTTTTTTAAACTTGCTTGGTATCCAACAAGTGCATTTCTCGTTCTGTGATTATGATTCTCATACTGTTGGTAGAGCCTGTTCTTAATAGTGAACTGGTGGACAAAGTATAGCTTATCTTATATGCTTATCTGTCTTCTGCTTAACTGTTTCTCCCACTGTAATATTCTGATTATTTATGTTTTTCTTGATCTACTGCTTTTAGGACCTGGTAGAGGCAGACATTGAATTTCAGGTTGTTTAAACTGCAGGAGATGAAGATTGAATTCAGAAGACCTCAGTCAGCTTAGTGTCCAATGCAATTATTTCTAGCCTAAGAATATGTTAAATGGCCACACAGATCCCTCTTAGTATTTTTACATTCCATTTTAGCTCCCACAGTTGATGAATAACTTGACAGAGATGTAACTGTTTTCCTTTTGTGATTATTCATTGGCTATGCCCCTAATAGATATTCATCTGAATTTGGCAGAACAGTGAACATTAAATGAAGTTTCTTCAGGCGTTAAAAAAGTCATTGGCCCAACTGAGAGGAGAGAATCAAATTACTTTTCTTGCTGAGTGAGACTGTAGTATGAGCTCAAAACCTGCTTCTTCCATTTTAGCCTGCTAATTAGTTGGTCAGCCCATTAGACTTTTTTGGCACCAACTGCTTTTGCACATTGCTAAGGAAACTAAACCAGAAAATAAATGAAACAATTTGTGTGGGATAGCAGATGCTCGACCATAGAGCAGAACTCTACAGGAAGGTTGGCCTTCTTGTTAAGTATACTATTAATTAAAAATAAAATAGTAAGAAATCAAGTTGCTTCAAATCTTTTGATTTTGCTACTGTTCACCTATCCCTGAAAGGAATAAGCAGAGTTTGCTAAGACACTGATACAATTAAACTTGGTTCATAAACTGAGGCTAGCTTTCTTATTTTTCAGATACTGGATTTCCTTTTGTTTCCAGGACAGGAAAAACAAATGATTTCACAAAAATCAAAGGCTGGCGAGGGAAGCTTCATGGTGCTTCTAGAAATGAAGGTAAAAAAAAGTAAAAAGAGAGAGATCAATGTACATATTTCTGACATGTGGCTATTTTCTTGACCTTCCATAGACATTGCAATTTGATATTCATGTGTGTCTTCATGAGAGATGTATTTTTTAATATTGAGACTGTTATGATTAAAGAATTTTTAGTACTGGTTCCATAGTCAGAATGGAGATTAATGGGGGAAGAGAGAAACTGAGTAAAATAAAAATGTGTTCCGTTCTATACCGAAGGCTCAAGTGAAGATCAAAGATGCAATAGTTTTGGGTTTGTTTTTGAGTTCATATGGAAGTATGATAATTCCAGAATTCTGTTGCCTCAGGGACCCTAATGAACCTGAGTAATTTTCATTTATATTGGTGTATTGTTAACTCCAGTTAGAGCAAGTATGCCTCACATATTTGATTACTTTGCCATACCTCAAATGGATTGTTGAAAATTGTCAGTATTTTACAGCAGTTCTCACAGTGCTGCGCTGTGCACTGGCAGCTGGAAAGTTGTTGGTAACACGTCACTGTTTCGGCTACTGCTGAGCAGTGCTCACAAGGCACCAAGGCTGCCTCTCAACATTCCCCCCTCAGCAGCAGCCAGTGGATGGACATGATCTTTGGAGGGGACGTAGAACAGCTTACCCAACTGACCGAAGGGATATTCCATACTGTATGTCTGCTCAGCAATAAAAGCTTAGGAGGATGGAGAGGGAGGGAGGGCATTTGTTACTTATGATGTTTGTCTTCTGGAGTAACTACTACTTGTACTGCTTCCCAAGCAGTGCCTGTACATCACCTGCTGATGGGACATAGAGAATAAATCTTTTATTTCCCTCTGCTTCCACACACGCCCTTTGCTTTTACTTTATTAAACTTCCTTTAAATTGACCCACGAGGTTTTTTGCAGCTTACTTTCAGTTCCCCATTCTGCTGAGAAGGTGAGCGATAGAGCAGCTTGGTGGGCACCTGGAGTCCAGCCAAGGCCAACCCACCACAAATACACGTGTAAGATCTCCACAAAAACAGTTGTGCAGGCTGCTGGTTGTGTTAACAGGATGGATTGTATTTGGTGTGCCTGCATTATATACAGTTCTTGTAGAAGAGTGCATTTTTTAGGGATGTGTTTACCTATCCTACTGTGTTCCATTATTATTTAACACCAGGAGTTGAAGTACTCTTAATTTATTTAGGTGGCAGTTCAGAAGGTTCATTGAAGAATCGCTCAGCATTCTGTAGTGACAAGCTGGATGAGTACCTGGAAAACGAAGGGAAATTGATGGAAACAAGTATGGGATTCTCTTCTAACACTCCCACTCCTCCTGTGGTGTATCAACTTCCCACTAAAAGCACTAGCTATGTTCGAACACTCGACAGTGTTTTAAAGAAGCAGTCCACTGTAATTCCATCAACATCTTACACATTGAAGCCCGTTGCTCTATCATCTACCTCTAGGAAAACAAAGACTCAAAGCAGACAGACAAACAGTAGAGTAAAATCACCTTACAGACCTATTCTGCCTTCGCCTTTTCCTCCAAAGCAGAAACAGAACTCATCAGTGTCAGGAGAAAAGGCTGCTAAGTCTGCTAGCAGTTTGAGTAACCAAGCAGATGGTTTTGTGCTGCCAACTGCAGATGAAAATGCATTTCCAAAACAGATCAGTTTGCGTCAAGCACCGCAGCATCACCAAGCACCTCGTCCACCAGGTTTGTCTAAATCGCAAGTGAAGTTGATGGACTTGGAAGACTGTGCTCTCTGGGATGGGAAACCACGGACCTATATTACAGAAGAGCGAGCAGACATCTCTTTGGCAACTCTGCTGACAGCTCAGGTACATCTGTAATAGTTTCTTTTCTGTACTGTTGCTTTTTTTAATCTGCCCACTTATGGATGTTGCATAGAGATAGAGGAAATAAGACTGAAGCAGCTAAGGATCATGATAAAGCATGAGATTCCTTTGTGGTGTAGTCTTTGCAGTGAAACTTGAGGAGTGCTCACTTAGCAGTATGAAAAAAACTAATTGTGATAATGGCATATCAATACAAATTATTAATAATTTGACTTGTTTAAAATTCTCACTTAATATTTGAGTTAATAAAATTGTTATTCAGTAGCTGTATTTCCTTGCTATTTTCATTTTTATGGTTTCAGTTGAACTAACTGCAAGAAAACCCTGGTCATGTAACCTGGTTGTCACATGTTAACTTTTGCTTTTTTTCACATCCTGCTTATTAACGGTTTTGCCATCTCCAGTTGCCTCTCAAAAGATTTCAAATCCCAACTGTTTTGTTGGGGTTTTTTGGGGTTTTGTGGTATAGAGGATGAGGTTTTGTATGTAGACAATGTAGCTCGAGGGGTTTTCTAAATGAACTTTGAATAGCAATTTTACATATGCTTGATTTAATTTTATTAAAATATTCTTTGTACTAAAAGTTGAAGTTTATGCTTCTCTAAAACTTTTTTTTCAGGCATCTCTTAAAACCAAGCCTATCCACAAGATCATAAGACGAAGAGCACCTCCTTGCAACAACGACTTCTGCCGACTGGGTTGCATATGTGCCAGTCTGGCACTGGAGAAACGTCAGCCTACCCACTGCCGCAGGCCAGACTGCATGTTTGGGTGTACCTGCCTCAAGAGAAGGGTCTTGCTGGTGAAGGGAGGAACAAAACATAAGAAAATAACGAAAAAGGCTGTGTGTGGAAATCTTGTGCTGTTCGGAACACAAGGACAACAGCAAGAGGATGAAGATGTGGAAGAAGAGGGTGATGGGGAAGAGGAGGAGATGAAGCTGAAGGATAGGAAGAAGAGAAAAAGGGTGGAATACAGTGAGTATTGGTGGAGATTGCTTAGAGCAAACCACCAAAATTGGTGGGCATTTTTTATTAGGATGTAGTAGTGATGCCATTTCTAAATCCAGGTTACTTGCAGAAAATAACATGGGGGTTTTTTTAATTCTTACGTGCTCAGCATTTTGGGCACTGTAGTTATTTATTGAAGCAAATAGTTGGAGTTTCTTCTTGGTAGTTTAAACTCTTGTTCAACTCTCCAAATGTCTTTAAAGACTATGGATATGGGATAATTACTGCTGTCATTGTTGGTAATGTTCACTGTTACCTTTCTGTATAAAAAAGTGAGCATCTAGAGCTGCATTTTCAATTGCTGTATATAGCTGTGGAGTTCATGGACTTCCTTGAAAGTATAGTTATTTATGGTAATTTCAGATCTGGTCTAAGGTGTGCTCAGAAAACCAGATTGGTAGAAACCGCCCAAGAATTTGTATTTTCAGTTTCTTCCTAGCAATACTTTTAGCAATAGCTGAAACAAGGTATTTTCTGGTGGTCTACTGGAATAAATTAATTCTTCCATATAGCTACAGTATACAGGTCTGGGATTTTTTTTTGATGTTTCCTGATTTTTCAGTGTGCTGCATCAGTAGAGGTCACTAATTTTCAGTGGTTTTGCAGATCTTCTATCACAGTGAGAAATAAGGATTAGTGTAGAAACATTTTATTTTAATTTCTTCTTCCTTGTAGACAAATCCCAGTCACTTTTGACTAGAATTTGAGGCAAGAAAAGCATCCAGTATTTTCTGGCGGTTTGGACTAGTGATTGCAGCATGGCTAAACCTCAAACTCAAACAAAAAATTCTGTTACTGCTGTGTTTTATTTGTAAGTAATTTTTTATTTTTCTCCTTTTTTTCAGCTATCTGTGATTCAGAGCCAGAACAACCTGTTAGGAATTGTCCATTGTGGGTGAAAGTGGAAGGTGAAGTAGATCCAGAGCCAATTTATGTCCCAACACCATCTGTTATTGAACCAGTTAAATCTATGGTACTGCCCAACCCAGAGGTCTTGCTTCCTAGTAAGAACAGAACTTCCAGTGCAACAAAACCAGCCAGAGTGTACACTCCTAGACCCAATCCAGTGGTAAGAGGAAAAAGATGTTTTTCCTTTACTGAAAATCAAAACAAATACTGCCAAAAGCTTCTGTGCTAGGGAATTATAGAGAAGTTTGAGGTGAAAGCCTAGGACTGACTGCCTGTAGGTGTGTTGATAAGCTAGGATTGATTGTATACAGATGTATACAGATCTTTACTATGTCTATCTTCTGTTGAGAATTTACTGTAGCAATATGCAGATGGTGGAAGGTGATTATGATTCACTAATAGCCTCATTTAAAAATACATAAAACTATGCTGGTTTTGTCAAAATTGTTTTTAGTCCTGTAATGTTTATAAAAGTTTATTAGCTACATAATGTAGCCTATGTAAGTATGAATTACTTGCAGAAAATGTTGGGTTACAGACGCAGAGTGTTCAGTGTAGCTCTGGAGGGTTTTTTTTTGTTCTTTCTTGAGGTTTCACTACCAGTGTTCTAAGAATCTGGCTTTGTGTCTCCCCTTGCCTTAGTATTAGACAAAAGCAACAACAGCCATAGAGTGGAGTGTAGCTATATCTGAAGAACAAACATACCAGAGTAGTTATTTAATGTATACCAGATAATTTTAAACAATGCATGACACTTAGGATTTTTTTCTTAACTTAGAAGAGTATCTGAATGGATTTGAATTTCAGGAAGCTGGTGGTGATACTGAGAAGGCAGATCCAGCTTTAAATGCTGGACTTTTATCTTTTGACCCCCACTGTTGAAACATTTATGTTGAAGTGTTTTTAGAAAGCAAAGCTGTTTCATGAATCTAATGTGCATCCAGAACAGAGAAAAGAGGGTTTTGTCTCTTTTTTTATTCTTTTAGATTAGAGATGAGGACAAGGATCCTGTCTACATGTACTTTGAAAGTTTAATGACTTGTGCAAGGGTCCGAGCCTATGAACACAAGAGAGAGGAAAAAAAGCAGCAAAAAGACAAAAGTGATTCACAGAGTTGTAGTGTAAAGGTAAGAAGTCACACTGTAGCTACTGTGTATTATAGAACAGGCAGAAACATTGAAAAGGTTGAAGTAATTTTTTCCTCAGAAACTCCTGCATGATGCAAGGGCTTGACTTGAATTTGGTGGTGGTGGGGCTGTGGAAGATGGAGTCTAAATCACTTTACAGTGCTGGTAAATTTACCGTGCTGTGATTGTCTTGTCTGGGGAAATTCCTGGCTGCCACAAGTGCATTATTATGTAAGGCTTAAATATTCATTGTTAATAGAGCCCTTCTAAGATGAAGCCTGTAACATTGTCAAACACAGCATATTTCTATGATTTGGGGTGAAATAGTTCATTTTGTGCTGTGATTTTTAGTGTGGATGTGAGATGTATAGGGTGAATATTTTCTTGCATTTCTTTCCTCCAGCAGGAGCATGAGCCAGAGCTTCTGTCTCCTGAGAAAGCAACCTGCGAGGTAGACAAAGACACTAATAAATCAAGAGGTAAGAGCTGAGTCAGGAGTATAATTCCACTTCTTGGTAGTTACACATTTTTGTGGTATTTCTCAAAAAAAAGTAGCTACTGATGAAACAGAAGTCTGTTCGCTGGGGGAGTTGTTACAGTTGTTAATAAAAATCTTGTGACATGCGTACACTTGCCTGTTTTCTTAGCAGCTGGGGGAACCACATGGAGATACAGCAGACTAAATACCCTGTGCTTGCTGCTGCTCTAAGTGTAAAATGACCAGTGCTGCCAGTAGCTTGTTCAGCAATAGAATATAAAAGTGCACAGCAGACTTGTCTTCAAGACAGATGATTAGATACTTGGAAAGGAATGGAAGGTGGTCTTGCTCCATAGTCTAGGTATTTTTTATTGCACTTCTTTTCTTCACTATCACTTTGTAGTTACTGAAGAATTAAATATCCAAGTAGTCCTGTGAGGATGGGATCCTTATGTTCTTCACTTAGAAGTGGATGGGACAAGCCTATGCTTTATTTGGAATTGTTTGATATTGAATTTGTTTAGTTCAAGTTGAAAGATTGGAGTTTTGCTATGTTGGAGATACTGGGTTTGAGTTTCTAGCTTGTGAAGAAATAGGCTAGACATCCATGTTCTCTTTCAGTCCGAAGCAGCCCAAATCATGTTGCAAGCGTTAAATGAGACATATCCTAGAGGCATTGTGTCATCCACTAATGAGCTGTATCTGCCTTTCTGACCTGAATTTTTTACTGTTTATTGTATACAACAGTGCATGCTACATTTAAGGATGGGAATGGAAAAACAATACAATTAGTTTTAAATGCTGGTGCATTGGTAGGTGAAATTAAAATGGCCAGGACACAGGGCTCAGCATCCTTACAGTTTTGTAAAAATGGACATTGTATCTGTAATAATAACAAAAGGTCATGCTTCTGTTTACACATCTTCTGTAAAAGACAGTTCTGCTAGTGGCGTGTCCCCTCATGCCCTTGTAGGATATGGGTGCTTTTCTGACTAAAAGAGAAAAGTGCCATCTCTTGATTAACCAGTGATGCTTTCTACTGTGTTGGTGTGTTTGGAGAACTTTCACCCATGTATTGAAACAACCCATCTTTGTTTAGCTTGTGATGCAATGGGATACAAGCTGACGTGGTATGGCTGCAGGGATTGAACTGTGAGAAATAATTGCATTAGTTTTGCAGTGAGTTTTTGCTTGCTTGTGAAGCTCTGCAAGGGGAAGTGATGCTTTGAACAGTTCTTTTACTTGCTGTTGGCCTGCAGCTGAGCTGAGCTAAGGGTGGAGGTGTGGGCAGAATGAAATTGTTTGACTATCCAGGTGCTTAAAATGCCATAGTATTGCAGAAACCTATTTCAATTCTTTCTCAGAGAAAAGCTGGTGTTCTTCCCGTAGTGAGGGGGACTCTTTCTCCACCTCCTATGTTCATCACACCACTCAAGGTGAACCAACCAAACTTTTCGAGATTATCTCTGACTGCAACTTGGAGGAAGATCACAATAAGATCTTGACCATCTTATCACAGCATATCAACAGTAATGTGCCACAGTGCCTCAAAGTGGGTAGCTTCATTATTGAATTGGCTTCGGAATACAAGGCCCAGGATGAGAACCATCCTTCTGTCTGCTCCTCCAGAGTGAAAATTTCAGTGCCGTCCTACCAGGACAAGGACGAGAAGCCCGAGGTCCCTGTCTTGGAGACTCCTGATGGCGCAGTGGCGTCATGCAATAACTCAGGAAATGTACAGGTCATGCGGGCAGACCCAGTGGACAAACTGCGGGAGAAACTGCAGGGGGGCAAAGGCTCGCCTTTCTGTGCAGGGGTTTCTCCTGCGGGGAAGCTGGTTGTCTACAAGTGCAAAGCTAATGCGAGCCCCTCGGGCTTGATTCAGGTGGGTCCCTCTGCCTTTACTGTGGAGATTAGATGCAGTTTCATCCAGTACTGTCCCAGAACTCCTTGAAGGGGAGAACACTCTTTAATACGTCTTTTGTCTGTCCAGACAAGAGTTCTTGATATCTGGTGGCATTCCTCTCCATAAGCTTGTCCCTTTCAAGATTTCCTCAGTAACAGGAAATCTGATTGGAATTCTGAAATCTGATGGTTTAACTTGTCTTTTTGGCAGTTTGGGTCTTGTTGACCCAAGTGCAGAATCTCTTTCAAGATCTTTTTAATTCTTTGTAAACCCCCCTGAAGGTGCATTTGACACATAATGCTTCTAAATGAATGATTGTAAGAGTCCACAGAAAGAATATTTTCTGGGGAAGTATACACTGGGACAAAACTTTAAAATGAAAATGTAAACATTAAGTTGCTTTTTGCTACAGCTTACTGTTAGTCTTCACTAACAGCCTGAATCTTCTTTGTAGAAAATACGTTTTTCATTAAGAGATTTCATAATCCTAAATTCAAAAGTTCTTTTCCCTGCAGTTTTATGAGCTGACATGGTGTTAAGAATTAGTAGTAGGAACTACAGGGTTAGGAGACCACTTTGAGGAAAACCATACGATTTAGAAAATGGGAGAAAATAGTTTTCATGACATCTTGCAGCTATGACACCCTCAGAAAGAAAAGCTACTGGAGAGAAAAAGATCAGGAGATTTCTTACCTTCAATAAAAGTTGATCAGTAAAAACTACTGTCTGTTTAGTAGTGTCTTAAATACATTTGGCTTTTAGAGGGTATTATCAAACAATGTGAAAGCAAAATGCAGCACTGCTAGAACTTCCCATTGTCCACTAGGCACAAAGCCTGACATTCAGCAAGGTATTCTGTTTTTTTCTTGTGCAGTCCATTACCACTGTAACTTGGAATTTGAAGTTAGGGAGCTCATCATGCCTTAATTACAGTATCAAACAACAGTGTGGATAAGGAAAAAGTTGATGCAGCTTTTACAAGCTCTTCAGAGTTTTGTCTCAATGTATATGTCATCAGTATTCTTTCTTTTGTGATGCTAGGTCTTAATTAGGTTTGAGAATTTTATCCAAAATTGTCCTTCAATTAGGGAACCTATTTCTATTCAGGATTATAGCATAAGACAGGAAAAACAGGTGCTAGCTTCACTCTTACCTAATTTCAGTGATTTCACATGTTCCTTGGACTCTCCGGTTTTATGTGAGAGTCTGAGCAGCATTTAAAATCTGTATTGCAAAGATAAAATGAGCTGTTTGAAGTTCTTCTTGGCAATAAAAAAATTAGGAATTCCCGTTAGGAATTGCAATGGTTTTTTGAAAAGGCTATTTAGGAGTCCCACAGATGAAACGCTTCTCCAGAAGTGGTGAATTAGCGTTCTTTTCACAAAGTTTCCCTTTTCCCCTTTTTTCAGGTTAATGATAAAAGGTATCCTCAGGCCAAACTGCTTTTGGGACAGATGGGGGCATTACATCCTGCCAATCGGCTAGCAGCTTATATCACAGGCAGGCTGCAGCCCACAGTACTTGATATCGCAGCCCTCAGTACTGTGATCTCCAAGGTAGCATCCAGTGCTAAAACTCCTGCTTCTGGGACATCATCAGTCCAGGGGCCCACAACATCACCTCCTAAAACTACATCTTCCACCAGCACTACTTCAACCCCCACTGTGACGACTCTGAAAACCCATGTCCCAGCACAGAGACAGATAGGTAGGTTGGAACTTATTACTGTGTTTTAAATTGCGTGAAGCTGAAGTACAGAGTGAGTGTACAGCGTTAATGTTGATTTCTGTGCAACAGTGCATGCTGCCTTTGGCTGCATTGCCTACCTAAGATGCCTCTCTTTCTTCGAAGCAAAGTTTTATTTGGACTTCAGAGTAAGATTACAGATTTTGACTTCAGAGTAGGATTACAGATGTTGACTGTTAGTTGTTTTATTAATGCTACCAGAGCATATTTTCAGGAGATGAGAGTGGATGGAAACTTTTCCAAATATTAACTGGGATTTTTGTTTGGAGTTTCGTTACTGTCGTTTTTAATTGCTTTTCATCCAACACAGATTCATTTCAAATGAGTAAAGTATCAGTAATATGTGGTTCTTCACTGTTAGATTTTCTGCTGATGTTGCACCCATAATTCTTGTGACCGCCAAAGATGTGTGAAGCAGCAGTGAAAGACAAGATGGTCCAAATCTGGATTAGCGAAACAACAGGTGTGCAGCCAATAACCACGCCAGCCTCTAATCTCATTGGATTTCACAAGCTAAACAGGGTTGGATTTAGACAGCACTTAGAGTTAAAAAAAAAAAAATAAATTGGAAGATTCATGAGTTACTTGTGTATCTGAGTTGGTGCTGAAAAAGGTTACCCCAGTGTGGCAAGAGAGGAAGTTGCCCTTAACTATTACATTTTGCATGAGTTTAAAAAGAAAAATCTAGTACCCATCCACGTAAGCCCACACATTATTACTTAAAGATCTGAAGAAGCTTTGCAAGGGAAAAGGATGTTACCTGTGTCCTGGAAAAACTTCAATTTCTGATTGATTATTTTGTTTCTTTCTGCCTAAATTTTCATTGCCACGTAAATGGGTGTGTTGTTTTTCTTGTCCTGTAATAAAACTTGTTGTTTTGTGTGTTTATGCAGTGTGAAAGAGCTGACTGTATTTCACTGATGGGTGAAGTCATTGCTGCATATGTGATTTAAGTAAAAAGTACCAGTTCTGGCATAGTCTGGGTTAAAAATGCTATAATACATAAATAACTGCAGTGTTAGGTGGTCTTGCTCCATAATCTCTATGCTGTTGTACTCATCTGTAGACATCTGGGGTGATGTAAATGCAGTGTTCTGGTCCCTTGGAGAGCAAGGGATGAAGTAAAGGATCTTCCTTACAGTGACTAATTTCCATTGGTTAAATTTGTTCCATCCAATCTGCAGTTGCACTAATGTCAGTGCAATTAGAAGGGGAAAGACTGTATCCTTCCCATCCATTTCCCCTATGCCTTTGTCAGATGAATACTGTTGAAGGGGGGTGAAAATCAAGAAGCAGTAATAAGGGGAAGATGACACAAGCTTACACAAAGAATTTGAGGTTTAGAGGAGCTCATTGTTTCGCTTAGATGTTTGTTTTCCTGCAGTGTTAGTTAGGATTGTCCATAGTTTCACAACGAAGAACAACCCTTTTCAAGACTTGATTCTTCTGTGTATCTGGGAAGAAATGCAATAAAAAGGTTCAGTAGTGGAATAAGGCAGAGGTATTTCTAACGTGTAAGGCATACCCCGGAATGTCCTAATGGTTTTCATTTAATTACAAGGTACATAGAAAAAGGAGGCTCAAATTCATACTGAAATTACAGTTGTAGTACCTCATGAAAGGCAAAGAGGAAATCTATTAAAATTTTGACCTGCAAGTTTTTATTTGCAGCTGCCCGACCCTCACCTGGCGGTGTGTTTGCCCAGTTTGTAATAAACAAAGCGGGAGCTCTGCAGCAGAAGATCCCTGGAGCAAGCACACGCCAGGCTGCCTCAGGGCGACAGTTTGTCAGTATCAAGCCCACACCGATCACGGTTCTTGCTCCCACGGCTTCTTCAGTGCCATCTCCAGCTCTGTGCCCAGCCTGTGCTGGGGTCACTGCAGCCACCACTACTTCTCCAGTTACTGTGGAAAGCACCAGTGCAGCAGCATCTACTGTGACCTCTCCTAGCCGGACAAAAGCTGGTGAATCTCCCTGCTCTCCTCCTGCAATTGCAGTCACAGCTGCTCCTGCGACACCTGGAATCAGCACCTCTACTGCTTTATCCACCACTCCTCCTGCTACTGTGAACACAACAGGGATTGCCACAGCAGTAGCAACCACGTCATTCCCAAAAACTGTGGTAACATCACCAACTATTACTTGTGCTGTTGTCACGACATCCACTTCTACAGTTGTACAGACAACAGCTGCAGCAGCTACACCTGTGGTGACCACACTGACTTCCTCCGCTGTCTCTGTTCCAGTCATACTATCAGGAGTTAATTCAAGTCCTCCACGGGATGCAAAAAGAGGTAATGCTTAGGTGCTTTGGGTTATTACTGCAAACACTTGTTTTTTTAATTCTCCTTCTTTTCATAGCTGTAACACAGGCAGCATCTGGTTTCAGCTTAAATAGGGACTCACTTGCCTGGCCCCCCTTTCCAAAATAGGATAAGAAATGTCTTAAATTGCTTTTTGTATTCCAGCCTGAACTGGTAGAGAAATGAAAAAGTGTAACTCTCTGGTCAGTGACTGCTATGAAGTGAGCTGGAAGCCTCACATCATTCCTTGACCTATAGAAATGTTATGACTGCTAGAATTTCATGGTTGGCACAGAGTTCAGGAATTAGGTGTGGAATTACTGTCTTGTGTCATGGAAAAATGTCAGTGGAACTACACAGAAAAAACCCAAAATTGTTCTGACGTGGTTGGTTCCATGCATCCTGTGAATAAAAAGAGAAAAATCTGCCTTCAAATAAATTTGAAATAGATGCAGTTGTTTCCAAAATATTTGCACTTGTATTTATTAAGAATAATGCCTGATTCGTAGGCAGTCTTTTTAACTGATTTTTCTGTAACTTGTTAAAATATTTCAGAAGATGCTGTTCCACAAGCTGCCAGCAAGACTCCCCCAAAGATAGCTCCTGGAACAGACAAACGTGTTGGACCTCGATTGCTGCTGATTCCAGTGCACCAGACGTCTTCTGCTCTGCGACCGCTGAACAACGCGCAGGTGGCACAGAGGCAGAGGATGGTGCTTCAGCCTCTCCGGAGCCCTGGGGCTGTGAACCTGTTCAGACATCCCAATGGGCAGATCATTCAGCTTGTTCCCCTGCAGCAGGTTCGAGCTGCAGGTGCTCAGCCCAGCGTGCAGCCAGTGATGCTCCGCAATCCAGGTACGGAATCCAGTGCTGCTTTCGTGACGGACCAGTGTGTTACTCAGAAATGAACAATGAGATAAATGTGTCTGTGGTGCTTTCACCTGCTGGAGATAATTGAACTGGATCTAATTTGATTCTGTGTGAGTAGTTGAAGACCATAGTGTAATTATTCAGATGCAATGCAACTTTAATACCATGTGTATAGTATTCAGAAAGTATAGTTAATAGCTAAGTCAACAAAACTAGGGAGTTCTGTGCAGCAAGTAAAAAAACCTGTGTGTGTGGCAGTGCACCCATGTCCATTGTACTGTCACAACTTAGAAGACTTGGCCTGGTGATTCAAAACCAGTTCTTGCTGGAGATTCTCTTATAAAGAATGAGCTGTTCCCATGTTTCATTGGATTTGCTGCTCTGTTTTCATTAGGTTTCCAAGTTGGTTAGGGTTGTTAGCAGAAGGTATTCAGATGAAATGTTACACTACAGTACAAAACAGCCAGGTTTTTGCCTCCTTAGGAGTGTGAGAAGAAAAACAAATGTGATTTTCAGCTATTTCTCTAGTACACAGTTGAAGACAGGGCAGTGTTGTAAGAGTTAGAAATTGCAGGTTGAGTATGCTGTTGTATGTATTTGTAAATTCTAACCCAAATGTACTTTAAATGCAGTTTTACTCTGTGGTAGGGCCTTTTCTTCTGTTCTCCCTGTATCAAAACATCTCAAAAAGAGGGAGATAGAGTGGTGTAGAAAAGAGTGCAGAAGAAAGCACAGTAGATAAAACTATGGGCAGAGCAAACCATGCTGAGCTTTAGTTGAGGTTTGTCCATGTGGTGTAGTAAAGAATCAGTCAATAAGTTTATTTAATTTCTTTCTCTTTTGAGGCTCTTGCTGAACAAGAGAAACTAGTTGCCAGTGGTAATATTTTTTGTCCTTGTTTATGGAGTGTTGAAATGGTGCAGAAGAGTCCATAAGGGTGAAAAAGATGGCAGTGTAATTGTGTAATTTTGACACAGTTTTTTCTCTTTGGAAGTCTTTTTCTGAGAGGAAAAAAAAAAGATTTTAACATTAAATACTATTTTTTACTTACTTTTTTTATTTTGAAAAATCCCAATTTCTTCATTTTCCAATAAATGTAAAATGGGCAAGTAAAATGCAGGACTTTCAATGCTATGTCTTCTTTTGATCAAAAAGCTTTATGCCAGAAGTTAACATTAAGTCTGTTAGAGTCACCGATTTATGTGTTTTATTGGGATATTATGTTACTTAAAAAAATTCAAGTTTATATGTCTTTATGCAGGACCAACTTTTTCACTGAGAACTGGTGGTCAGACACCTGATTCCATTATGATCCTTGAGATTGGTGTCTGCTTCTAGTACAGCATCAAATATTAAAACTGGAAGAAAAGAGTTGCTTTGAGAAAACCTCAGTTGATGTTTTGTTTTCCTCACAGGATCTGTTGTAGGAATCCGGTTGCCTGCACCTTCCAAACCTCCTGAGTCACCTGTTTCTCCCACTTCCTCTGTGTCTTCCACTTCTCCTGCTGGAAATTCAGCTGCAGTACCTAAGTTATCTCCCCCATCCAACCCAGCCACTCAAGCATCTTCTCTTCTTCCTTCAGTAGCAAGTTTTGTGTCCCAGGCAGGCACTCTGACTCTGAGGATCTCTTCCTCTGCCAACAGCAATGTCACAAACCAAACATCCTCTGAGTCTAAAATAACCTGCAGCTCGGGTGGTCTGCCAGCCACCACTGCTAATCTCATACCTTTACAGTCAGGAAGTTTTGCTTTGCTTCAGCTCCCAGGACAGAAGACTGTGCCAAACTCTATTCTTCACCATTTTGCATCTCTTCAGATGAAGAAGGATTACAGGAAAATATGCAAGAAAGAGGACTCAGGTGCTGCTCAGCAGGAGGATGGGAAGACTCCATGCTCAGGTGACACAGAAGTCACAGAGTCTGATGTCACTGTGCCAGATGGGAAACAAGAAGAAAATGAGTTGTCGATTAACCAGTCAAATGCTATTGAAGAGTCAGCATCTGGCGCTGTCACACCTAGCAGTGATAGAAATTCCACTTCATTAGAGATGGTGGAAAAGAACTCAAAGGTGCTAGAGAGTTCTTGTGATGACAGCTTTTCTTCTCAGCATGATGTTTCTGCAGATGTTGTATCATCTGACCATTCGTACATCAGTGAGAAGCCAAATGATGAGGAAGAAAAAGTGGCTTCTGAAGAGAAAGAGGTTTCTGTCAGTTCTGAAACTCTTTGTGGGTCATTAGGTGAGTCTTCAGTTGCTCGTCTGGATAATGCACATTCACAGAGTCTTGAGAATCAGGAGACTGCACAGTTGGAAAACCATGGGAAGGAACAAACATGTGCTGAACAGAAGGAGAAACCAATAAAAGAGGAGGAAGGAGATGCAGAGACACAGATGGAGGAGGGCAACAGAGCAAGTTCTGGGCAGTTGCACAGTCAACAAGAGCAAGATATACAGCTGAAGATCAAGGAGGAACAAAGAGAGACTGAACTGTTTGAGACCAAACAAGAATTCCAGGATGATGCTGGACAGCCAGATATGGAAAGGAGGGAGTACAAGGACTCTATAGAAGTGGAAAACATAGGAGAGAAAACAAGAAGTCTGTCTGAAATTGCTTCTGCGATAAAACAGGATAATGATTCAGGAGAAGAGGATACAGTTGATACAGAGGAAGGCAAAGGAAACATAGCTAGGCAGGAAGGCAGTAACAGCAAAGAACAAGGTGCTTGTGATTCTCTGGAAGACATGAAAACAGGCCATGATATTCTAACACATGTTAACAGTTCTTGGAGTAAAATATCTAGCATTGTACCCCCTTTAGAAAACAGAAGTGAAGTGGGTAACAAAGCTGATACGTCAGAGAAAAGTGACTTCCTGACAGCATCAGAACAGCGGGCACGCAAAAAAGGTTGCATGCCCACTATTGATATAACCGCTGATGATATGGAAGAGGATGAAGAAGAAGATGAGGAGGAGGAAGAAGAAGAGGATGAAAAAACTGATGATTCTGCTGATGAGATGCTGGATGGTGCTTCTGACTTTCCAAGTGAAGAGGAAGTAGATGTTGAAAGAGTGGTAAGCATTCAACTATTTATGAAGGGATTTTTTTTTTTTTAAATTGACCAACTAACATGTCATAACCCATGGATTTGAAAGACAGGGTATGATGTTTGTGTTTTGGACTTCAGTTTCTTTAGGAAGTGTAAATTGGGATTCCAAGTGGAAATATCTTTTATTTCTTAGTTGCATGGGGCTTTTTTAGGTAGCAGTGTAGCGGCCTTGTAGAAATTTCCTGTTTTTCAGATAACAGGATTATATTGAGCAATCTGTAATAGAACCGTTTAGGTTGTCTTCCTCCAGTAATCACTCAAATAATTTGGTTACTTGTAATGTGACTTAATGATCCAAAAATGTAGTAAACATCTAGTATTTCTGTTATTTTAAATGTTTCCTTCTATTTAGTTTTTGTAGCCTTAGTTAACACTTATTTCTGGAAGGAATGTTTGAATCCATCTTGAAATTCCTTTTTTAAGTTAATAATATATTTAAATAGTATGTGAGAGCTGTCATTCCTTATTTGATAGAAAACAAATTGCTCCAAAAGGCACAGAATAAGGGTAAGATGTTGTGGTTAGGGTAGTTAAGAAGTGTTTAGATTTTAATGCTCATAAAATTCCCATCAAATTTAACCCAAAAATCAAAATAAAGTAATCCAGTGTGTAATTCCTTTACTTCTTACATATCACTACATGACTTAAGAAACAGTGCATTATTTAAAACTGTGGAGCTGTTGTTTCATGAATCAGTCAAATGGACAAATGAACTAAGATAGCCCTTTCTTGGGACAAGTGGAAAGAGAGTGGTTAAATTGGAGAAGAGTTGAAGAACAGACCAATTAAAAAGAGGAGAGATAATGTTTGTGTCATCAGGGTAGGTTTCTTTTAGTCCTTTTGTGTTAATGTAGTTGAAAATCAGACTAGAGTTCTTTGGTACAGTCAGGTCTAGAGGATTCTTAGAACACCTGGGTAATAACTTCTTGGTAGAGGGTACTACAGGAGCTAGCTAGGAAAGGTGCTCTCCTTGAAGTGCTGCTCAGTAACAGGGAGGGGCCTGTGAGTGAAATGGCGCCTGGCTGCTGTCTTGGCCACAGCAGCCATGAAACAATCGAGTTAGAATCTCTGGTGACAGGAAGAAAAGTGCCAGCAAGACTTCAACCCTGGATATGAGGAGAGCAGACCTCAGGCTGCTTGAGGAACAAGTTAGGAAGGTCCCTGTGGTTACCCACCTACCTGACCACTGGAAGCCAGTTGATTTAATTTTTTGGATTTCAGTAAAGCTTTTGAAACTTTCTCTCACAGGATCCTTCTGGACAAAATGTCCAGCACTCAGCAGGATAAACACATTATGTGATGGTGGGCAACTGGCTCATGGCTCAGGTGTGATGGGTGATAGTGAATGAGGTGACATCAGACTGGTGAATGGTCACTAGTGGTGTTCTGCAGGGCTCCATCCTTGGCCCTGTGCTCCTCAGCATCNTGGCTGTGAGGGTGACGAAGGGCCTTACGGGGGTGAGGAGAAGCTGTATAATTCATGGCTTGATTTGTTCAGCCTGAGGGAGACTGGTCGGGGGGAGACCTCATTGCAGTCTGCNGGACTGGAAGGGATACAGTATAAGCTTGCCATAGATGCTAAATTGGGAGGAGCTGTTGACTCTCAAAGGTAGAGAGGCCTTGCAGAGAGACCAACCATATGAAGTTTAACAAGGGAGAGTGCTGGATTCTGCACCCGGGACAGGGCAGCCCTGGGTGTACAAACAGCCTGGGGGACACGAACCTGGAGAGCAGTGCCATGGAAAGGGACAGAGACCTGGGGGTCCTGTCTGGCAAGTTGAACATGAGCCAGCAGTGCCCTGTCAGCTGAGAGAGCCAACGTGTCCTAGGGTGCATCAGGCCCAGCATCACCAGCCAGGCAAGGGAGGGGATTGTCCTGCTCTGCTCTGCACCAGGGCAGCCTCACCTCCAGTGCGGGGGGCAGTTTTAGTTTTATGCACATATTGTGGCATATTTAGTCACAATATAAGAAAGACATGGAATTATTTGAGAATGTCCAAAGGAGAGTAAAAAAGATGGCGACAGATCTTGAGGAGAAGCTGTATGAGGAGTGGCTGAGGCCACTTGGTCTGTTCAGCCTGGATGAGACTCGGGGGAGACCTCATTGCAGTCTGCAACTTCCTTGCGAGGGGAAAAGGAAGGGGAGGCACTGATCTCTGTGGTAACCAGTGACAGAACCCAAGGGAGTGGAGTGAAGTTGGGCCAGGGGAGGTTTAGGTTGCATATTAGGGAAAGGTTCTTCCTCCAGAGGGTGCCTGGGCACTGGAACAACCGTGTCCCAGGGAAGTGGTCACAGCAGTAAGCCTGACGGAGTTCAAGAAGAGTTTGGACAATGCTTTCAGGCACGTGGTGTGATTCTTGGTGATGGTGCTGTGCAGGTCCAAGAGATGGACTTTGGTGATCCTTGTGGGTCTCTTCTAACTCAGGATATTCTATTATTCTGTGATAGCCAAGTGAACAACTCTGGCTTTTAGAGAATCTCTTCAACTTCCAGAAAAATAGACTAATCAGTTCATATTCCAGCTCACTGTTCTCAGGCAAGATGATAGCATCTCAGCTTCCTGAAGGTGAGAAAACTAAATACAGATCTTAGTTTTGGAAGTTCTTTTAAGTTGAAAACTGAATTGTTGCTCTCTTGTCTTCATTTCGGTGGTGGTAGTTTCATACATCCTGTATCCTTCAATAACTTGAGCAGGGTTATCATCAGGTTTTGAGAGCCACCATTAGTCTGTTCCCGATGCCAGATAAACTTTCCAGACATGGTAGTCTTAGGAATTTGTTGGTAAACCAACAATAAGTGTCTAGATCACAGAGTATTCTGTTACCAAAGTTGATGTTTGAAAACTGTATTTTCTTTTATCCTGCAAAAGGATGATGAAGCAAAAGATTATTTATTAGAGATTATAAGGAATGTTTGCAATACATTTGGAAGAAACGTATTGCACAGGTTTTGACTAACGTGGTTTGAAAAGCCATCTAAGGGTGTGTCTTCACTGCAAGCTCACCGGAAAATGATAAGCTAGCCTTGTTCTAGAGAAGTAAAGCTGAGGAATGAGATCTCAGGGGACTGCAAAAACCTGTCTGGAATTTGGATTTGTTAATCTCTGTTGTCATCAAGTTGAGTTAGCACATCAATGCCTAATGGAGAAATCGGTTTTGGATTTAAATGTGTTACTTTTCACTGGGATGTACTCTTGTCTCAGTGTAGGGCTGAGACCTTGTCTCCGCTGGTATTGTCAGACTGGATGAAGTCAGCTGATGTAAACAGGCTAGTAGAGAGTATTTATCTGCTTCATTAAAGTAGTGGAAACAAAGAAGCCGAGAGTACCTGTATGTCCACTAACAGTTTGGTTTAGTGGAAATACTTAAGACAGCTCTTTTTCTACTAGTTCGGAATGTGAACTGGTTTTGAGTGCTCAGCAAATCACCATTTAAAGTCCCAGAGAACTCTAGTGAGAGTCAGGATGATTGCTACCTACTTGTACCAGCTATGAGTGTTTATTTTTAGCACATTTTTCCACCCTGGTTAATTGTTTCTTGTTTTGCACATCAATGCCCTTCAGATTACCTGCTTACCTTGTGCTGGCTTTGTGTCCTTGACTTGGACAGTTTTCTAGTCTCCTCAACAGAAAGAAGCTTCCTGAGATGGTGTCTTTGCCCTTTTGCATTTCCTACCCTGAGTTGCATCAAGAGAGGCTTAGGATGGTTAATCATTGTGGGTATGGTGATATGAATAAAACCTGGGAATATCTATAGAAGCAGACTAATGAGTATCATAACCTGCTGTCTTAACAAATTCAAGTGCAATGGTCTGGGATGTGATGTTAAACTCTTGATCTCTAAGGCATGATGATTGCACACGGAGTTCCTGCTGGGAAGGACTGCTTGGCCTGGGCTAAGTCACAGACTGTGGCTCCTGATTGTTCACAAGTCATTGTTGGCATAAGCCAAAACCATGCCTGGGGCTGGTTCTTCTGGTATTGTAATGCTACAGATAGGAGTCCCATGGCTCAGCTTACTCATCTAAACACAGATACTCTGTCTGGCAAGATACTGTATTGTAAGTGTGTTTAAAAGTGTTTTTCAGTCATTCTTTTTCTGAGCCAAGCATTGAAATTATAAGGTCTGTTATCAATTATTATAAAACGGTAAGTTTAATAAAAAGTAAAGTGATATATTTTTTGGACAGTATGAATTCTAACAATCTCTTGCTTTTAGTTCAGACCATGTGTGAAACCTGCAGACATTGTAGTGTAGAAGGCAGCTCCAGAAATTAAACATTTACTTGGGTAATGTGTAACAACATCCACTGTTGTCTAACCTCCTTCCTCAGCACTGTTACTAAGGATCCTCTACCATCAGGCAGTTTGCTCTTGAAGTATCAGCAATAGGGGTTTAGACTGCCAGGAACAGACAGAAAAATCAGAGAAGAGCCTTAGAAACAAGCATTGAAATGCAGAGGGAAAAGTGCTGTCATTTCCATAACAACTTCATAACTCTGTTGTAGGGTGGTATTGCTCCTCTAGTGTCTTCATTCCATAAGGTACTTTACCCTTACTCAAAGGCATTTAGAATTTACTAAGTGCAGGAAGCAGTTTGGAAAGACTGAAAGTAGTATGGATTGACTGATATTAGCGAAAGGTAGGGCTTCCACAAGCATCTTCAAGAATCATGCTGGGCTATGGATAAGGTTCAGCCTGTGGCAGGTTGGCAGTACTTGTATAGGAATAGCTGTTCTTAATGTCAGAGCTACTTACTTCTGGTGATCTTCATGATTGTGATATTTTCCCTGTTGCAAGGAATTCAGGGGTAGAGAGGAAAGATTTACCAACCAGAGGCATTTTCCCCTTTGTTACTAGATGTAAGAATGAAAAAATGAATTACTTCTGTTTTTCATATGTCCGCATTCAGAATGTGTAAACTTAAAGATGTTAAGTTCTCAGTGGGCAGTGGAGTATTTTACTTCCGGGTTTTTTTGGGGTTTTTTTGGTCCATCTTTCATGAAAAAGATGCCATCTCTATTGGGTTTTGAATACCATTTTTCTAATAACATTTCAGTTCTAGAGCAGCTCTAGCCTGGATAATTGCTATCAACACTTTGATTAGCCCAGTATAACTTACCAGCACTGGAAAACTTTATGACAACAGTGTTTTTATGGTAAGCTGATTTCCTGGGGTGCTTTTGCCCTTGTTTTCTGGATGGTAGCATCTTTTTGGAGCTACCCTGCCTGACCATGTTTCCTGCAATGTAACAATGTCCAAATGTAGTTTAGACAGCGTAGTCCTGCCTGCTGAACAAAACCAGTATGCATCTCTTGCCTGTAAGGGTCACAGAAATGGTACTGTATAGAGTGGAAAAGCTTAGACAAAGTATCAGGAGACTTACAGCATCAAGGTGGATGAATGACCCAGGAGAGCAGGCAAGAATGTTAAATACTCTTTATATAAAGAAATAGATCAGTGTTGCCACTAACTCTTGTACATGCAGTATTTTCAACATAATGGAAGTATCTATTCAGTAGTTCTGTGATTTTAAATAGTGTCTTTGTTAGAATAGGTTTTGTTTAGTCAGGGTAGTTCAGGGAACTGGGTGAAATAGAGTAGAGAATGGAAGTGTCATTACATTTTCTTGCTTAAGGAGAAAGAACTCTTCATTGTATAATCAGACCAAAAATTACTATATGAAAAACTTCACTAAAAACTGTATTACAATTGGTTGAATAGGCATGTCTTCTTGGGAGAGGAGGTATCACCTGGACTTACAGATGGCCGCAAGATTGATACGCAACTCCAGTCATTGCTACAGAACTACAGTTGTTGCCTATCTCTCTCTTCACAAAGTAGCAAGTTTTCTTAGTCAGGCAAACAAGGAGAAAAAGTACTCTTCAGAATACAATAAATATTTAAAATAATAATTTGGCAGCATTTTGGAAAGAGCCAAAATCTTACTCTTCATCATGTAAGCAGTTTACTGTGTGATCCAAGGAAGCCTGACTATATGATGTTCTGACTTTTGCTGTCTTAGGGATGGGAGACCATTACTAAGGTGATAAGTCTTTCAGATATTGTAAAAGTCAATTAGCAAGAGTCTACAATAGTAGCTTGCAAAGGCAGTTTAATCTTACTTGAAAATAGAGACGGGAAAACTCTGCCCTGTGAAAGCTTTTCTGTCACTGATAATAAAAGCATAAATGGCAGAGATGGGTTCTGCACTTGCCAAAATGTATTTTACAGAGTTGCTCATGGGAGGAATTCCTGCAGGTGAGAGTTGCAGTAACCCCCTGCTTAGCACTGTTAACTGGCCAGTGTAGCTGGAGATGTTGATTCCTTGATGGTTCTAAATGTTATCATGTAATCTCATTTGAGACTGAAGTGAAACTGTTTTGGCCTGAGCACTATTGCTGAGTAGATACTCATTTTCAAAAAACAAAACAAAACCTGTTCCAGGATGCGTGTGAATACAGAGAGGATGACGAGCAGGTGGACATTGAGACCGTGGAGGAGCTTTCAGAGAAGATTAACATTGCCCGTCTGAAGGCCACCGCTGCCCATATCGACCCCTCCGACCAGAAGTAAGCACCCCCTGGAGAGCACTGCACGCAGTTGTGTGTCCTGCTGGGCTGGCATCGAGTGATCCCTTGAACAACAGGTGTAATGTGACGGATAAAGCAAGGCTTCTGTTGTGCCTCCTCAGCACTGGTGCCTCACAGTGTCTGTGAGGATGGTGCTGGCAGCACTGAGAGTAGTTCCAAGGTGTCTTAGCCTTTTTCTTTTTCCCCTCTAATTAATTTGTTTATGGGGATGTATCTTGTAATGTAAAATTAATGAGTGAATAGCCTCCCTTCCTGCAAACCGAAAATTAGCAGGGTTGTCTTTGTTTTAAATGTGATTTTGCAAGCTTGCTTTATTCTTGCTGGTGGACTTCTGGGCAGGAACAGTCATTAGGTTAATCCCTGACCCTGTAAATGAAAGATTTGTCTTTGGGACCATTGCCCCAGCAAAGAAAGTATTTTCTTATTGACATATAGCCTGCCATTGGTTGGATAGCTTGGCTTAATTTTTTGGTTGGTTTGTTTTTGTTACTGTTGCTGCCATTGCGTTTATAATGACAAAGGCAAAATAAAAATGTGGCTTAGTTGAGGAATGTAATGATAGTCATGGCTGTTTCTCAGTTGCATCAGACAAAAGAGTGGGCAACGTTGCATCTATAGTTTTTTTGTTTGAAGATTTTTTTTTTAGCTTTGAAAAAACTGTTTGGTGGTATTATATCTACCAGATAGTTACCTCTTTTTTCCTCCCCTTTAAGGATAACAGCTCAACTTTATCCTTAGGTGGTGACTTTGCTTTTAATTTTGAAGATGTTTCAGTGACAGAGAAAAAGAGATGTCATGTTTTGTAAAAAATAATTTTCAAATATGTGTTTTCTTCATTTGGTTGCAGCTCTTGAGATATGAGGAAGCTGCTGTTATTATATATTATGATAGTAATAAATGTGAGGATTTTGGTGTTCTTGCTGGGGGAGGGATTGCTCTGCCATCTATATTAAGTCTGTTTATTAAAAACAGAACCAAAACATAATTTAAAAAGGTATTTTCTGCAGCTAACAGTCACAAGCTGAATTTATTCTCTTTAGCATATAGTGAAATAGTTTGTCTTTTGCAATCAAATAATTTTACAGCTTTCAAAATAGGTCAGTTATTTCCAGGATGATGGTGTTTGAGATAAGAGTTCACTTTCTTGAGAAAACTCAACAGTGTCCTGCTTTTATGCAGTTACACAAGAAAAGTTAATTTCAAGGCATAAAATGAGGAATTCTAGATTGTTGGAATGTAGTTAATGAGGATAGAGTGTATGAGATGAGTAGCATTGGGAAAAACTGTTTACCTTTCTTCCAGATACCATCCTCCTAATTCTTCGGATGAAACATTATCAGAAAAACATTCAAAGGTATATGTTTGCTCTCCTCTTTCCTTTTAGTATCCCACCTCCATTTTAAAGAAAAAATTTCATCTCACATGCAGCTCTTAATGTGATTTATCTGCCTTGCAGATACTTGTGATGAAATGTAAGAAACCAGATGTGCTGGGGGGGATTTGCTCAGTCCAAATCTCCCGAAGGCAAAAGGGCTGATGCTGGCATCAGTGGGTTTCAGGTTCAGCTTTAGCTATGGGAGGAAGATCTGCCTTTTATTTATGACTGCGTTTGCTTAGGTTTTGTATTCTTGGCATGAATAATTTTTACAACACACTTAAAATAATAAATGAGCAAAATTTTCATGTGTTGAAGAAGAGAGTATGTAGAATTATATAGGCACAGCACTGGATGAAGGATTTCTGAAAACAAAGTTTAAATATGTGTTTAGGTAAGTTAAAGATATCACAGAATCCTTTCTAACCAAAGCTCACTGAATCCTTCAGAATCTTGTGCTGTATTTTCGGGTGGCTCTGGAGGCAGTTTCTCTGTCCACAACTGTCTGTGGTATACTTGACGTCAGCTGTAGAGATTCCTGCTGTGGTGGGGTGGGGCTTTGAGTGTGGTGGGGAGCTGGTGTATGTCGTAGCTATTAGAGCAGAATGGGATGTGTGCCTTTGCCTGAGACAGGGATGGGGTCTAGAATGCTCTGTCTGCCTCACTTTTTCCGTGTGTCCTCCTCTCTGCCCGTGAATCTCCGTTGTAGGGACCCCCCTTGACAGGAACCCCATGGCCAACACAGGAGCAGTTGTAGCTGTACTGTGCTCAAGTCTGCCTGTGAAGGCAAAATGGCTCTCAAGAGCCAGATTCCTCCTAGGCCAGCAGGCTCAGAAATAGTATTGCTAAATCTGAGGAGCCCTTCTGCTGATGCTCTGGGGTTTGAAGCCGACCTAAAATGATCTAAAAAACTGCATTAATTACTTCCCCATTAAATAAATAACATAGTTGTACAAAAGCTGGAAAAGTAATCATAACATAAAACTTTTAAATCTGTAGAGATCAGTAATTTTGCTTATTGTCTGGCAGTCTTTTTAGAAACTTAAGCAAATTCAAAACCAGAGGCTCTTGGCCATATTCTGTTTGTTTGTGGATATCTGGGGTGATTAAATGTAAACGCCATCTTTTGCATTCTGGCTTACAATGTCTCTTTGGCACCAACTCATATGAACCTGTGAAAGAAAATGGAAATCAAACTAGTTTAACTCCAGGGAAACATTCAAGTCTCCTGTATTTGATATAATTATTTCATTCATTAGTAGACTTTCTTGGCAAACAAGCAAAAAATACTCGGCTCAAACATACGTGTTTTTGTTGTAATGCTGTGATTTTATCTAAGTAGCATTGTGTTGCAAAAAATAAAAGCTTACGAACTGAAGGGACTCATGCTCTTTTCCATTAGGGTTGATGTGATTATGTTGGTCGCTTCTTTGGTCAGCATTTCATTTCTTACTTGTGCTTCTGACTCTGAACTTTCTGGAAGACATAGTAGCAGGATAGCAGGACGTGGAATCCTCAGGTGTCTGTAGAAAGGCTGTAAATCTCACGTGCATTTGAACATTGTCTGCCATTACATTGCTTTCCTTACTTAAACTGGTCAATCCCGTTACTCCTCGCAGAAGCATCAGACCTGGAAAAGAAAGCTGAAGTCCCAGGCAGAAGCCTTTGCTCATTACCGCCAGACACACACGGCAAATGAACGTCGACGACGTAATGAAATGAGAGGACTCTTTGACAAGTTAAAGAGAGTTTTGGGGCTGCTGAACCTTCCCAAGGTCTCCAAATGCTACATTCTCAAGCAGGTAGGTATTTTGGAGCTTAAGTGCGGAGGAGAATCATTTAATCTGGACAGAGTAATTTCACTAGTGTGAACTCTTCAAATGAGTCCCAGTGTAGAGGGGACTTCTGTCATCTCTGCAGGACTCTCTCAAACAAAACAATCCCTGGAAGAATCTGTGTTCCAGAAAGCTTAGTAGTGATGATATGGACATATAGTTTTAGATTGGCCCTCTCCTTGTATTCTTTGTGAATCATGGAACATTATGTCTTAATTCTTTAGTGGTTGACTGTGTACATAAGAAAATTTTTAAATTCATTGAAGGTTTATTTTTTAATGCTTGAGAAGATAGCATTCCATTAGGCATTACACAGATACATTATATCTTTGTAAAGATGTAAATAACAGAACACTAAACATGAGTGTTAGGTGTGTAATTATGCCTATCAGCTGTACCTAGAAACTGGAGATAAAAGTATGGAGTTTTTCTTAAAAATTGCTGACCTTTGGGGGAATGACAAACAAGATGATTCATCACTCTTCAGCCAACATTTAGGGAAAGCTGGCATTTGCGGTACTTTGCATGCTTTCTCTCAATCCTATTTTCTCAGGATTACAGAAATTTGAAAATTTGTAAAGGTTTCTTGGAAGGAAAATTACTATTTTGTGTGTCACTGGTTTATAAATCAGTTCCTTGATACTACTTTAGGCCTTTGAAGAAATCCAAGGACTGACAGATCAGGCAGATAAGTTTATTGGACAGAAGACGTTACTGACACGCAAACGAGATGGTCTGATTCGAAAAGTGTCCACGCTTTCAGGTGAGACTGGTTTGGGATGCAAACTAGCTGTAATAATGAAGGAAAAGGCTTTTAGGAGTGGGAATGTGTGGAGTAGTCAGTGGATCCAGGTGTGTCATAAAATTCAGACTCCCAATGTCAAACAAAGTCGTGCTAAGCTCTGACTCAGTGGTAGGCTCATCATGCTGATAAAAATGGCTTTTTTTTTTCCTTGGTGCCTAAAGGAAGTGTAGAACACTGTCTGTGCTGGGAGCCACAGGCTTGGGTTCCTTTGGAAGGGTGGGGTGATGGTGATGGTGTCACTTCATTCTGTCACTGCTCACTTCCTGAAATGCCTTTTCTGCTCAGCCCTTCACAGTCATACACAGCTGTCTTTGATCAGTACCGAAACCTCTGACTCCTTGCAGAGCTTTGCAAATGACTCCTTGTGCTGCTTTCCCAAGAACCTGTGCTGCTAGGGGCTAGAAGGTGTCAGCTGTGTACACAGAACAAAACTGCAGTAGATTGTAAGCTGCTGCTCATCCAGACATTTCATCTTGATACTTACCATGTCTTAGTGTCTCAACCAGTGTCAAAATGTGAACAAACAAAATATTTTTCTTATCTTCTTGCAGTCTGGGAATATAAACAGGGGAATACCTGTAAAGTAGAAATTAAAGATAACTAAATCTTTGGTATTTACATGAATCCATTCATGCATATATAAGGTATTTATTAAAAGTAAAAAGTGTTGTAGTGAAGTCTAGTAATGTACGAGAGGATTTTTGAGCAGAGAATGAAAGCAAATAACTTCACAGAGTAGTGTGATCTTTTGATCTTTTGCATGCCTAGTGAAGACCTTAAATTTGATGAGGAAAAAGCCCTCTCAAAGGGTAGTTAGTTAAATATAGACTTAATTAAAGATATACTATGATAAAACATAAACCCCTAGCAGAAAACAAGTTAATATAGTTACTTGAACTTGGATCATATTGAACTGTGTGTATATGCAGAAAACAAATTATAAAATCTGTGTGCTTGTCCAAGGTGAGAATTTCATGGCAATGGTAAACTGTATGTGAGTTTACATTCAAATGTCATTTGAGTAACAGGGTCTATTGATCCAAGAAATTTTATTCCAGGTAAAGGTAACATTTTGTCCAGTAGTTATATGTTTATCATTAGGAGATGCGGAAGGATTTTTTCATAGCTGTGGGTGTTTTCAACTAGTACTTGTTCAGCAAGAGCCTGTGCTTGTCCAAACTGATTTCTGCTTATCAAAGTGGCGGATAAATTCTAGAATGTGTGGATGTTTCTGAACGGGAAAAAATACTGGAATAAATGCGTAGTTGCTTCCCTCTGATATTAAGTATACCAATTACTTTGTGGGGATGGTGGTTATCTGTTTTGTAGTAATTGAATAATGTCAGGTTAACAGATTATTAGTTCTGCCTTCAGCATTTTTGTTTTGGAAAGAGTTTGAAGGTAGGCTGACTCTCTGATAATATTTCTCTAGGAAAGACAGAAGAGGTTGTCCTGAAGAAGCTGGAATATATCTATGCTAAACAAAAAGCAATAGAAGCACAAAAAAAGAAGAAAGAACCTGAGCCACAGAAATCAGCTGCACCCTCCACTGCCAGCTCCCAGAAAGAAGGATCCTCTGCCGCCCCCCGAGAGCCAACCCCAATAGTGATGACAAACAGAAGGGGCAAGCCATTAATACTTGCCAGGAGAGGAGTCCGGGCCACAGGTGGGCTACACGTGGTGCATGTCCTGCATCAAGGGGAGACAGCCATTGCAGCTGCACCCTGTGGGAGGGCAGAATGCCAGCTGGCTTGTGCAGGCAGCCTCACTCCTGAAACTGAATTGTGCATAGGACCAGCAAATGTCCATATGATAGGTGTGGAAACCACTTGCTCTCAGTAAGGATGAGACCAGTACGACTGAGGCCTTCAGGTGAATGTTACTTCAGAGTTTCAGAATGATAGGAAGTAAATTCTTACTAAGTTGTCCTTTGATCTCTGTCCTTTCTAAGAGTTGAAGGTTTTTCTGCTGGCACAAAACCTGAAGTTCAACCCCCAGAATGCTGAGGTTGCTAGAACAGACTCTTTAAAACCTTCCTCCTCGAAATGCTAGCTCTCAATATGGTGGAAGTTTGCTCTTAAATTAAATGAGAGTTGTCAGGCACTGGAGAGTTTTTTTCTAGCTGAGAACTTGTAGAGAAGTGTTCAGCATTTTTGGAGACTTTCACATCATAAATGTAGGAAGGAACAAAAGAATGACTGCTTCCAGAGCTGTACCTAATGCTGGCTCACAGGGTGCTGTGCCAGAATAAATGAGTGTTTAACATGCATCTTTTCTTGCAGAGGACTCCTCAGGCTCCCTCACACTGACGGCTGCAAGTGTAGTGATGACTCCACAGGGGCAGGTGCTTACTCTGAAGAGCCCCCTGGTCCCAGGGCAGGTGGCAGCTGTTCCTTCCACGCTGTTGCAGGCTGAATTAAAGCCTCGAGGGGCTGGTACTGCCATGACAACACAGCCAGGTGGGATCACGTGGGATGATGTTTATCAGTATAATGCTGTTCATGGATGTGCAGAGCAGTTTATGAAGTTACTAAATTTTGTTTTGATGCTTCAGAATTTTTTTAGAACTTGACCAAAGTGGAATTTGATAAGAGAGAGCAGATGTCATTAACTCAAACTGTCAATTTATCACCAGGTTATGTAAAATGTGTTAAAATGTTGCTATTCAGAAATTAGGGAAGCATAGGGAAGAATTCCTAATTGCATAACCAGTCTGCATTTCTGGTTTTACTACTTTAAAATGTTATTAATAATGTGAAGTCTTGCCTTGAAAGGCGCAGCTCCTGTTTTCCAGGAGTATCTGAAGTACCTGAAAGTACTGTATCTGAGTATCTGAAAGGCTTTTGTTTCCACTTCATCCCGTTTTGCTTTTCTTGGATAAGGTATTACTTCTGTGATGATTCAACTGCCAGGATCAACAGTTCCTGTCCAAGTAAAAGGAATCCTTACAAACTCTACCATTCCTATTACACTGTCAACTGTTGCTGGAAATCCAGTGCCCTCAACAGTGGCATCAGCTACAGCACCCCATTCAGGTAAGATCTTTGTTTTTCATGGATCTTTGTGCTTGCATGCAGGGAACATTATCCTTGCGAAACTGAAGGTAAATTGTTTTCTCACTAGGAAGTAATGATAGGTATTATTGTCTGGGTATTCAAAGAAAAACACAAATGTTTTGAACAGTTTAAAGGGGCCTCTAGGAGATTATGGATTAGAGCTTTTTAACTTTGCTTCATCTCGCTGAGCCTGCTTGCCCTCAGGAAAGTCAGGGTAAGTGGATACTAGGATGTGTCTATGATGTAATGCATCCTCCTGGGGAAGCTTCAGTTCAGAGTGGTGGTGGGGCTCCTGTAACATCCAGACTCTTACTGTGGCACAGCCCTTTCCCATACCCTGCCAGCTCTGCTGCCCATGGGAGAGCTGTTTTTCAGGACCTCCTGCTGTACATTGGATCTAGTTGTGGGGTGGTTCCTGCCAGCAGGGTTCTGCTTGCCATCTGTTGTGCTAAAAGCGAGCCACTCACTTTCTGCTTCCTTGGGGTCGTTTGGTCATAATGAGAAAGGAAAGTTCAATTCAGATTTAGGGCTGGGAAAAATTTGAATGCTATTAACAGGGGGACCTTCTGCTTGGAGGCAGAAAGTAATCATTTAGTCTCTGAAATGTCTCTAGTGCACAAAACCAGTACTGCCTACTGTTTTTATGTGATCATAAAAACAAAGCATAAAAAAATCAGTAAGAGAAAAAATTCTCACTTTGTTTGTTTTGTGCATCACCATCTGAACTGTAAGCATTGCAGTTGGTTGCACTGGAGCTTGCTCTTGTTCTACAAGTTGAAAATTCAGCTATTGATGTGTTAAAGCTTCAGTTGACCAGAGCTGTGTAAGCAGTTTAAATTGCAGTTTAGTTGAAGACCTGAAAGTGAGCAAATTATCCTTAGTTAGGAATTATCTTGCAGTTAACACATATCCTGATGGATCCTGCTTTGTGTGGTTTTTCAGAAAGTGAAGATTCATTCATGATGCCAAAGATTGTTAATGTAACATCACTGGCTGCTGAAGCAGGCATGAATCTAAACCTGAGCCGAAACAAAAACTCTAATGCAACAGCAGGTACTCCAGCTTCTGAGGAATCCTTGGCTGTAACACCCCTTGAAACTAGGAACAGTGACAACATGCTTTCAGAAGAAAAAGCCAAACCATGTCTGGGAGACAGTGACAGAGATGGAAGAATTAGCACAGGTCCAACAAAAGTTTTCTTTGAAAATAAAGACGCCCTTCCACAACTCTGGAATGTATCATGTACAAAGGAACCTCCAGAGTCCTTCAGCAAAAAGCTCTGCATTGGTGAGTTTGTAGGGAGCCAGGCCAGGAGGAAAGATGGTGATTCTGGAGGGGAAAGATTAAAATCCAAAGAATTGTCATTCCGCAAGCTGCAGATCAAAGATGCCAGGATAGAAATGGAATTGAGGAAAGTAGCATCAGCAATGGAGGAAGCAGACCTGGATACAAGTGAGATACTGAGCAGCATTGAGGAGAGTGATGACACCGATGAAACCCTCACTTCGCTGCTCAATGAAATCGCCTTCCTCAACCAGCAGCTGAACGATGATGCCTCAGCCATGTCAGAGCTGCCTGGTGCCCTCAGCTCAGATTTCTCTCATAAGGATGCAGAAGCTTGTCGGGGAACAGCCTCTGATCTCTCTGCTGCAGATGGGTCTTCCTTCCAGTTTGGCCATTTGGGAGGCAGTTTTAAGGACCTTTCTGAAGTTCCAGAAAGTGGTGGCTCTTTAAGCCCCCTCCTGCTGCACCTGGAAGATGATGACCTCAGTGATGGGGACAAGAACTCCGGAGAGCCTTCATCTGAGGCAGATGTTTTAAAGATAGTGATAGGTACTGAAATGAAGAATCCACTTTCCAATCTGTCTGTGACCAGTGGTGGGAATGGCAAAACAGTAACAACCTTGTCAGATGCCGCTAATGTGACTCCACCAGTTTTGCAGATGAAGACTAATCCAGAAGCCAGTAATGCTGACACCTTGTGGAGGCCCATGCCCAGGCTGGCACCACTTGGTTTAAAAGTGGCAAGTCTGCCAGTGGACTCAGAAGGGCAGAGTAATAAAGTGATGCCTTTGCTGGCACCTGTAGTTGCAAAACTGGCATCTGGTGGGGTAAAAACATCATTACCTGCAACTCTTCAAGAAGGACAGGATAACAAAGTAATGCCCACATTAGCACCTGTGGTTGCGAAGTTGAATACTACTGGGACCTTGCCTTCAAATTCAGCAGGCAAATAAGTGCAGATGTTTTTTATCAGACTGGAACAGAGATTTAGAGCAGTGTGAGCCAGTGTCATTGTTCAGCAGCCTCCTTCATCTGCAACACTTGTTTTCTGTATAGCATCAGCACTGTGTTTGTTCATCTGAGGGGCAGGCCCCAAATTGTCAAATAAGTGTTAGGAAACTTTAAGCATGTTGATGTATTTTTACCTCACTGTTGTATTCTGGGTGTTCTCCCTCCCCTTCTCAAGACAACAAAGATGATCTATAACCATTGCTGGGCACATGGTATCCTTCCAAAATTGGGTTCTTCACAGAAATAGTTTGTCAAGGGACTGAGAAACTGAGGCTGTCAGAAGAGGTTTTTGTTCTCTCCCCATTAGGGAGGCAGCTGTCTTGTTGGGGAAAAAAATACGGATTATTTGTTTTTGTACCGGGCAAATTATCTATGCAGAAATGGCATTGTTCACCTGTGCTTGTTTTAATATTTGTAGAATATGATAAATATGCAGAAATCAGGTTGTAGTTACTGTCAAAGTTGATACCTAGAGCAGCAGAAGAGAAGTCTGAGACTGCAGAGGGCTGAAGTGAAAAGGCTTTTTCTTTGGTGCTAGATAGTTCTCTAGCAGAGACTTTTTAAGAGCTTATGCACAGAAAATTTGAATAAACATTTATAACTCTCACTGCTTGGGGAAGAAAAATATATTTCCCAATGTAATTAGAAAGAGGACAGTATGTTAACTTTAATAATACTGTCCTCAGTCTCACATCCTGCCCCCACACAAATACTTCCCTGTTTGATGCTTAGGGCATCTGTAAGGAAAAATTGCAGAGAGTTGAAAGAAAATGTGGGCACCCTATTGCTGCAGCTTTAAATACATTGCTGAAGTAGCTCGAGTGTTTTCCCAGGTCCTATTTTCTTTCCTTCTGTCATTCTTCAAGATGTATGTGGTGGCTGGGAATGTTAATACCAAGTATTGCTTTGTGAAAACGCAGAATGCTTTCAGGAGTCTTGTAGCCTGGCATAAGTGAGCGAGGTGTACATGTGAATGTAAATATGAAAATATGTGTATAGCTTTCCAAACCTTTCATTTCTTTATAAATTCAGGAAAGGTACTCAGAGGTTTCTCACTGCATTTGCACAAGCTGTGTATAGCAAAAAAAAAAAGTCAACAAAAATGCTCATTACCAGGGAAATAGGGCAGTATTGAATCACAAGATGTATTTTTTATTCTTCTCTGCCACTGCTTACTCAAGAACCTGTAGATGCTCTTCACTGTTCAACCGTTGAACTGTGAGGGGCCTGCAGACTGTAAAGATATTTATATTTTTGTACACAATTTCTGTTTTCATAGTTTTCTTGACAAATGAAATTTTCAGCCTCGGAGAGATGATTTGTTAATGAGTGTATACACAATCTTTTCCTATCAAGTTTGTAAATACAAGTTACGGTGCACTTGGGGGGCTTCTTAACTGCTCCGAAAAGGTAAAAAACGTTGCTGTGAAAATGGAAAATTATACAGAATTCCGATGGTGCATTTTGTTTTATGTTTAGGAATGTAATTCCATGTCTTAACTGTTCCAGCAGCAGCAGCTGGGATTACCCCCTGCCCTCCAAATTCACCATCTTTGGTGATGCAGTAATCCAGGAATTTCATCTTTCCAGCACTGAGGTTGTGCAGGTGTTGCAAGTGATGTTCTTCCACAGTGAGGGAGCAGTGTTTGTACAACCATACGCCCTGTTCAGTACGCTGCATCTTCTGGATCCATGTCTAGGTTAGGTCCATCAGGCAATACATGTACCTCATCTGTTCATTATTTATATTATGCCACAGAGGAGAGAAGCCCTTCCAGCTCAGCGTGTGCAAAGGTACTCCAGAGACTACTTTAAAAAGATTTTTCACTTGGCCATTCTAAACAGTGTGTTTTAAAGTAGTTACACATTACTTTAGTAGTAGTATGCAAAACACCCTTTTGCCTTTTGCATATTTACTATTCTAATATTTCGTACAAGTCTCATATTAGTGATTTGGTAAAGAGAATTTAGGTCATTATGAGAGTCCTGCAGGGTCTTACAGTTGTCACTTACTGCCTTAGGAAAGGGGATTTACTAATCCCAATAAGTACTTAGACAAACTTTGCTTATTATTCTATAATTACGTTAAATTATAATGTAATTATGAAATTATAATTAAGCATTATAATTAAGCAAGATAAACGTTGCTTAATATTTTTAAGGATTTTTACCTTATTTTAAACTAGTAGAAATCTGGAGTAACTAAATTATTTTACTAGCACTACATCAGACTTAAATTTATTTACCTAGGAATCTGGTTCTGAGCATTTCCAATAGGCTGAAGTTGCTTATTTTTTTAACTTGTGGCCATTTGTTTTGCCAAGAGATTTCATTCCTCCTGTGTGAGAAACAGCAACAAGACTTGTGCTGTGATTACTTTTAAATTCCTAATCACTAACCCTTGTTTCTGCACCTCACTTTTTTGTTGTTCCAAACAGCCAGTTTTAATTAGCACACAGAACTGTGTGCTCTCTGTGGGACAGAGAAGGCTATGACATGGTAACTGATCACAGATGAGCCAAAAGAAATGCTGTACTTTTGAGGATGTTCTGTTTATTATCTGGTAGCATAAAATTTCTGGATGTGAATTTACTGTTTGGCACTGGGCAGTAAAAAAATTTTCCTGCAGTAAAAATGTAAAGATGTCAATATGACAGCAAAACCTTTTGGTCCCTAAATGTTATTAGTAAATTAACTAAGGGCCTGCCCCCCAATCTGGCTGTAAAAGGTGGCATTTGGTGTGGTTCTGGGAAAGATCTTTGATGGGTTCTACCAGCCAACAAAGCACGTTTGAAATGCTCTTGGGTTTTGCTCGTTTTCACTGTCTCGTGTCTGCAGCACAATATTTTGCTATGAATTTAAATGCTGACTCTTTGCTCTTCCCTTAAGCTCCCAAACATTTTTAAAAATACATTTGCTGTCATTTGAGGCAATAATCATAGAATATGACACCTAATGAGAAGATTCTGGAAACAGGAGAACCAAGGAAACCCCCTGCAAGGTGCACGCTCTCGCTTGACCAAGAGACCTGGAGATTTTGTTTTTTTACACATCTGTAAATAGACTGGAATGTTTTTAAGAATATAATGAAATGTCAGATTTAGCTTTTTTTCCTTTTATATATTAAAATATATCTTTCCCTCTTTTTTGCTTTTGAAAAATTGATATTTTTGTAGAAATCTAACAGTACAAGACTCTTAACTGTATGTGAGGGACAAAGTGTAAAACTAAAATAAACCAATCAAGGTCAACTAGAAACTGGCTTTGAAAGTTTGTTCTGGGGAGAGAGAGGGAGCAGAAATGATGTGGTGGTGGGCTGTTGGTGACACGTGGCATTGGACCTGAGCAAGTGGTACATGAATGCTCTGAGGCAGCAATTTTGGCAGCACAAACATCTGGGTTTGGTTCAGACAACTCAGATTTTTGCCTTTTGTCTTAGCAGTATGCAGGAAATGTCATCGTTTGTAAGGGGATTTTGACTTGCTGAGTGCAGAAAAGGCACCAAAGGGACTTTTATTTTCTATGAGATGTATCCTGAGCAGGAAGCCAAGGGGGTTAACATTTGGTCATGGCACAAAAAAAAATAATCCTGAGAGCCGAGAGATCAAGCCCACACAAAACCATTCTCCAGATTCCTTACCCCAAGCCCGAGCCAGGGTTTATCCTTTGTATCTGTTGCCTTTAGAGAAGTTGAACACAAAGGCTGTCCTAAGGGGAACAGGTTTGCAGATCTGCCTTCAGGTGAAGTGTCAGAGGAGACAACATTTTAAAATGAAATACGTAAAATGCCCTTAACTGTCTAATAGCTGTCTATGGCTTCTATGTGCAGTAAATGGAGGATAACGCACTTGCAAGTGTGTGGGGGTTCTTTTGTTTGGGATTTTTGTTTGGCGGGTGGTTGGTTGGTTGGGAGTTTTTTGGTGGTGGGTTTTTTTGGGGTTTTTGTGTGTTTGTGTTTTTCCTTTTTTTGGTGTTTTTATTTTTCTTTGTTATGTAGTACCTTTCTACAAATGAGAAGTTAGTGTTACAGACCTGAGAAAAGAAAATACAAGAAAATGCAATGAAGAGAACAACTACACATGAGGGTAAGCTTCTTGACTGGAGAAGAAATGTCACAATTTATTTTTATTTAAAGAGGAACAGGAAAGTTAATAAAAATGGTTGACACAGTCAACATATTTTTGGAAATTTTTCATTAAACCCTTCAGCAAGGCCTCATCCTATTACTCCTTATTTTAAGGGCTAAAGTTACTTCTTGGAATAGAAAGAAATACAAACATGAAGTATATCCAGTCGGGCTTGCAATGGAAAGAACTTTCCAATAGAAGCCAACAATCTGTGCTGGGGATCTGTGTTTTCCAGCATATTCATCGTGTTCTTGGAGATGCAGATGGTGAGAAATAAACTGTTGACAATGCAAAGTTACAGGGAGCCTGTGCAGTAACTGATGCTACCGCCAGATTTGAGTCTATAAATTCAATCCAAAAATGTGCAGGACCAGTTAGTCCGTAATTGGCTGTGAATGGAATCTAAATTAATAACTGTCATCTGGGGTCATGGTAGTGGAGGAATTGTGCCATTTGTTGTCACTTGAGCTCAGTTCCTCATCTGTTTGCCCTTTTAACTGCTGCTGAAGACCAAGAAGGCATCATTACACCAGGGTGTACCTGGCTGGTTTTGTTCCTTTGGATTTTCTGCTGCCTCAGCTCGCACTTTAGTTGTCCATTTTGTGTCTCTTGGGAGTCAGAGGCATCTGTCAGGTGAGAGCTCTTCTGGAGGTGTCCCTCTCTTCATTCTGTTTATAGAGTTCTACCCCTATAAGGATTTAGTCTCCACTTGTCTAGGTCTTTTCTGATGAAGAGGAATGCCTGTGTGTCGTCCTGACCAGCTTGTCTGCCGGGGCCTCAGGCTGCCAGCACATACCTCCCGTGCAGTTTCAAGCAGCGGGAAGGATCTTTGCCCCAGGCTTCCAGCCACACCACCTCCCGCACGCTCAGCACGAGCACATCCTGATGCCAGGGAGGCTTTGGGACCTATGGCTGTGTCTGTCTAATCCAATTATGCATCCAGCCCAGCAGCCTGTGCTGGTGTGTTTGGGAATGTCTGACCTGTGCTGGTGTGTTTGGGAATGTCCCCACTGTCCTGTTTCGGTGGGGCCGCTCTCCAGCAGCCCCTTGCTGCCAGCAGACTTGCTGTGACACCAAGCACAAAGACCTTGCTTTAATGGTGGTCACTTACGTGGTTCGTCTTGCACTTGTGAGGGTTCCCTGGTTTTTGTAGGGCTGTGGTTCCTCGAGGTTACAGCTGATGGCCCTGGCTCTCTAAGGTAAGGTGGATGCTGGAAATCAGAGTGGAGGGACCTGAGCCCAGAGGCAACACTTTGCCCAGCTGTCTCAGCTCTCAGCAGGGGAGCAGGATCCCTGCCTGTGAAAGATGTGGATGTGATGGGGGGTGTATCAAGGGGCAGTCACAGCCACGTGGGTGTGAGCAGGTGGGCTGCTGTGCCGTAAGAGCAGGGCTCAGTCTCTCTGCCAGCCTGCTGGGACCAGCTCCGAGGAGGAGGAGACAGGCTTTCCTGCTGCCTTAGGCTTCCTTTCCCGTCCCTGCCGAGTGCAAGGCTCCCTGTAGTTCCCCCGTGTGGCGCAGAGCGGTGCCCCTGGCAAGTGCCGCAGCGTGCTGTGCCTCGTGGGCTGAAACCAGGCAATTAAATAGCAGCTAAAAAAAGATACACAGACATAAGCTCTGTGCCATTTTTAGAGGCTTTCAGCACTGATTAACTCCTTAGACAACAGCTGTATGAAACAGCCTGCCCAGCTCTTCCTGGTCTGTCCTGCTGGCCAAATCCCCGGCCTGCTGGGGCAAGGCTGTGGCTGCCCCTAACAGCAGCAAAACCTGTGGGCGTGCAGCTCTTCCCTGGCTTCTCCAGGGCACAGGGCTCTCTGTGGGCACAAAGCTTCTGGGCAAGGTCTGTAGGTTCACGTGGGTCTGCAGAGCTTAGACGAGCACTGGGCTCCAGTTTGCAGCTGAGGCTACTGAGCACTGCAAGCATACAAAACTCTTCATCCCTCTGAGGTGCCGCTGATGACTCCCACACTTCTCCTGGACCTTCTGCAGTGTGAACGTATGATCAAGACTTGTTTGATTTATAGCAGCAGCTTGACTGTTCTGTTTAACAAGCCCATTAGCAGGACAGAGCTTTACAGGTGTTTTTAGGACAGCACACCACTGACCCCTGAAGGCTCTGGCAGCAGCATGTGCCCATTACAGTCTCCATTTCGATGCCTGGCCAGGACTTCCTGCAGCAGTGAGAGGAGAAGGGTGGGTCTGCATTGGAGCTGGCTCAGTCATTTGGCAGAAGCAACTGGGGAAGCTGCTGCCAGCTCTTGCACCACCCATCCCTGGCTGCCTTCACAGTGCCCTGTGTGCCAGACCCCCTTGCAGGAGCTGCACAAGCTGCTCCTGGCCTGATGCACCGGTGCTCCTCTTTCTCCCCTTCTTCCACCAGTCCTTCTGCCTGCTCAGGCCTGGATCTCTGAGTCCCATCCTCTGTGTAAGGAAAAGGGGATTAGACTCTGCTGTTTCCCTCACTGCTCCCTGGCCTGCCATGACACACACACCAGCACCTCAAAGCCAGGCCTGTGGCTACACTCGACTTCTGGCACCAAGTCAACTGCTAAGCACGTGCTGGGTTTTGTCTTCTGAAAAGCAGCAGTGTCACACCCATCCCTCTGCCCTCTTCTGCTTCCCTCTGGCTCACCCTGCCCTCTGCATGGCTGAGGGCCTGCCAGATGCACTCTTTTATTCACAAAACATGTTCCAGCCTAAAGTGTCCTAAAACAGCAGTAAAGTTTTTGAAGGGATCCTGGAATTCCTTGCTGAGTTTCTTTTCTCCTGAAGGAAAAACCTCAGTGGAGACAAGGTGTCTGGTTTCTCTTGGTATCCAATGAAGGCTGGAGCTGTTTGTGTAAACAGCAGCTAAAGGTGCCTCTTCCTGCAGCAGCTGTTGCTTGGCACGGGTGAAGCTGTGCTGTCCTTGACCACGGGCCCTTGGCCCCCATGGTCTCCCATGGTCTCCCATGGCCCCACGGGGGCACAGCTCTTGATATGACACCCTTGTCTGTCCCTGCCCTAGCCTGAGGCACAGGCAGTGCTGAGCTTTGGGAAGGTGTGAGCCAATGTTGTGTCTTATTTCGAGACGTGCCAGACCTGGATGTTAAACGTTATGTAGCTGGAGTAAAACATGATTTGATCAACCATTAAGTGTCCCTTTGGGGCCTGGCTGGAGCCACGTTTGTATGCTCACCCTTGGAAAGGCAGCAGGCCTGGACCAGGTCCCCCTGCCTGGGCAGCCCTTGTGTGTAAGCAGGACACTGGGGCGGATGGGGGCTGCTGGGACCCCACATGTGCCGCTCGGATTCAGGGTGGGGGCAGCTGCTGGCCTGGCCAGGGCTGGCTGGGTTTGGGGTGTGTGGGAGGTGGTGGTGTGTCCTCTCTGATGGGGGGACAGCTTATGGGGCTGGGTAACTTCAGAAGGGCCAAGCTTCAGCAAACTTCAAACACATGTGAAGGTTTCCATGTATGAGATGGATTACACAGCAGCACGATTTTCCTGCTCTGGTTATTTTGATACCTTTTTTAACATTGTAGATCTGATGTGATTGTGTTTTAACTTCTATTAAGGTGGGTGGCTATAAAAGCATGACAGGAAAAGGAGGTGCTGGCAAACCTTTTGCAAGAACAATGATTAACTCCTGCTCCCCAACCAGTGTCTGCACTTCTAGATTACAATGTCTGTTTGGTTTCAAAAAATGGCTCAGGCAGACCTGCAGCTCATGACTGCTTTTGCAAAGCTTTGAATTTGCTTCCTTAGCTTTTGAATGTCCATGGCAAAAAAATCTCACCCCACAAATGTTGCATGGATCTGACATGTGGGGCAATCAACTTGAACCAGGAGGCTTAGTCTTCAGGAAAAAATTTTAATAAACGGCTCCCCTCAGGCGAGCTGAACTGATGGCAGCCACAGTGGGAATTGTTACTACTGTGCTCCAGTGTAGACAAGGCCTCATTGTCTGGCTTTGATGGGGAAAATGTCCAGTTTCGCAAAGTTTGCTGAGCAAGGGAGAAAATAATTATATTGCAGATCAGCTTACAAGGGGCACATTCATGTTTGAAAGAAAATTTGATTTTCATAGGGTGAGGAAGAAAAACTGCCAAAGGAAAAAGCCAGTGGCATTGGTGACCTACTAAAACTGCCGCAAGTCAGAAGTTATTCCTGGCTGAAGGTGAGTCCCAGGGGGCTGGATCCTTGACTCTGGCTGAGAGGCAGACAGTACAAGTGGGAAGCATGCAGGAAACCAAGCAGCCCTCTGCCTCCGGAGGTGCTCTGTGCTGCTGGCACCCGGGTGCGAGGCGGACGTGGCAGAGAGCAGAGCCCTTGTGTGGCTGGACACAGACCTGCTGCTGCTGCTGCTGCAGCTGCACCACCTCAGGCCCCAGTGCTCTCATGTCTCCAAGCTCCCCCACGGGCATTGCCAGGGCAGCAGAGTTGGCAGAGTCCCACATCCCCACCCTCTGCCTGCAGCCTCAGGAGCCCACAGGGGCTTCGGGCAGGCCAGCACCCCGCAGGTCACACAGCCCTGCCACCCCCACGTGTGTGACGGGCCACAGCAGCAGCACTGCCTTGAACTGCCCAACTCGCAGTTTTCAACTCCTGGGTACTGCAGCTGAGATTTCATTGGCAGCTTTTGCTTCATGTGCTTCTATTTAGGAAGGCCACAGGGCAAATGCTGAAGGAATACACTTTACAGCACTGGGCTGGCTGTGCAGAGCCAGCAGCTGGCCCTGGTTGCTGACTGGCTGCCTCCCGCTGGCACCAGGAGCATTTGCTGAAGCCATTTCGGTTGTCTCCCCAAGGGGGAGGATGTAATTATCTTTTTGCAAGATTGCATGTAATTTTCTCTTCGGTATCTTAAAAAAAAAAGAAAATTGAAACAGAAGCAGAAATGAACTGTGCAACAGGCTGATAACCTATTAATTCTTTCATTAGATTGAAAGCAAAGCTCCAAGGAATCCAGTGCTATAAATCTTGGGGGAGTTCTGAGCATTTCTCTCAAGGAAGCATGTACTCTTCTCTTTGCAGGAAGCTGCAACACCAGCAGAAACCCAGTTTGTTGTCATGGCAATGTCAGTAGTTGCCTTCTCTGTATGCCAAATCATAGGCACTCATAGGATCACAGGAAAATTCACATAGGAAGGGCCCTCTGGAGATCTGTAGTCCAGCCTCCTGGTGAGGGCAGGGGCAGTTGTGAGATTCAAACCAGGCTGGTCAGGTCTTTCTCCATCCAGGACTTAAAAACCTCAAGGGATAGAGATAGTGCCTCTTCCTGGGCAACATTTCTAGGCTGTTGCTACCAGCCTTCTAGCCTTCCTAATTCTAGTCATTCTGAGAATAATATTTGGGTTTGCTGTGACTTTGGTATTTAGTCACGGTGGGGTTTTTTTTCACCACTGTGAGAGTATGTGGCTATACTTTTATATTTCCCTCTCAGTCAGTCCTGCCAGATGACTAATGGGCTGTGTGCAATTTTCTTGTATTTGACATTTGTTCTCTGCCCACATTGGCACTGCTTAAGGAAAGCATGCCTTGTCAGACCTGTATTTGCACATTAGCAACAGGAACAAATGCATCCATCCATACCAGTTAAATGTGCACTTGAGTGCTCTTCAGATAGATTTGCAAGCACACAGAAGTTGCCATTAATCCTTCCTATTTGTTGTCATCTGTGTAAAATGTGCTGGACTGAAGAAAGGAGAGAGCGTGTGTGTTTGTGTATGTCCTTGTCCTGAAGGGCACCAACTTGCCAACTCTCTTTTAACAGGATTGTTTCACGAGTTTTGTGTTTCACTCTCCTCCTGCTGGTATCGTATTTAGTATACCATGTCCTGTCCAAGGACCAACTGCTGTCCAAGGTTTGTCTTGTTTAATTGAATTATAGTTGCCATGGGGAGTGGAAAGTCCAGATTTCGTTCTGCATGGTGAATTTTGCAAGCCAAGATATATTACAGAGAAAGGAGGAAACCTGGATCTCAAAGTCTGTGTCAGGGAGCAAGAGGTTAAATGGAGGCGATTTAGAAAGGAGTTTATGGTAATTTGTTGCCCTAGTTCCCAAGGAAATTGAGTTGGGCACAAAATTGAGGCTTATTGGAAAACCCCAGTTCCACAAGCAAGTGCCACAGCTCTTGTTGTGCCTCTCTCCATGTAATCTCCGTGCTTGCTGGACAGAGTCCACCCTGGGATCGAGTTGTGCTTTGCCTCTGACACCTACTAAAGTCCTCTGAGGGTCTTCCTAGAGACCCAAGCACAAGCAAAGGGACTGACATTGACTGCATACTGCTAGGTAGGATACTGGCAACACATCAGGAAAACTACAAATAGATGCAGTGCCAAAATTTCTGGTATTTGGTTTCCAAACAGCATGACATGTAGTCATTGCATTTCATTCCCTGTGTCTTTCTCCAGCATCTTTGAGGTGAGAGGATGGGGCTTGGTGTTCAGGGACACCACAGTGCTAAGCCCTCTTCTACAGGCTCTGTAACATCCCCTGTGGGCGTCAGTACTGACCTCTGTGCCAACCTGACATACGGACCCAGATACAGCCCTGCCTGCAGGAGGGGGACACAGAGATGGGCACCCTGATGGGAAGCAGCAGAACATCTCTGTGGGAGGATCTGGAACACAACAGGAAGTTTTGGGAAAAGCCCTCTTGCAAGGTTTTGTTTTGATGTTTACTTTTGTCTTTTAAGGATGTGAAAGGTGAAAAGTAGTGCAAATAAAGGAAACATTCATGAGATGTTCCCCTCCAAGCAGGAGTTCATGGGAACAGATGGGAAAACTGAGACAAAAAGCAGTGCCTGAAACCCGTTCAGCTGAGTATTACCCAACAGCATGAGAGGTTGAGCGGGTAACTTCCATGCTCTGTTGCATTTGATTTTCCAGCTTTCACACTTCAGATCTCATGGGGAGGGCAGAGTTGTGACATGAGAGGAAATTTAGAACATCATCACTGTTAAACGTGATTGAGGTAGGCAAAGTGAGCAGCTCCAAAAACTGATACAAATGGGTGGGTTTTACGGCTTGCAATATAACACTCTGACATCACTTGCTATCAGAGGACTTTTGTATTTTCTTGCTCACTCAGTTTTGCTCTAATTCTTTAATTCTGCTAACAGTAGTAATAATACAAGGCCATCTCTGGAGGCCATACAGCACAGTCAAGCTGTAAGATCTGTCATACTGTCTTTTTGTCGGGGCAAAACCCAAAGCTGCCTGAATCCTGGTTTACATTGTCAGCTTGCTGCAGAGCAGTGAGAGCAGGACTCACTCCAGCCAGTGCACTGCCTGCTTTGGGCTTGCAGAAGATATTCATGCTGCATTGTTCTTATTAATTACAGCTCTCTGGAAACATAAGGCATGGGATGGAGGAAAATGAAACAAACAGGCTTATTTAGGTCAATTACAAAAGTAGGGGCTAATTGCAAACAAAGTGGCAAAAGAGGAGCAGTCAAGGCTCAGAGGAAAACAATGTGAACAGTGACCTACATTCTCTTGGGGAGTGGGGGGAGGTTAGACAGCAGGCCATTGGGAACACCAGCTCAGCAGAGCGGGTTTTGCATCTCTCCTTTCAGGTCCCTGGGCCAGGGCCAGCCCCTGTGCTGAGTGCCATCCGTGCAGTCTGTGCAGAGCTGGCCTAAAGAACCTTCAGGGAGACATCAGCCAAGTAATACAGAGGCATTGTTCCTGTCTTGACGTTTAGCCCCATGGAAAGCTGCAAGGTGTCTTCTGTGAGGGCAGAATCTGGACAATAACAGCTCCCTGCTTTCCATTGCAGAACAGTCTGGGAGTGAAGATGGTTAGTTTGTGTGCTTTTGCTTATGCTACCAGAGGGAGGACAAATCTGTTAAGACACATGCTGGAAAACCTATCTTGTGATCCCTTTCTGTGCCTGGAACAGTAAGGAGCTCTCTCTAACCTAACCTGGCCCAACATAATGTAGCCCACCCGAACCTTTCTACAGTGAACAGGGCTCTGGGTCATCTTAGAGCAGGAAAGCAGCAGCTTTCAGCCTCTGCTCAGTGAGCCCTTGCAAGTACTTTTAAGACATTTGTGGAAAGTAGCTCTTCTTGACTACCTTTCACAAACACCTTAAGCCCACTGCCAGCAAGATGAAGTGTGTAGATGTCTGCAGCCCCGCTCACTGCAAAAGGTTTACAGGCCCAAAGCTGGGAAAGGTATAAAGTGATTGCTCTAAGGAAGGCCTTTATCACTCCTCACAGAGTTCAATGATAATGTCATCCTGTGGAATGTATTTCCAGAGAGTGGTAATTAGGGAGAACAATGGAACACAACTCCTACAAAAGGGAACAAGGATTTGGCATCCCTTATTTAAGTACCAGCTCAGTCAAATGCTTTCCTATCATGTGGTTTTTAGCTCTGGATTCCCCTTGCAAGTAGAAGTATCCAACATCCAATCTCTGTGTGCCTGCCAGCCCTGGCACCTGTCCAGTCAATAGGAGACAGCCTTCTCCTATCTGCATGGTGCTGCTCATGTCTCTACCCACATCTAAGGTCCTAGGTAACCATGCTCTAAAAGTGACAGAGTTCATGCAACACTGCAGTCCCACCGAGGGCTTTTGAGACTGTCAAACCATTACAACTGTGTGTAAAGGGGGCCAAAGTCTATTAGACCTAAGCTTGAAAGGACCCCTGGGATTAGCCTGGGTACCATGTCATGGCTTGTCTGACCAGCCAAAGCTGTGATGGTGGCGAGTTCACTGGCCCCAGGCAGCGTCTGGGCTGAGTTTTACCTCAGTACTTGATGTTTATCCTCCCTCCTAACCCCCACCTATCCAGCAGGAAGCACAACATGTTTACATTCAGCAGCTACCATGTAGCATTCTCATCCCCTGCCACTGAAAAATGGACAACAAAGACAGGTCCTGCTTCTGGTGGAAATTTAATAGGGTTGTAACATCATTTTTCTCCCTCCACAACCTGGCTATTGCACAAATGTGTGGGCCAGGCCACAGCTAGTGGGGATAGCTGCTCACACAGCTACTGTACTAGTGGAGAGGCTGGAACAGAGGTAGCAGGGCTGTGACCTGCCAGGCTTGTCTGCCCCTGCAGCACTCAGGCGCTGGTGAGGCTCTCCTGAGGACCATTCACCACCCGTGCTGCCCAAGGTGGCTCTGGGAAGTCCAGCAGCCATTCCTCCAGGCTTCAGTCAGCTGGCACAGATTTTTTTTTATCAGTCACATCTGCTACATCACAGCAGGCTTGGAAGCACACCTCACCGCACACAGGATGCACACGTGCCTCGGGCACCAGGTGAGTCAGACCACGGCCTTGCTTTGACAGCTGAGTGGACACTTGTGCGCACTTTGCTAATTATGTTAAAAATAGTTTTAATTGAGGGCATGGGTTTTGTTGATCCCTTAAAATACAGGAGTGAGACAAGCAGAGTAGTTCACCTGTTATAATAGCAGAGTCAAAATTGAAATGGATTTGTAATTTTTTCCTTTAGTTTAGGGGATAGTCTTCTAATTCAGAAAAAAAGTTGAGTGTAGCTGTGCCTGAGATTTCCAAGTACATCTCTGCACATTTTGTCTTATTACAGAAAATATCAGTTCTTAGTGGATACAAGCCTTTTCTAAGCAGTAACCTTCTATCTTCAGCTGGACTTTCTATACTACACATTTTGTTTGTACTCCCCACGGTTTCTCTTTATCAGCACAATTTCCTGGCAACCAGCTGAATGGCAATCATAATATTTTTCCTTCTCTAAAGCACAGCTGGGATCTATGATATAAGCATATTCTCTCTGGATGCATTATGAACCATAGATGTCTACATGACTTTTCTATGGGAACACATGAAGAAAAGATCTTCTGTAACTGCTGGCTGGATTCTAAATATTTCAAGTCAGGTATCAGGAGCCTGATAAAAAGACCTAAGCTATGGTTGGAAACAATATCCAGAAACTCATTCTGCTTATCCCGTGTAGCTGTGGCAATAAATGAGAGAGGGGAAGGGACAAAGCTCACTGCCAGAAAACAAGTCAACAAAAGCAATAACTCTGTTTGGGTTTCATCACCTGACACACTGTACATTAAACTTTGGAAGCCTCTGTGTGTCCAGAAAAGAATTCTCGGTGCCTTTTGCCAGGGCAAATTCATATCTAATTAAGAGGTTAATAATGAAATTATTAAGTTCACAGAAATTTTCATAGTTGAAGAAAAGTAAAACATTAAATGCCCTCTATATACTGCCTGGTAGCTGCTTTTCTTCTCTTACCATTTACCTGTCTATAAAAATATAGTTATTTTTATTCTGGACTAGACCAACGCTGTTTATCTTTCCTCCTCCACCCTCTCTCCACATCTGAGTGCCTGCTGTTCACTGCTCTAGGAAGAAGTCAACAGGAGGAAAAAGGCATAATGACCCTGCTGAATCAACATCCTGTGAGGCTGAAATGACAGTCATTATCCTAACTGGAAAGCAGCACTATGGTCCTTTGGAGGCTGGAGGGTAGGCAGCTCTTACAGAAGACCAAATGCTCTTCTTCCACAGAGTCTAAAGCTTGTGGGAAAAATGTGTTCTCTGCTCTTGGCCTGAAAGCTGCTCAGGAGCATAGCAGTGAGGTTGAGGTTGTGGGGCAAAATGTCTGTCCGAACAATTTCTGCAGGCACATGTGAAGGTGGTCAACCCATCCTCTAAACTGTGTGGGAGCTATGAATCCACAGGAGTGTGACACTGATCCCTGACTAACTCACCTGGTCACTGAGCTGGCCTCACCTGCTCATGCTGGCTGCCACAGCTTCCTGGTTGGAGCTCCCTCTAGTACCAGAGAGCAGGTCAGCTCCAGCACCTCACTGTCTGAAAAAATGAAATCCTTTCTTAGATCTGTTTCTCTGACTAAGAAAACAAATTTAAAATGGCAAAACCCCAAGCTGCTACCCAGGGGCTTGGCTGCAACATGGTCTCAGCATGTCAGGGTTTCAGAGGCACAGAGCCCCTTGCAGCCCCATCACACAGAGAGTTTGGAAAGCACTTTGTGTATCCAGTCATGGGACTACATCTGCCCTCAGCATGTCACCATGGCTGTCTGGAGACTCACTCCTTGCTCCCTGCCTGGCCACAGGTAGTGAGAAGAGCTTTGTAAAGAGAACAAGTTCAAGGAAAGGTTTAATATCACACTGAGAGGGCTCATGTGGCATTCTGTTGTGTTGCTTTGTTTATGTGCTCTTTTTTAATCACCATATTCTTAACTAGGAAAATAACTTTCTTTTAAAATCACTTACAAAATGCTCCTTTTGCTCAAAGCCCTGCAGGGTTACAGAACTGTTGCAAAATGCTGTTTCTTAGAAAAGCACAGAGGATTTCTGCAACAGAGAAAAACATTTTCAGATACTTCATTACCTAGTGCTTAAAAATATGGCATTTAATTTGTTGAGGCATCTGTTCTTTCATTATTTAAGGCATCCCTCAGAAGACTTTTAAAGAACACGTAATTCAAGACCAAATGCTGGAAATGTCAAAGATAAATGACATAATTTATTCATGGTACATTATCCTTTCTGTCAAGGAAGAATTCATGACTCTAGAGTGAAGCTGAAAATCCTGTTGCTTTTGGTTATCATAACTGATCTCAGTCAAGGCACTGCCCTGCGGAGATGGGCCCTACAGAAACATACTGTAAGAATACAAGCCTTGTTCAGAAATAAAAGTCATCTGTGGCAAAAGTGAGGAGGCAATAATGGCACAACACAAGAAACAGCAGCAAGCACCGGCGTGAGTGAGCTCAGAGTGAAGCCCTTGCCCCAGCACAAGCCACACATGCACCTTTAATGAGCTTCGACACAATGAGTGGCCACCAGATTACCAGCTTGACTGCTGCCATGGGAGAGCTTATTTTGGACACCATGAGCAAGTGCAAAATCAGGAGGCTTGTCATGGAGCAGCAGGTTTACCAATTGCTTCTAGTCTTACCACTGAATGAAAAGTGGTTTCTCCATTTCAAGTGGTTTGGTATTTCTTGGAGGATAGGGCTGGGAGAACAGAAGCCATGCAGGACAGCCTAATCTGCTCTGGTTTCACTGGAGCTAAAGCTCCAGTGGTTGCAGAGTCAGTGCAAGGGTTTTATACTAACCTTCCATGAATTTGATACTACAACTGGAAAGTCGTATACCTCTAACAATGAAACAGGTGTGCAGTAAGACTTGTACTGCAATACCTAGAGGAAACTGGTGTTTCCTGCCTGTTTCCCTTCTGTTTCATTGAGATCAAAGAAAAAAAGGGCAAGAGTTTTTTATTAATGAAACCATTGAAAAAAATTCTTTAAAAACCACTGGCAAGATCTTTCTCTTTAGGACAAATGGAAGAAACTGTGGCATTTCATGCTGCTTCAAATATAACTAGAATGGTAGTATGCTTTAGTCTGAAAATCAGAAGCATCTGTTCCCTGTCCCAGCTCCTTTTCAGTGAATTCAGAAGTCCAGTGATGTTTCAGAGTTATCCTGTCTCTTCAGTCGCTTCACAGACACAAAGAATTGTAATCACAAATCACATTATGCTGTGCTCAGCTTCCAACAAAAGAGGAACAATTCTACTTGCATTTAAACAGCATCTCACAAGCATACATCTCAGTTGTCCCTTGTTTTTAAAGACATCCCTCCCTTCTTTCTCAAATGTATGCATGTTTCTCCCAAATGTGATGACTCTGATGTTTTAGTGTTGAACAGCAGAAATTTAAGAACTATTGACTACATTTTTTTAACCTGTGCAGTGCCAGGTCCCAGTCCTGTACAAGCTGGTGCACATTTCAAACTCCATATTCACGGTGAGTAGTTCCACTCACTAGAATTGATAGCCTGGATAAAACTAAGCATATGCGTAAATCTTCGTAGGAGAGGGATTTTATTTTTGCTGCAGCAGCAGGCCTGGTTTCCTTCATGAGTTTCTCCTCACTCTTAGCATAAAGGCACTGCTATTGAGTAATAGGACAAGAGGTTTGTAGGAATGGACAATATTCACATTTTTCTACAAGAATCCTTTCCTTATGTGCCACCTCTTAGGTTGCAGATTATGTCTGGGGCTGAAAGCTGGACACCCATATGATTCCATCATTCTATATATACACTCGTAGTTCCATGGACTTAAATTACTTCTATTGTAAAAACAATTGCAATGTTACCAACTCTTGCAAGTTTATTGTAAATCCCACAAAATTTGATATCTTTCAAAAAGCCACAGTTCCCAGAACCTTGTGACATTTTGACACAGCAGCAAGCATGGATTTCTCTCTGGCATGTGTATCAAAACAAAAGCTTATCAAAGGTTAGATGCTGACATTTTAAATTCACTTCCTGCAAGTTACTGATAGAGATTAGAAACATGTCCTACTATGCCTCTGGGTGTTTTCATCAATTAATGCAGGTTTCTGACCAGTCAAACCTTAAGATCCTAGTCCTGCAAGCCCTTGTGCGTGCTCAGAATCCCACCAGGAATGCAAACAAACTTTTCCTGAAATTCTGGTGGTGCAGGTTCACACAGTCACAAGCTGTGATGCTGGTGGTGTGCTGGCTACCATGGGGAAAACCATAACCCATGTAGATCATTTGTCATTGTAAATCTCTGCCTGAACTTCAGCAAATGTTCATGGCCTGTATTTTTGGAAGGATCGTCTCCAATTGCTATGAACAGTCTGGGTTTGAATTAGTCACTGAAGACAGGGCAGTCACCAAGGACAGGAAAGGGAGCAGATCACCCACAGTAGGCAATGCGGAGCCAGAAAGATACTCCAAGGATGTAGGACAAATTGCAGTAAATAGCAGGGCATGTTAAGGAATAGGGAGCTAGCAGGACTTTTCCATGCTACAAAAGGCTGGTTTCCTTTCTCCCCTTTAGGGCTGTGGTGTGACCAGTGTTGATCTGGACAACCTCTTCGGACTGAGAGAGAGAACTACATCCTAAAAGTATGCCCTCTGACAGCAATTCAGGCTTGCTGGCTTGTGAAATCTGCCTCCCCACCTCCTCTCATGTGGTTTGTAGCTGCCATGGCATGGTAGGGCAGCTTGGAAAGCACAGGAATTAGCATAGAGGCTTCTGAACTCTTCCTTGGGGAACAAGTATTAGACAGCTCCAGGGCAAAACCCTCTTGTTGGCCTGACATATATATCTCACCTGCTAGGAGCCAGCACACAAGTGTCCAAATTTCTGATTCCATGGGCATCCTGATGTGCCATTGGGCTGCCAGACTCCTAAGGAAAACTTTGAAGAGCTGAGAGGAGAAGGAGCTCCAGGACTTCATCATAGTTGGGAGTCTATGCAGTGGGGTCCTACCATGCCACTGTGTGGTTGTGGACTTCTGTGGTCATCCAGGAATACCAGCTCAGCTGCTTATGGGTGTGGCTTTGCCAGCAGCCTCCACACTGCCTCTGTGAGCATCGTAGCCCCAGTTAAAGATTCACACACCAGATGTGAGGTGTCGGCCGTCCCACACTATGGAGGCACAAGGTGACATCCTCTGTCCCCTCTGCCACCCCAGAGCAGCAGGATCACACAGCAGTTCCACGGTCCCCTTCTCAGTCACTTCCCCAGAAGGCTCCTGTTGTGGCACAGGCAGGATGTGGTGACAAGCCAGGAGTGGCCAGGCAGGTGTGTGGGGCAGTCAGGACACTGTGACACCCCCAGTGACAGCAACACCCCCAGGCATGGTGTGCTGACCACTCTGAAGGGGTAGGAAGCGCCCAAGATTTGTAAATGCTTTCAGTCAAAAGGAGCAATGAATGTCAGAGGGCCCACAAACAGTGCGGCTGAATTGCAGACACACTAATTTGCACCACCATGTTTGAGAGACCAAGATGGATTAAATGACATCTGTTGTTGTCCTACCTCTTGTATTATGTATGGGCCAATTTTCCAAATTTCTGGTGTCACTGTTCAAGGGATGCTCCATATTTGCTTTCGCCGTTGTTAGTGGTATCAGGGCAAGTGTAGTTTGGTTAGTTTTGGGAAATACTATATTAAGTTTGGGTGTTAAGCCAACCCACGTCCCATCTAGCCAGAGACACTACAGTAACAGGTTCAACCAGGGAAAAGATGGACAGCGTGACAGGGCTCGGTGGAGGCGGGGGACGAAACCATGGGCCCTGAGGGGCAGCGGGCACGGCCGGACGGGCCTCTAACGTGCCTCTGACCTTCCCCGGGGTCTCGCTTGGCTCTTGTGTGAGAGATGCGCCCTCGGATCCCCTTTAGAGCGCGCCGGAGCTCGACCAGCGCCGGCGGCCTCCCGAGGCAGCGCCCAGCACCGGCTCCCCACACAGCCCGGGCTCCCCACACAGCCCGGGCTCCCCACACAGCCCGGTCCCGGCCGCCGCGCCGCGATCCCTCCGCCAGCGCCGCCCGTCTCCCTCCGCCGCCCCCGGCGCCGCGGTTTNCGGCTGCATGGGCAGGCGCTGCGGGGCACCGTTTGCGCCGGGATCGCCGTTCCTGGGCGCCAGGTAGGAGAGGTTAAACGCGGCGGGGCGGGCTGGGG
>VYXD01004543.1:1426954-1482248 GCA_013397195.1 Hylia prasina
GCTGGCTGTGCTGGCTTGGACGTTTCTCGCTCCCTCTCCTCTCTTCTCTCTCCCCTCCTCTCTGTCTCTCTCCTTCTTCCCCCCGCCCCCATTTTGCACAGAAGCCGGGAGGATAATTCACTGCAGGCTCTGACTGCATCCCTCCTCCCCCCGGGCACCACCGGCTCTTCGGGAAAGGTGAAGGTGTTGGCCGGGGGTCTGTAATCCTTGGCAGCAGCTAGAGTGCCTCCTTGATTCACTTTATAAATTCGGATGGGGGGGACGTGGAAACATCAAATGCCTTTCTTATCTGGTATCACACACTATGTAATTGTGTGGATTTAAAATAGAGATAGATTTGTGAGAGTTAAAAACTCCCTCGTGTGTATTCTCGGGGGTTTTCTGTGACTCGGTCCTTAATAGTCAAGTACAGACAGCATTGTGCTTTCCAGGCTATGAGACATAAGTGGAATGGATGTGTATGGAGCTAAAGAAGGGGTTGGAATTTTTGTCTTTGTCATAAGATGATATTCAAGTGCAAAATCTATATTTTGGATTTGGGAATTGGTGTGGATGTGTTAATTGATACTAAACGGATGATAATTTGTGTGGAAACCTCTGAAAGCGTGCTGCCTCCATCCCTGTAAGCTCTTGCATTTCTATTTCTTGCAAGGGATGAGGCTAGAATTGAATTTTCTGTGAATATCGTATTGACTCACAGTGCATCTTTCAGTTTAGATTGCTGCTGATTTGATCCTCTGGAATCTGCAAAAGGAGAATCTGCCAGCCTCTGTGAATAGCTTTGCAGTGTAACAGAAGTGGAGTTCCGGAGCAGAATCGCTGAGAGATATGTGAATGTGTGGGAGCAAAGCTGAGCACATCGGTGTGTCTGCCTCAAACCTGGGCTCTTTCCCCAGGCACAGTCTGTGTGTGGGGTGAATCCTTCGTGGCTCCTGGAGATGATGTCAGTCGAAGGGTCTACGATAACAAGTCGGATCAAAAATCTGCTTCGCTCCCCTTCCATTAAGCTGAGGAGAAGCAAGCCTGGGAACAAGCGAGAAGATATAGGCAGCAGGGTGAGTGCTGTGTGGTGCAGCCAGCATGCTTTAACTCCGTTGTCTAAGTTACCATCTGTACTGATAATGCTGCTTTGGGATAACTGTAGAGTGATGCAGAGGAACTGATCCATGACAGGTCTGTCTTTTAGCTGGGATCCTGCCTGAAGCTTGTGCCTCTCTTTTGAAGCATTCTTTTTGCTTGTATGATACGACCCTAGTCTGTATCAGAAAGCTTTTGGGATTTCCCACACTGTGAGGTGTGGAGTTGTTACAGATGACAGACAGGAGAAATGCAGTGCTGCCTCTTCCTCCATGTTACCAGCTGCTAACCTGCATTACTGGGAGCTGAGGACACAGAAACACCTGTTGTGTGTAAGCAATTGCTCTCACCCTGCAAAGGAGAGTTCTGTGAGCATGTGGGGAAGGGAAGGATGATAGGAAAGATATGAAACATGTCTTGGACATGTCTGTTCAGATAGGGTCTGTGTTCCACAGGTGCAAAGCACATTCCACAGGGATGTGCTTTCCTCTGTGTGCCTCAGACCACCTTTCCTTGGAGTTACCTTCTGTTATGTATAATTGGTTCCTAGAATCTATCATTCTTCTTGGTGTTTTGGAGAATTCCTGGCAGACACTCACTCACTGGGAATTGACTGGTGGCATGAGGAGAGGATAACTTCAGCCTGGCTTCAGGGAGCACCAGGGCTGGGTGGCATTGCCTTGTGCTGGCGGCAGGTGCCTCTGAGTCAGGGCACCTTGTTGTGTCCCTACCACTGATTCACCTGTAACCCTGGGCAGATCACTCAGCCTTTGTGTAACTCTCTGTCTCCATAAATAGAAAATTTAATCCCTCCCCTTTTGTGAAGACTTGCTAATAAATAAGAAATGCTTGTAATACACGTCTGAAAAGTGTATTAATTGGTCTCAAAACAGTAAGGCTTCCAAATTTCTCTCTTGAAATGAACAGTATATCTAAAACTTCAGGGGAAGTAAATGACACTGTACCTAAAAATGGTCTATCCCCAGCATGATATCCTGTTCTCAGAACTCTGGTTCAGGTCAGAGTTTCCCTTACATGGCTCTTTAATACCAAGGAACACTGTATTCTTCTCTTGCCAAGGAAGAGAAAAACCTGCATGGCCTCCTCAAAGTTGTCTAGTGGAAAGTCCTTGGTGCTTGTGCTTGACCTCAGTGTGTGCATTTCCTGCAGCCTGTGAACTGCCAGTGAAACGTGCTTTGTTGGTGTTGCTGAAGAGCATTTTGTTGGTCTATATTCTGCAGAGACTTCTGAAAGAGACAAAAGCCACTTATACCCCACATATGGTGGGCATTTGATTTTGGCTCTGTGGTCTGCACACTCCTGTTTGGGCCTGGGACCTGCTGCTGCATACCCTGGCTATTCTGTGGTACATGTTTCAATTTGATTTCCTTACATGTGCTTTTGGGACAGCTTCCTTTTATCCTTTGTGCTGTTTCCCAGTGTGTGGCCAGGGCTGTCTGAGCCCCTGGGGAGGGATATCATGGATTCATTCTGCACCATCAAATTAGGGTTTCAGGGTTGGATTTTGTCTATCTTATTAGTAACAGCTGTTAATCAGTGAGGTGCAAAGGAATTGATGGGGAGCTTGCTGGCAGAATCAGTTTGGCATTATGAGGAGTTAGGTGCAGGTGTTGGTTTCCTGAAGTGGTCTGCTCTGAATTAGCTCAAATGAGTTAGGGTCTGCCATCATTGGGCCAGCTGGAGGGGGTAAGGTGAAAGGGAGTGGGCCCTTTATCAAAGATCTGACAGATGTTGAGTATCTGTGAAGACACTCCCTCTGCTACATGTGTGCTCCTCTGCTTTCCAAGGTGGGAAGCAGCTCTGTTTTGCTAAAAGAGCAGGAACAGGTTTCAGTCTGCTATTTGGTGTGTAAAAACCCCTGGGGCTAACACTGACCATCATACACATCACTCCTGAACAAACTTTTCTGACCTGCAGGAAGGAGTCTTTGAGGCATCTTTGTCTCTTGGAATGTTTGAGAAATAACTGCTCCAAGAGCTGTATGAAACTGGTCAGGTGGAAGCATGGAAGGGCCAATGAAGTTGGTTATCCTAGCTGGATGCTGCTTGGTTACATAGGATGGAGCTGGACTGTTGCCCTAAATTAATGCCTGGAAGATGATATTGCACTTTGCATGTGCAGATGTAGGTGAAGACCCAGCCCTCAACAGCCTGCTGAGTATCTCAATTTTTTATTGCAACCCAGGTGCTCAATTTAACACGTACAAGCACCCTCAGTGGCACTGCTTAAACTGCTTAAACTTCCATGATCTGTGGTGGTTGGTTTTTTTTCCCCTCCAGTGGGAAGTGTCCTGGCTCTTTCCTAAAGAACCTTTGGGTGTGTGAGGCTTGCCAGGCTGTCTCAGTGGCTGGGGACAGACCCCTTGGGCTGTTTGTCACGCTGAGGAGAAGGCCTGTGAAACTGCCTCCTTTCAGTGAAGCAGCCGTGTAATGCTGGGCTGGCCGTGGGCGGTCTGTGGGAGGCTGGCTCTGCAGAGACCTGTTTGTGCATTGCTGTGGATGAGGGAGTGTGGGTAAGTGGAGATATTTTGCATGATGCCTGTGCAGGACATGCAGTGTGTTGCTTGGGATCTGTACAAGAGAGAACTTGTTTTGTGACTTCCACTAGGACTTACTTCTTGCTATAATTAATGCATGGTTTTACTGTAGAGCTCCAGGAGACCTCTACTGAAGTAAAACTAAGGCGCCAATAGATAACCATGGACATTTAAAAAAAGGAAAAGTGAGGAAAGGAATGGGAGCTCTAAGTAAAACTTGTTGACAAATTGGATGCAGTGTTTGGTTTTGTTACTGCTTTTTGAAAACAGCTCTTTTCTTGTGGGAGTCCTGATTTTTGTTGCTGCCTGACTAGTTTTGTGTTTGGACTTCTCTTTTTTTTGGTGTGTCTTCTGATGTTCATGGCTTGAATCCACTTTTTCTGTGCTCTCCATATCTCTGTTTTTTGTGTTGAGCCAATATAGACCTAGAGTCCCGTGACTTATGTCTAAGGCTTGTTGACTGTTGGGATTTGTAATGTATTGGTGTGGCAGTTGGAAGCTAAAATTTCCTCAGATAAGTTGATTGGCCTGCATTCAATTTCTAGAGGATTACTAGCCCTGCCAGAAATCCAACCGTGCATCTGGTCGCCGTGCTTGTGATTCCAGTAGAGAGTCGGGGTTAAAAACTGGGCACTAAATGCCTTGGAATCACCCTACAGAGTAACAGTATCAGGACAGAGGGGAAGTTCAAGCCTGACCCATCTCCCATTGTTAAAATGTCCTGGTTGCTGTAGTACCCTGCTCACAGAAGTAATGTACCTAAGCAAGTACAGTTCCTGCAGGGGTTGCTTATATTGTTGAGCTCTACACTTGTAAATATAAACCTCTTTTTAACGGGTGTAGCTGTGCCTATTTTAGGGTGGATGGTGTCTGTGGGTATCCTTAGTCAAATCAGATTGTGAATATCAATGTAGAAACAAATTGCTACAAAACCTGCTACAGGCTTTCCCTGAAACAGGAAGCCAGGGAATCAAAGAAACACATTTGGAATTTGCTGCTGGTTTCTTTGATCTCTCCTGTTTTTTCTAAGCCAGAAATATTTCAAGTTGCTTGTTTAAAAGAGTGCTTTGACTAAAACCTGAATTCCTCAGCAGGAAGTCATTCAGCAGGGAACTGTTGTGTTGCGGTCTCTCCCCTCTCCAAGTGGCATGCAAACATGTGCGGTTGGAATGTCTGTTCCTGCCCCACTAGGTTGCACTGGGTGGCTCTCCAAAACCTTCTTGGGAGCTTTTGTTCTGAAAATGAGCCCTGACTAAGTTGCTCCTAGTGGGACAGGGTTTCCTGTCCTCCTTTGGTGAGGCATGGTCTGTTCTTACTGCCAGCCCCTAGAAACAAGTACTTCTGTGTACTTCTGTGTCCTGCCAGTGAGCTTGCACAGATTTAAGAGGAAAGCAGATCCATGGAAGCTTCAGACCCCTCATGTCTTGTCATTCCCAATGAGGCTCTCCAGCTGCTTAATCCCCTGAGAAGCTAGAGGGCTCAACTAGGCCCACAGTCCTGGACACAGGAGAATGGAGTAATGTTTCTGGCCTGCCTGTAGATTCTGCCTTCAGCACACAGTCCTTTTTGTTTGAAAATATCGTGGCTTCCAACATGAATCAGTGTCAGACCACTGCTGGTCTTAACTGGATCAGCTGAGAATTGCTGAACATGAACTGAAACAGAACCAGAAACCAGATAAGTTTGGTTCACTGATACAAATGCATCAAAAATCATCACCTATTAAATCACTTAAGGTGCAGCTGAGGCTTGTTGCAGAGTGGGATTCTTTGTAAGTCTTTGGGAACAACTTTGTCCTGCAACAGCAGAACTTGCTGGGTTCTCAGGGAGCTGGATGTGGGGTTGAGCAGCCTGTGTGGGTGGGTTTGGGAGCAGCCTGTCTGATGCTGATATTCTTTTGGCAGCATTTGGAAGGATCTTCTACGAAATGATGGTGCTTTTGAGGAGCTATTCAGCACAATATTGCCCCATTCACCCTTTCTGTTGCACTGCAGTCTGAGCAGTGCTCAGCCCACCATCTCTGGGACCAGTGCATCCAGGGGCACAGCTGAGGGAATGCCTTAACCCTGGCCTGGATGTCTGCTACTGTGCCTGTTCTGCTTCAGCATCCATGAATATTGCTTGACCTCAGCTGATAGCTGGGGATCTCTCTCACAGCTCTGCACTGCTCAGTCTAAACACACCCAACTGCTTCAACAGCTCAGAGCCTGCTGTCCAGAGATAGAAGGGATTTCATGTCTGTCTCTGGTCAGGCTTGTAACAATGTCCCTTAAAGCACAGGACAAAGGCTGGTTGGGTTCTCCATAGTCAGACCTGCATTTCAGTGGCTTGTCTGTGTCTGTAGATAGTCAGTGGAACAACTGAGAGTGTCACAGCTCAGGGGTTGAATGCTTCCCTGCTTGGATTGCTCTGGTCCCCCCTATTCCATCCTTGGATATGTGGTGCTCAGGGTGACCCTGTGTGTGTTGATAGTTTCACACAGAGCATTTTCTTGTTCCATTCTTCACTCTGTGAATGATATGCCTTGTCCTGAAAATACAGGATGATCTGGCTAGCTCCCTTGGTCTAAACATGAGTGGTAAATGTGACTTACATTCACAGAGCATATCAAAGCCAGAGTTTTTCTGCTGGTGAGCTGCAGTGCCAGTTGTCTTTGGTTCTTGAAGTACAGTGGATATAAAAGCATGTAACAATTCAACATATTTGGTCTTGTAGGCTGCAGTTGTATCCATAAAACACTGTGATACTTCTTGCCAATCTTGAGGCAAGATTGCTGGCAAGATCCATCCTTCTAGCCACCCCTAAATCATGTGCTGTCTTTGCTGTGAAAGATGCCAGGAAGGCATCTCTATGGCAGGGGGAGCATGATGATGTGCTGGGGTGAAGTCAGTATAAATGACACAAACCAGGTCGTTTGCCTCGTGGGTTTTAATGGTTCTTGCTTCCTGTGGATGGTCATACACTGCTTACCTGGATATCCTTTCAGAGCTGCCGTTGTTCTGCCTCAAATGCTGTTCTTCACCTCCTTTAGATGGGCTGTGTCCTCTGAGAGGGCACGTGGGACCTGGCTAACCTGGCTGGAGAGGCTTATAAGCAGGTTTTACACTGCTGTCCCTGCTGTGCTGGGTGAGCTGTGCACAGAATCCCCCCTTTTGTCCATGGGCTGTGAAGTGTGTAGTGTTTGCCAAAGACCTGACTGGGATAGATGGCAGAGGTCAGGGCTGCTCAGAGGTGTTGCAGGTGGTACATTTGCTGCTTGCTAGTAAGAGCTGTTGTTCACTGTGGTGCTGAGGGGGCTGGTGGAGAAAGGCATCTTCAGACACAGTGGAAAGAGACCTCCTTCAGAGTATACCACCTGTTTCACTGGCTGTGTGCTTGGCCCTTCCTGTGGTGTATCACCTCACGTGATTCAGAAGGGCAGAACAATTGAAGTGGTGGTTGGGAGTCAGACCAGGCTGGGCCAATATCTGACTTTCCATCATCAAGGATCTGCAAGCACTTGTAAAATGACTTATATATTATTTTACTATCCTTATATTATTTTACTATCCTCTGTGTCTAGTGGAAAGTAACTACAGGGCGGCACCACCACCACCTTCTGACTGAGAAGGTGGTGGTCAGCATTTTGATGGCCTGGGAAATTGAAGTAGGTATTTTGTTTCCTGTTGATCAGGTCTTGGGGAGAAGTTGCTTGATTAGCCTTGGTACAATTTTCTCTGTGAGCATGAAAGCAAACAACATCTACTAGCTACTCTTTGGCTTTTTTCAAAGGTTTTGATGTTTGGTGCCAGGAGTGGTGCTTACATGGCGCTCAAACAGTTCTTAGCCTTGACATTCATGCTGAGTGATCCCAGCTAAGGCCTGAATAATTAACTATCACCAAGCCCAGTTTCAGTTACTTCAGGCTTGTGTTTGTGCCTGACATACCTGCCTCCGCATAGCTGGAAGTTTCTGAGGGCTCTGGTATGTGCGTAGCAGGGTTGTGGCACGCTCACTTCTCTGGTTCCCAGCTCCAGATGTGGGCTGGTCCCTGTGCCTGAAACCCTGCAGGCTTTGCTGAGGCTGTACCCACCAAAGGGTGGCTACTGCAATTCAGAAAACCCGCCTACTATTTCCTTTCACCACAGGGCTGCTTATCCTCGCCCTGAGCATGTTCGTGTGTTGCGCAAGGAAAATGCAACTGAGGCCTGCAGCTGTTGTAATCAGCTGTGCTGTGTGACCTGTATTCAAAAATATCAATGCAAAGGTGACTTGTTGCTAGTATTTGTATGACCATAGACTGCAGGAGCATCCCATCTCTCTACCTTGCTTTGGTGAGCACTGGACAAATGGGATAAAGTAGACCCAGCCCAGAGGAGCTTCAGGCTTAAAAAACTAAAGAGATGGAGGGAATGGAAGGTGCTTTTTCTATACAGACATGGTTCCAAACTCCCACAGGAAGTCTGAGACAGACCTAGGAATTGAATCTTGAGCCTTTAAGGCCAAGTCCTAGCCTTAGTCACAAAGCCCAACTTGTAGATTACCAGGGATGTTTCTCACCTCTCCCATATGAGGGGGACTTGTGTTCATTTAAGATTATTTGCTTAAGAGTCTGCAAACTCTGCTGTTGTAAATGCTGACTTGGTCCCATTGTCACTAATGATTTCGGTAGCTCTGGTGATGATGACTTTCCAACAAGCTCAAGCAGATTAAGCACCATAAGAATTAGAGCTGTGGAAACCCCAGTAAGCCTTGTAAATTTGCTAGTGTCCCAGGAGACCAGTACTGTTGTTAGTTACTGTGAGGAAACTGATTGAAAATAGTACTGTAGAAGACTATGAACTTGTCTTTTCTGCTGGTGTATTCAGAGTTTCCAAGTCAATAGCAATAAAAGTCAAGCCTGCTTGTTCTCCCAAATACAGTATTAAAATTCACAGTTGGTCAAGATACCTAATGTGATATAACAACTAATGAAATTTCTTATTTCCAGTGAAATATTCACAATGGCATTCCTTCCTTACAGTGATGCTTCTTTAATTTCTGCATCTCCCTGATACCTTGCACAGTTAGTCTGAAGTTTCTCCCATCATGGATCCACAGAGACTCCTTTCTCTGGAAAAAAGTAGGTTATTAGATATTGCATCATAGTAGAGAGTCATAACATTAACAAATGTCTTGAGAGCAGGCAGGTGGAGGAGTTTCTGAAAGGAGAAAGCAACTTTATGGCAGTGCCCAATGATTCAAGGATATAGAGGTGTAAAGCTTTCTGCTCCTGTTTTTTCTCCCAAGTAGGCACTGTGAAAAACAGTGCTGCCTCTTCAGAAACCCTTCCCTGTTGACAGACAGGCCCAGCACAGGGCAGCTGTTTGAAGTGCCAGTATTGAAGTGTTAGCTACCTCTCCTGTGCTCAACAGTGGTAGCCTTTGAGGTCTCCCAAGGGCTTTGAAACTGGCTACTCACCTTTGAGTAGCACATAAGGGGCTGCTTGTCTTTGAAGTCTGGTTTCTACTAGGGATGCTTTCATTTGGGGAAAAAAGAACCAAAAAGCACCATTGCTCAGGCCAGGCTTTGCACCAAAGGAGCTTGAGTTCATTGCACAGTCCCTAATGCAATCTAGATGCTGGAGATGCTGAAACATTAAGTAAGACTGAGGGTGGAAGGAGTATCTGCAAGACCTGCCTCCTTATTTGGTGGCAGGTCTTGGTGTTCAGAATTCCCTGTGCTCTGTACTTTGGCCATGGCCATGCTGTGACTGGAACCATGAGGGGATAGGGATGATGTCTGAGGTATCCTGAGGGAGCATGAATGTCAGGGTGTACTTGGCTAAGCACTTGCCTGTACTCGAAAGAATTAGCAAGCTGAGATCCAAAACCAAGCTGTCCTAATGGTAACACAGTATCAGAAGAGTCTATTGAATGATCCTGTCCCTCAGAGAAACAGGCTATATCAGTGAAAGGACTTCTTTCTGCCAGTTATGTTTCATCAATACTAGTTTTTTCTGCAAGAGCTTTGTGTGGCCTAAGAGTGATGTTTTTCATGCTCTTAACCAGTGCTTCTGTGCTGCTGAATTGTATAAAGGTAGAGTAAACCTTGAAATAATGCTACGTAATTTTCTTTTAAAATGCAGTTCTCCTTTTTGGATTCTGTACTTTGCTCTTCAGACTGTCTCTGAGCCTCTTTTTTCCCTCCGTATAAAACAGACAGGATACTTTTCTACTTTCTACTTTCTGCAAAGTGTCCCAGCGTCCAGGGCTTTAAAACAGCTGCATAATTCCTTGTGTTTGGCTTATCTCCCAGTTTTGAACTAGATATAGTGGTTCTGAGCACAGTTGTTTCAAAGTTGCTTTGGGGGTGTCATCCTTCTCAAGCAGCTGGGTCCAAAACCATTGCTGACTATAAACTGGAACTGACAAATTTGAGATCTGCTTTTTTTGCTTAAGCCCATCTTGTCCCAACTCATCTAGTTTTCTTGGACTGAACCATGGCCAGATAGGCTTTAGATATGGTTCTGTGTACCTTTCCAAACTATGAGGGCTGGCTGGAGAGTGTTTGCCCAGTGTCTGCCCCAAACCCTGCTATAGGAGTGGTGGTTGAGTGGAGTGGATGCACGATGACATAAAGTGTTCTTAATGAAATGCATGAAAAAATATTTGTGATGAGTCTGTGGTAGGCCTCAACGATTGTAGCTGTTTCTAGAAGCCTGAGCAGCTTCTGAGGCTGGAATTGGGATTCTACTGTCCTCTGCACCAGGAGGATAATCTTCCTCCCTGATAATCCGTGGTTTGTGCTGCCTGTCTTTGCAGACTTCCGAGCTAAGCTGTTGAGATGCATTAACACGCAATCAGCAGCATGAATAACTGGTGCTGGGGGAGGATGAGGGTGAGGTGCTCTGGGTGAGAGGCAGATTTCTTCAGCTTCATTGCCACTGCCTGCTCTGGCTGTAACTTCTGAAAGAGCAGGTCTCCTGCATCACCATTGTGGTGACTTATGGACACTTGCTTTGTGAAGTTCTTGGCCCATTTTCTGTAGCAGGGCTTCAAATAAGCTTTTTGATGTCCAAGACCTGCAAAAAATACTTTTTTGATGAAGCCATCGGTGGAAAAATGAATGTGGTGCTGGAGGAGAAGATGCAGTACCTGGACTATCTCTGCTGTGTGTTGAAGCTGCTCCAGGCCCTTGGAATGAATGTCTCTGCCTAGGAGTGTCAGTGTGTAAACACAGCTGTTAATGAAATGGCCAGGGGGCTGATTAATGACTTTCCACGCGGCCTGCTGGAGCCGGGGTGAGAGCCAGTGGACCACACAGCACCCAGGCCACAATTGCATGGCCTGCCCTGCCTGCTGGCAACTTCAGTGCTTCTGCCCTGGCTTCTTCCAGGTGCTGCAGCCTCCCCTGGCCATGGACATGCTGTGGTGTGCTAGAGAAGGGGCACTGTGACCCTGCCTCTGGCTCTGTGGGTATCCAGTGCCAGGGGAGGGCTCTGCACTGCCTAGGGCCTGTGGCCCTTGGTAAGCCTGCAAAGCTTAGTTTAAACACATGTTTGGGAAAAGGAGACAACTGAGTTCCCAGTCTATAATATAATAACCCTCTATAATATGCTCAGAGTGTGTTGTTGCAGACAGTGCCAGGACCTTCCTGGTGGAACTCTGGTGACCAAAGTTCTGGGCTGACCAGCAAGGCTGGGAAAGACCACCAGGTTGCCCTGGGTAATAACATTGCCCTGCATGGTAGGGGATATGATGCAGCTTCTGGCTTTGCATTTCTGATAAGGAAACTGAATTGTCTTATTAGTTTGGGAAAATCTGCCTCTTTGGTCAAGGACAAGTCTTTTACAGGGCACCTGGGGATCTCTGAAGTTACCAGGGGTTGAGAAATACTGCTTGCTGTGGACAGTCATGTGATGTCCCCCTGGGAAAAGAAGAGTGCTTATTGCAATAAGGCATTTAGTTTTGCTGTCAGTATTTTCCAGAGGTTTAAAACAGTTTGGAACACTCATCACCTAATGCCTAAAGGTTTGTTGGCAAGCAAAATAATATCTTTCTTTCTGCTCCTATTTTTTTCTGTCACTTGGGGCCTGTTGTACTAGGAAGAGCAACCCGGCCCTCCTTAGCTGGTAGCCCTGGCTGAGGAGAGGAGGAGGCTGTGTAAGAAGTACTAACTGTCCAGACAAAGACAAGCTGGTATTCCTGCCCTTAGTTGTGGGGAAGGGAGTTGGGGGCCTGAAACAAAGTGGGTGGTCATTCTGGATTAGTTGAGTTGAGGAGCTCTCATGCTGAGGAGATGGCAGAACTATAAATCTTAGTGATCTCTGTAGCTGCAGAAGCAGTTAGGATAGAAAGAAGGGCTTAGAAACAAAATCTGTCATAAAATGTCAAAGTGGGTGGTTTCCCTTGCTGGAGAGAGGGTCTTGTCTCTGGACAGCAGAGGGAAAGCTGCCTATGCATTGCAGCCATCTCTTTGGAAGAGGAATTTGCTTCCAGGTCTGCTGCCTGTGTTTTGTCCCATGTCCTGCTCTCCCACTCTCTACTGTGATTTCTTTTGGATGCTTTTCTCAGATCCCCAGAAAGGAAAGTGCTGTAAAGAGCTGCCAAGCAGGGTTTTGCCTTGTAGAGCGTACTTAAATGCTGAGGCCTGGTTGGATGATGGTATGATTATGTTTCTATTTTTCTGTGTGTGTTTAATACGAAGAACATACTCTGTTCTGGATGAGTGTATGCTACTTTTCTTAGCGTGTCTGTTAGTACAGTAACTTACAGCCTGCTCTTTTCCCCTGCATATAAAGTGACAGCGGTATTATGTTACAGCTGTAATGTACACAGTCTTACACAACTCTTTGTAGCATTTTTAGAGTCGTGATGACCTTGAAAGGTTTAAAAGAAAACTGAATGCAAACGCTGGCACCATTCCTGTGGGTGCTTCAGTATGTGCTTAATTTTGTTTGGTGAGGTAGTATGAGTGGTTCATTTCACTCAATGGATGTAAAGATCAGTGTCTCTGTGGCCGATTGCAAGATCAGAGTCTATGTGTGATGATTCATTTAATGCACGTAACTGTATCTGTGTGCATGCCTTATATGTATATCATGCAGTTGTCTTCATCGTGTTGTTTTGACCAGCTCAGCTGCACTTTATCCAATAATCCGTATTTCCTGAACATCTTGCTACCCAGTCCTGTGAAACCTGGAACAGAGACTTCATGTTTCTCTTTCTCTGCTTCCCATCCCCCAAATAAGCAGTTGACCAGAGAAATGCCATTTTTATTTTGTACCCCTATCATCACCCTTGAAATTGGTGTCCCTTTTTCTCCCCATCTAGAAGCTCTCTGACAGAGTGACAGAGCTTCCTCTGATCTAAGCAAGATGCGGACTTGGCACGTTCAGGAAGGGCAGTTCCATCCCTGAAGTTACAAACAGGTTTATGCAGGATAAAGCCAGGTTATTTATACCCCAGAAGAAGAGACGCCTGTCTCCTCAGAGGCCTGAGATGGTGGTCATTAACTTTTCCACTTCCCATAACCAAAGGTGCTGTGCCTTTTCAGATACTTCTGAAGTGTTGATTATGCTTACCTCCTCTTTAAAGTTCAGTCCCATTGGGTTGAGGCAAAAGAAAGGCAAGCTTTTTTGAAAAACATGTTAATCACGTATCTGTCATGTCGACCCTCCCAGTATTTAGCTATTGCAGAGAAAAATGTGATGAAAGGTTGTTTTTATGTGTATTGGGAAGACTGACAGCGCTGTGTTTGAAGCCTGTGAGGAACAGTCTGGTGAAAAGCATGGTAATTATCGCCTCTTGCTTTTCTACGTGTGGGCTGCTGTTTGCAGCTTGGCTCACCTGGGGTCGAGTTAAAGCCTAGGCTCAGCATTGGCATCAGTAACTTCGAGGTTTCTAGTAAGTGTCTTCCTCATGTCACTGAGGCCCCTGCAACCAGTGCTGAGGTAAATCCCCTTTGGGTGTTGGGCTGGGGCTCCTTGCTATGCTTTTTTCTTTTCAGTGTGTGACCTTATGGGTACTGGATTCAAGTCAGACTCATTAAAATATGGTAGCACTGCTGATATTTTCAGTACAGGGTTTGCAAATAGAGCTGTGCACATCCAACTATCTCCTGCTTGCCCACTCTTAAGTTTACAAAATGCAAGTGGATACTGGCAGATGCTCTGTGTATTGCATGTCTGCCCTTATGCTGGCCCACACCCTGGTCACCTCCGTGTGGTATCTTGGCAGTCAGATACTATATCTTGATGTGACAAGAGCTGGCTGTTAACTTACAGCTATAAATCTGTTGGGGCTGCAGTGGAAGTCTGTCAGTGCTGTGCAGGTGGCAACTGGCTTATTTAGCTTCTGGGTGGATAACTTCTTTTTTTTTTTTTCCTATAATGGCTTGTGTTTCTGCACTTGTAGAGCCTGTTCTGGTTACAGTGGAGCAGCAGTTAACAGAGTTTATGGGACATTGTTTCCAATTGCTGTGGTCTAAACATATGTACACCAGCATTGAGTTACTTCTGCCTGGAAATAAGCCACAGAGCTATATATAAAATATGTTTGAACTGGTGCAATAATGTTGTTGGTATAAATAGAAGAAAGTGGTAGACCCAGGGCTTCCCTTCCTTACAGCTGATTCAAGACTTCCCAGATACTCTATCTTCAGTAGAAAAGGCTGTGGAAGGTGGCTGAAAGCAACAACAAAATGCCATATGGCATGCCTTCAGGGAAGAGCGTAAGGGCTTGGGTCTGGAGCATTGGCTTCCTGCTTGAAGATTGCTCGGCTCTTTTCTCTTGTGGTGAAACATCTGTCAGAAATCCCAGAGGATTCAGTTGGGACCAACCTGGTGGCCCAACACCACAGAGTTTGGTTTGTGGCAATCTTAGTTTTTTGTGACTCCAGAAATATTGCTGAGTTTGCCTGAACTATCAGATGTCTCTCTCCTCAAACTATTAGACAGATAGTCTGAGTACTTGTGGAGCTACTTTGATCACATTGTAGGGAGCAATATTTTGTAGTGGTGTCATTTGTGGTTTCACAGATGCATCAGGATGCTGCTATCATCTTTTGAGCCATGGGGAGCGACTTCTCTCAGGCAGTGCTTGTGAACATAACTCTTGCAATTTAGAAATAGCTTTCTGGTTCTTTGTCAAGATTGTTAAGTGCAAGTATTTGCTCAGTCAACTTGGCTGCTGTGGCAGATTGTATCAATTTCTGTGGTCCTTTCTGTCACTAATAGATTTGTATGTAGGAAATGACCTCTGTAGAAATAGCAGAAAGTACTGATAAGCATTGAGCAGCCAGTTTTAGTCTGCTTGTGGATGATGTTAATTCCATCTTTAAACTCTAAATACTTCGTCTTTGGTTAGTTTTTAAATAGATCCTCCTACAATATTGTCTCCTAAGTGCTCTATTGCAGGTATCAACCTGCAGCAACATTGACAGGTGGAAGTATTGTCTTTCCTTAAACAGACTGATGCAATTAGAAGAAGAGGGATAAGACAGTGTACATGTTTCAGTGTTCCATAAACAATTCTACAGTCATTTCTTTCTGCATTTTTATTTAAGAGTCCAAATCATCAGCTGCATTCATTCAACTCTGACAGGCCATCAGCTCTGTTTCATCCAACACCTCTTCTCTGGCTGATGATGGGACTTGCAGCCTGCCTTCATGCAGGAGCTAGCTCTGGTGCAGGGGTGACAGTAAAATTTGTATCCAGCAGTTGCCCACTACCTCTCTGCCAGTGCACCACAGCAGGGAGTGGACACAAGCTGCATAGAAGCTTTACAGCTCTCTTTTTACTGGAGAAAAATACAGTTTTACCAGGGTTAGCATGGTGGTTCAGCACAGATATCAGTCAACAGGGATGTTCTTTCTTGTGTTGCTTTGCTCTTCAAGTGTTTGCCTGGTTATTATCTCCCTTGCTTAAACTGCAGAAATTACTTAGTTCAAATATTTCTGAACTACATGTATCACTCAAAATTATTTCTTATCCAGACAGATTCTGCTAAATGCTTCTAGGTAGGTGAATGTATCTAAAGCTATTTACCAGGAAATTGGAAGGATTGTCTCTCTGCTGAAGACTGGAGTTCCATAATCTCTACTCTAAAAATGTAAAAGCAGCAGTGCTTTGTGAAGTGTCAAAGCAACAAGAGTTGGTTGTGTGCCTGGATCTAGGGCTTTCTGCATTTCTAAACAAGAGCAGTAAAGAAATGGTGGTTATTTGAAAGATTTGCTTTCTTGAAATATGACAGAAACCACATGGTAACAAAACCAGGGGTTTTTAAAGTCTCTGGATAAAAATTGTTTCCTCTGAGTGTCACCCTGAATTTCTAAAGCCTTCTGAGAATTTTTTAAAAGCCTTCTGAGAATCTTTGGAGTTTTCTAACTTTTCTATTACTTTTCGAATGTTTACATGTGAAAGTGGAGTCTTTCAAGGACTTTGTAGGAAAAACAATCTTTGTTTACATTCCTCTCCCAAGGAGAGACCTTTGATGGACTTTTGTCTCTGCCAGTGTGGATGGAGAGGTGGCAACCTTTCCCTCCAATCCAGAGACAATCCCTGCAAAACTATAAAAAACCCTACTTGTAAATAAACTCTCTTTTCCTGCCTCTGGAGCTTGCTTTGTGTGCCGTGCCTTCATTCCTTGTCCTGTTGTGACATCTGAGTATGGTTTTACTTCCTCAGTTCTCACATTTGGTAATTCTACCAGTTACCCATTCTCCTGAACCTAAATGCAAGCTAGAGGAGACTTCTTTTCCAGAGCTACTTCCCTCTTTTAGGGTTTTAAGGACTTAGATGGCAGCCTACTCCTTTTTTTTATTTTTTTTTTTTCCCCCATTAAGTCACTTTAACAGCTACTCAAATATGTCATCTTATGTTGGACTACTGTACCACTCGTTTACAGACTTTGTTTCCTTCAGGAAAATAAACTGAAAAGGTGCTTGGGAAAAATCACAGAAGGGAGTGATTTAAGGGCAGAGCAAGTGAAGAATGAAAACAAGCTGAATGAATAACTTCAGGAGTTTGTTTAGGATTGCTTTGTAGTTATCTTTATAACCTTTTGTCTGTCTGTGGTTTATTGTCTAGTGGTGGTTTCCTCTGCGTGTGTGCGTAAAAGTGAGAGGATTGGTGGTGTTTCTTGCTGCTGACTTAAAGGAAGAGTATTTAGGTCTTTGGGATGCTGGGTCTAGGTTATAAAACATGTAAGAAATTTGAACTGTTTGGAAAAGACTAAACTGAATTCTACATCTGCTGTGACTGTTGGATGGTGGTTGCATCTTTGCAGCAGAAAGATGGCTCAATGCTGTGTACCTGAGTGAGCACTTATGGGTTTGCTGAAGTTGTCTGTGCTGGTGGCTGAGCAGCAGGGGCAAGTGACAGGGACACGGTGTTACAGGTGAAGGGCTTTCCTGTGCCAGTACAGGAAGTGGCAGCAGGGTTGTTGATGGAAGTCAGTGCTTGTGCAGTTCTCTTCAGTTTGCTTTCTCAATCTTCAGCCCATATTCCGATGTATCGATTCCCCTGGGGGATGTGGTCTCCTTTCTGGCTGACAGGACAAATCTCTTGGGTGCTCAATATGCATGTTGATGGAGAGATGTGAAGTGCTTCTTAATTCCAGGATGCACGAAGGGCAAGATGATGATAAAGTCTGTTCTGTAAGAAGCTTATTCTTTGGGGCAGAGAGCAGGGAGGAGTGCAGGAAGGGATTGCCTAAAGCTAGGCAGTGAGTGCTGGCAGGGGGCGGGCACTTGAATGTCTCCTTCTGTATATTCTGGTTGGCTTGAGCAAAATAAATCAATCTCTCAAGCTTTCTTTTGATTAATTTTTAAGCATTCTTTAAAAATACTGTCCTTGGCCTCAAGCAGGAGCGAGGTGCAGCAATGGTGGAGCATGGTCTATGCGGTAGATAGCTGCTGAAATTGAGAAGGGAGTAAGATTATTTCCAGTTCTGTTGCTAATTTGTTGCATGTTCAAGACATTTAACCTCTTAGTGTTTGTGTGGTATTGCCACTTAGTCCTCTTATGCTTGGTAGTAGATTGCTAGCTGTGTGAGAGTACGTGTTGCTGCCTGCTGTAAGTACAGGAGGGCTTTGTATTTGTTGGGCCTTCTTTCAAGTACTGTGAAACAAATAATAAATAGTTCAGACTGTGTTTAGGGAGAGATGGAATACTAATCTCTTTACCTCCTGCCTCCTTCCATATGGATATTGTCTGTGTGATAAATGCTTTGCGCTTACTCTGTCCTTCCTGTTATATTTATTCCCATCTTAGCATCTTCCAAATTGCTGATATGTAATTTTTAAGCGTAATTTGAATCAGCTTACAACAAAACCATTTTCTCATTCCCCGAGGATACAAGTATGTGCTTTGCCTCATAACATCACTGAAATCTTAGGGAGTTGCATGCATGGGAGGACAGGGTGTCTTGTCCTGGGGCCCTTCAGGTGTTACAGGCAAGATCCTTCAGGTGATCGGGGAGGTGAGCTCTCTGACCTCCTATGGCAGGGACACATACCTGCTCTGTGTAAGGAAAATGGGCATGAAAAGTGGGGCTTTTACATACAGACAGTCTCTTTAATACACTACTTAAAGCCCCTTTAAGACTTCCTACAGCTGTCCTTCTCTAGAAGGCATAGTTGCCTTCATGGCAGTGTCACGTAGGTAGGTAGGGATGAGATCTGGCAGTCAAAGACTTTTAGGGCAGAATGGCTGTGTAAATCACTGGTGAAGGATAAAAATTAATTGATTTGGCATGGGGTCATGGGTGAGTAAAGAAATCACGAATGAATTATGTGTGTTGCCTCAGGCAGGCTGATCAAAAGGCTTTTCTTCATCCTGCATAGCTTTGTGTGTTTCTACTCTTGGACTCAAGATGAACCATTAAGTTCCCCCCCAAGCCTTGTCAAACAGTTCACAGATCCGTTTATACCAAAAATAAGCCCCAGAGAAGAAATTAAGGGGAAGGACATTGTAACATGATGCTTTTCTTGAAGTGCTGAGATGTGGCTTTCCTTCTGTGGCTCCCCTCAGCAGAAGGGGAAGGCTTTCTGCTCCCTCTCTTTCAGTCTGTCTTTCCTGTGTCCAAGTTTAGTTTGAATGTATGCGTTGTTTATAGAGTTCAGCAGGAGGTGATTTAGGAGGGAGCTCCTTGCCATGACGGTATCAGTGTTAGAAGTGTTGTGTTATGGCCCCTGTGTTTGACTGCTTCAGAGTCAAGAATTATATGGTGCTGCCACAGTTTCCTTGGAGTGTATGCCCAAGAAGCTATGGACTTTTAACCACTGCCTGTTTGCATTTAGGAGCAGGCTCATCTCAGGGTTGGGACCAAGAGGAGGGACTTAAGCAGAGCCACAGGAGGAGCAGCCTTGCCAGCCTATGCCCACATTCCTGTTTGGCTCTTTTACTTTTTCTTGTCTCTTGCTTCTTGTGAGTGCTAAAGCCTGGGTGAAACAGAGGGGAAGGAGCCTTTCCTATCTGCGAAGTGATGATTAATGATGATGAAGAGTGACCCTTATGCTGGGAGAACCGTTTGTTCCTGCTGGATTTCAAACCCTTATATGAGTAACTGACACTCTGCCCAAGGGAGCTATATTGGCTTTTTTTTTTTTCTCTTTTTTTTTTTTTTTTTCCTTTTTTTTTTTTTTTTTTTTTTTTTTCTTTTTTTTTTTTTTTTTTTTTTTTTTTTTTCCCTCTCCTATTTCTTCTCACTGAAGCACTTTCTTTGCCTGTATTCAGGCCTCTGTGTATGGATTTGGAGGAGACCAGACTGCCAGAAGGTCAGAAGTTGCTTCCTCTGATCTCCAGTGTTGGGACAGATTAGGGGAGTATTGCAAGTTTGCATTTGTACCTAAAACTTGTATAGGTAGCTCTTGATGCAGGGGAAGGTAAATTGGCTTCATCTTCTACTACAAAGAAAAAAAAATCACTGGACAAATTGCCTATGTGGGAGGGCAAAAGCATACCCTATGTAAAGTCTGGCATCTTGTCTGCTCTCTTTCCTTATGAAAAAGTAATGCACATTTGCAAAGTGGAAAAATCTGGTTCTTGTGAAGGAGTGATTCTGCAGAATTCCAGGTCCCAAGAGCTCAAGGAAGGGTTTCTTTGAAGCCTGCCCACACAGAGGTGTCTCTGTTGTGTTCCATGGGGCTTAACTCCTTGTGGAGCTGGTCCAATTGACTCCATGTGCAGATGCTTAGTCTGGAACAAATCAGGATTCACTCTTTATGTACCAGGAATACCTGTAGCCTGTTTGATGTCACTTTTTACATTCATTTAATGCATTCATCACACAGTCTTCACAAACTTTGCTTACATCAACAAAAAAGTATTTCCCACATCAAAGTCAAAATAGCATCATGATGACACTGACAATGGTGGACAATTTACACATTTTTTCCTTGTCGCTTCACCACATTCGTTTCTCTGAAGCTCAGATTTTCTGAAAGTTTTGTGAAATCTCATGAAAGTCTGAGTTGGTGTTGCTTTTACAGTAAGAATGATGGCTGAATGGTAGAAGGAGGAGAAACTGCTGCTTGTCATGCCTTTAGCCAGAGTTGGTAAGGTTACATGGACCTCTCCTCAACCCTGCAGTATTTAGGAAGAAATTGAACTTAGTGTGCGGGTGGGGAAGAGAAAATCGGTGGTCCAGGCTGGTGTTAAATGAAGAAACAGAAGATTAGTTAATGATGGCTAGGTTGTGCTTTAGAAGCTGGTAGGAAATTAACCCTCTATGTGTCCTGTTTGCAGGAAAACTTGCAGGTGTGTTCTGCTGCCAGTTCCAAGTTCCCTCACTATGGTTGCTGGTAGAGGTTCTTTTAATAGCTCCCACCCACTCCCTGGGGCTGTGGTATTTATGGCCTGCCCGGGACTGCCTTTCTTCAGGTGCATGAAGAAGGCAAAGTGCAGATTCAGCACGTAGCCCCTGACAGCTGGGGCTGATGGATCAGGAATGCAGCCCTGACAGCTGGAATTGGGCTGAAAGCGGCCAGCACGGTGGGGAGGCCAGGAGGGGAGAGCAGGCAAGAGAGGCTCTGTGGAGAGATGGACAAATGCACGCACACTGTGGAAGGACCGCCTCTGGGGACCGTGGGTTGCTTGTGTTCCACTTCTCCCACCTTCATCCCTCATCTGTTCTGTTTGTCCAACTGTCTGGATAATTTTTAATAAATGTATGCACACCCCTGTTGCAATCCCTGTGCAACACACCTGGCAGAGCCATTAGATCTGAGGCTCAGCACTTCCCTTGAAATACCACCCCCATCCCACCTCTGCTTTTATGCAGGTTTACAAGTGTAATGTAAGGCTTCCCATAACTCAGTGATTCAAAACCTTTCAGCAAATCAGTTTCTGCTCTTGCCGCTCTTGTGCCAAGGAGTGCCATTCATAACTTATGTTGTGGGAGATTGTTCCCTGATGTTCTTAAAATGGTTACCTTGAAATCAAATTGCATGGAGTTGGCAACTGCTTGTGTCATACTGTGATGTTCTGGTCAGGTGTTTTTCTGTTTTGCTTTGCTTTGTGGGGTTTTTTTCCTCCTGCTTTATTTTTTTAAATTGGTTAATTGTGAGGGCTTGCTCATAGCTTTGAATCCTTTTTCCCATGAATACTATTTTAAACTGGGCATTGTCTGGAAACACCTTAAATGTCAGAACATATCTGTGTAGTGGATTGCATGAAACCAATTTCATGGTCTTGCAGTAGTTCCTGGAGGGTCAATTGGGCAGTTGGTGTGAGTGTGCAATGGTGCCTGTGGGCAAGGCTTAGGAGGCTTACAGCAAGAGAAATGGAGACTGCCCTGTCAGCCAGAGACCTCCTGAATGGAACCTGAGTGGGAGCTTGGGTTGCTGCTGTTGCCTTTTGCAGGTGGAATATTTTCAGTCTCCAGGCTTCTCAAGACATTATTCCTTTGTATCACTGATTGCTGAGGGAAGAAAGACCAGCTGGAGAAGAGGGAGAGGATAGAAAAACCTCTTAGAAATAGAAAATATATATACATAAAAGAAATTTAAAAGTGTATATTCTATATGCATATACAAAAGCAAGGGAACACATTGGATAGGTGAGGGGCAGAAACCAACTATGGAGCTGAGTGGTTTTGTTGTTTGTGTGCTTTTGTAAGTCAAACACCTCTTGCAGTTAATTCCATCCACCCGTCTTCAGCCCTTCCCCTGCCAGACCAACAATAAAACCCCTAATTCCTCCCCTCAGAAAAAAAAATCAGGCAGGGTTACCTGGTCCAAAGCCAGACCTTTGCATGTTAAGCTGAAGTGCAAAATGAATATTTCACAGCTGTGTTATAAAGCCCTGAAATGAAGGCTTTGCAGTGGAAATGCTGACAGCCCCTTAAGTAGAACAGTATACTGTAATTAGTGCTCTGTGTTTTATGTGCCAGACGAAGCTCAGCAGAACTAAATGTAAAACTTCAAGCCTTTGTTTTTCTGCAGCAGTAACAGGACATCAGACAGTGTGTTCAGACGATGGATTAGAGCCTACAACGTGTGCACTGGTCCCTGGAGGTTGGACGTGCTTTTTTTGCGGTGGGGCTCAGGGGAAGCAGCAGAGATGTACAAACAGGGCCAGCTGTGAGATTTGGCGCTCTGTATCAAATTTCACTTATGTAAGATAGGCAGCTATTTCTTAAATGCTGACACTGACAATGTACAGCTACATTTTCAGCATTTTCACGTATTAGATGTCAGAGTTCATTGATACGACTTCGCTGTGTAGCAGCATGGAAAACATGTTGGAGTGCGTGCAGAGGTGCTGAAAACTCTGGGAGCAGAATGTAGAGAGACACGCGTGTAAACCATGGTGCTGTTGTGGAACTCAGGCCTGATGCTGGAGCTCCCCGTGTTAGTGTATTGGACCAAAGAGCATTGGGATCTCAAGTCGTCCAGTAAAGGATTTTTTAGTTTTTTTTTTTTTTTTAAAGGCAAAAGAACACATGATTAAGTATCCACTTCCCTGTGCAAGACTGTAACTTAGTTACAACTGATTACTTGATGTGCTAGAGAAGGCTTTTCAAAGTAACCCTCATTGGTCATGTATCTCAGGGATTTCTACGTCCTTTGCATTTTTGGGAGCACATGCCTTTGCACATGCATTATTAATATGCCTACTTTCTAGCAGGAGAGAGGGATGAGGCCAGGCACATTGTGCAGTGGATTGTAGATGAACCCTGATGGATGTTGTCTGTCATGCTGATTCGATGCTGCTGCTTAATTAAATGGATTTGAATGTTAACTGTGTTATACATAGGCCCATGGGAAGGCTTTTAAAATAGAACTTGTCTGCTTGTGGACATTTACTGAAGTAGCCATTCTGGAGTGGATTGGAATAGTTGTGCTGCAAGAACTGTCTCTGAGGATGCTCTTGATTATAAATGCTCACAACGGCATGGAGAGAAAGGGGCACATTGAAATCTAACTATTAATTCAAGAATAGGATTTCCCATTCCATGGGGGGAGCAGATAGGACAGAACGGGGGATAAGTTTTCAAATGCAAAGCAGCAGCGGTTCTGATCTGTGACTTTGTTGAGCAGGGTGACCTCTTTGTTGCTCTCTGTAAATGATCTTAAATGTCAGAAAGGCAGATTGAGAGTAAGGTATTATTGGGAAAAAATGGGAAACAAAACAGACTATTAAATTATTCTGCTCTGTAAACACTTGCTGTGGCCATGCCTGAAAAGCTGCATGTGGTCTTGATGTTTCCCCTTCATCTCAGGAGGAATGTAGGGGACATGGAAGGAGCTTCACAGAACTGATAAAGGATATGAAGTGGCTTTCAGGAGAGCCGTAAAGTGACTTCAAGAAGGCTCTTGTACTTGGAACACAGATAACATGGGGTGATAGTAGAGCTCCTTACAAAATCATGAACCACCTAAAGGTGGTGGATAGAGACTGACTGGTCACTGTCTCTTCCCATACAAAGATTGAGGCATGTCAAATAAAACTATTAGAAGTGAGGTTTAAAAGAAACAATGAAAGATGATTCATCTTGCAATATACCAGATTGGTGGAGTTTCTTGCCAAAAGATGTGGTGAATGTTAAGTTTTTATAGACAGATTGGGTAAGTTCATGGTAGAGAATTCTACTGAAATAAGTTAAAAATGGAGAATATCTGTTTTGAGACTGGAAGACAGACAGGAGGTGAGAAAGAATCAAATTTGTTTTCCTTGTTCTTAAACTTTATCCATACATTGCTTTATACCATTCTTCCCGACTTTCCTCCTTTGCTTTTGGCTGCAAATGGAAAAAAAACAGGGCTAGATATTGGTCTCTGATTCAAGGTGGCCAATCTCATGAAGTTTGGAACAGACATATCTGCTCACTGGACATGGTTTTCTCCTGCCTAATGCTGTAGGTGCTGGGGCATGTGGGCAACCCTGTACAGTAACATCAGTTTTCTCCCCTTGATTGTCATTTTAAACACTGGAGAGTAGCACAAATCCTCTCAAATGCTTTGCTTTTTTATTTCCATCCTTAAATAAATTGTGCTTGTAGTGAACAATGAGATTTTGGGCCCAAAAGAGAATGAAGATAGCATAAGAAAGCAGGAGGTGAGATAATAAAGTCAGAAAACTCCAATTCCTTTAGCATATGAGTGTGGGGATGAGGAGCTGAAATACTGTTGTACTCCTACATTGTCTTTTGCTGGCCTGGGGAGAATGGTGGGGTGAGTGGCAGCAGGCTGTTATTCAGCCTACAATCAAAACTCTAAGGGATGCCTGGTGGCATAAAGATGGCTTTGTCTTAAAAATGTCTTTTTCTCTCTTTCTTTTAAGATGAAGGCAGTCCACAGAAATCTGCTGGTGTGCAAACAGGCACAGATATAGGAGCTCCTACCCAGCAGCAGGGGTGCAGCTGCAGGCAGAGTGCCTGTGACAGGTCAGGCAGGACTGTCAGTGTGACGAGATTGTCCCTTTTGGCACCCGCTCTGGTGGAAATTATTGCTGTGCTGGGTGTGTTTACTACTGCTTTCTAACAGAGTCCTGGCTGGATGTGCAGGCTGCAGTGTTTGTCTCCTGTACTCCCGTGTGGCTTTGCAAGTGTAGATGGTCCCAGAGGAATGCAAATGATGTTAAAGAGGAAAGGGTTTGCGGGAGGGTGAAGTTGGGCTGATCCCTCAAGGATTTCTGTGTTGTCCTTACAGCACGTTTGTGATAAATTCCTCAGAACAACAGAAACAGCTCACCCAAGTACAAAACTCACTCTGAGACCCAGGTGCAGCTGGTCAGACTTCGAGTTTTCTGAAAAGCCAAACGAGGCTGGCTGGGGCTGTTTAGATCAGTCTTTCTGAAACAATTATCTGCACCTCAGTAGGGAGGCAGAGATGGCACAGCTTCTTCCCCCAAGCATGGGCTTTCCCCATGTGCTGTGCCTGATGGAAGCAAGGGCTGCTCTCAGATATGCCCTTTGACTTCCTGGTGGGATTGGGCTGCTCATTCCCCTCTTTCTGGGAAGGCCCAGCCGCTGTGGATACCTGTTGGTACCCTGAGTCCTGCAATTCAGGACTCTGCTGGTTTGGTCCTACCTATCTGATGGTGTGGGATTTGATGTGGAAGGAACAGAGTAAGGGATCTGCTTAGGCACAAAAATTCCTTTACACATATTTGTGCAATTCCAAGTAACCAAATTTAGCTTTAAGCCTGTAAAATGGCTGAATATCAGATTTTGCAGGACAGGTGTTAGCTGCACAGGTTTTGGTGCCTAAGAATGTATATTGAGCCTCAAAATTTGAGTAAAAGTTGACCTTAAAGGAATGGAGATGGAATAGTTCCAGAGAGCAAAGTGGCAGTGCAAAATGAGCTGCAGAAATGTTTTGTGTGTGGATCAATTCAATAACTCTCGCAAGTCACATAGAGAACCTTGATTGAAAGTGCCAAATGCTATTAATAGAAGCCTCAAGATGAAGTAACAAATGCAGCTTGTCAGCCTCCTCTCCTGCCTCTAATTTAGGTACAAATGACAGGTTTAATCTTGCAGTTGTTTCCAGGTTTGGATGAGGGTGTTGAGGTGGCCCATTAGTTGCCTGTGAAGGCCTGAGCAAGCAGTGACATGTCTGACAACTGTAGGATGCAAACTGGGCAAACACAGGAGCTATTGGTAATGAACAGTGCCTTAGATCTGCAGGGGAAATCTCCAGGTCCTGTGGTTAGCTCAGATCAGACTTGGGAAAGTGTGCAAAATAATGTATTTCTGACTGGGGTGTGCTGCTTGGGAGACTTGTATGAATGGCAATGTTTATGGCTGTATAGGACTGGGAGACTGCCCTTACCACAGGAGGAAGTGGTAACTTCAGAGGTGGGATAATGCCAGACCTGTATTGACCAATTTGCCCTTTGCTGACAAATCTTAATTTCAGATTATGAAGTTAAAGTTGATGTGGTTTTGCCCTAATTAACCATATTAAGAATTCATTTGTTTTACCTGGCAAATTGAGAAGAATCCAGTTCATACTGTGTTGTTACCTATTGTCTTTTCTCTGAATGAAAATGTTTTTTATTCTCAAGTTTTGTGACAAAGTGACTATCTCTTGCCCCTATGTCACCTAGTCTGGAAGCTGGTCATGGGGAAAAAACTGTGGTGTATTGTGGGCAGGTTGGTGGAAGTGGAGCTCACAAGTCTCGTAAGATCACATTTTAAATTTATATGCACTCCTTTTCAGTGCAAGTTGGTTTTAATACTCAAGTAATAAGCAAGCAGAAGTGCTGCCTTCGGATAGGTTTTGTGGGGTTGCCTTTCAAGTTCCTTACACTGTAAGGTTTTTGAAATTAAGACGGAGCAAAAGAGGGGGGAAGTCTTTTCCAGAAAGATAGTTATGAATCTTTAGTCTAGAGACAGGTATTGGTTTCTGTGGCACTTGGTCTGTCAATAACACAGGCATGGCCTTGACAGTTGCCTTTTTCTAAAGGAACAAATGGTCTATTGGAGGCCAGAAGATACTCACTGGCAGTAAAATAATTAGACTGGAAAACTGAGCTACTCCTTTTATGTCCAGCTGTGTGCATAGGAGACAGGTTGACTTTCCACATCTTAGCATTGCCAAAAAAGTCTCTTGGTAGAGCAGCACGGGACCTCCACTGACTTTGGAGTGAGAGAGAAGGCTGGAGTAAGGGTGACATTTTGGTATTGGTGAGGTGAGAGTGTCAAGACAAATGAGGTAGTGCTCCTGTTTGGTTTCTCTTCTTAAAGACTTGGAGGGGTCAGCTTGGGCTTTGGATGTGCAGCTAGATTAACCTAGTTGCCAGGAAAAGGGTATGATTTTTTTTTCCCTGAATTTGGTCTTCCTATGGTTTTCCCCAGGCTGGCAAACAGAAAACAAGCAGAGAATAAAAAGTAGAATATGGATTTCTGCTGGTTTGGCCTTCTGGATGGGTAATTGCCATGCCAGGGCTGGCTGGAGCGAGGGAAATGGTGGGGGGTGTCACTGGGCTGAGTAGGATGAGGGAGAAAGGAACTGTCCCCTGCAAGACAGGCCGCTGTAAGATCAGCTCAGCTGTGGTGTCAGACTGCATTCTGAGAGGCTCGACAGATGTCCTTGCAGAGCAAAAACATACCTGTTGGTGAAAGTAGGTTGCTGAATTGCTGCTGAATATCTGCATAGCCAAGGTCAAGCAGTGCCTTTTAGGACAGTGGCAATTACAGCCAGACTGAGCTAAAGCCTGCACTGAGCAGTGTAATCACAGCATTGCTAAATTGATGTTGCTGACAGCATCAAGTAATTGGGGCCTTATCTAGATGGAATTACTTGAATGGCACATGTCTCCACCACTTCCTCCTTCGCTGACAAGAATGCATTTTCTGTAGGAATTTAAACCTCTCCTAGTTTGGGAACTGCTGATACTAGCCAGAATCTCAGCAGCAGAAGCAGTGAGTTCTTTCTGCATATCTTTGAGCTGCTTTAAAAAGATGTGTTTTGAAGTATTGTTAACAAGTCTGGGAGAGTAGATATCCTCCTGGCCTTCCCCAATCCCCTCCCCAACCCCCGTGTTTTTGTTCCAGTATTAAGTTGAAACAAAACTAGTTCCTTTCTTTATCAGTGGATTTGTAACTGCATTTTTAATTGCATGTTCTTTCTTAACAAAAATCCAGTGAAGTTTTGTAAAAGCCATGTCTTCAGAGATTCTCAGTTTGAAAGGGAAGGGGGCAATTTGGTGGTTTCTCATGTGTTAAAGTACCTGGGGTATATTATTAATAAGAGTGGAAAAAAGGACCAGGTTGTTCCAGAGATTGGAATATGAAATCTTCCACTTTCCATGTCACTGTTTGAAGGCAGGCCAAATTTGAACGAACTGGAAGCATGGATAGCTCATGCTAAGCAGCACCTCAGCCCTGCTTCACCTGCTGAATCAAGGTGGTTCTCTGTGTGGGGTTACTTCTGGCCCCTTACCTAGTAACCTGAGCCTTGAGCTCAGTGAGCCCTTGTGTCTCACCCTGCAGCCGAACTCCTCAGGTCTGGTGAGATGTGTGGTCAGGGCGGCGTGGGAAACCTGCCCCGCCCCTGCCTTTTGTGCTGCATGTCAGTATAAATGCAAGATGTTTGTCTTCAGGGCAGCTATTAAAGTCAGTAGTAATTATTACAATAGTAACTTCTTATGCTGTGTCCATGCCCCTAAGGCCTTAACCAAATATAACTTAGATGATGATAATTAAAAACAGAAGACTGTGACCCAGTAAAATCCTTCAGTTTGGCACAGACAGCAGTGCTGAGGAGGAATGTATGCATCAAATATATAATAAATAAAATGAAGCTGTGCAAATGTAAAATAAAGAGAATAATTTTGTGTCAGTCAAAATAGCCCCAGGGCTGAGAACGGGTTTGTGCTCGGAGGTTGAGTGCTTTTATGCCACAAACCAGATTTTGTGCAGTCTTTCTCTTTGGAGTAATCACTGAATTCTGATGCTTTCTCTGCAAGGGAGTGCTCCCTGATATATTATGTCATGTCCATTTGTCACCTATCCTTCCCATTTTGTTTATTTTTTTTTTTGCTTTTATCAGCTTCTTACCACAGAAGCCTTTGTATCTTCCCACTTGCATTTCTTTTCTTTTCCTAAAAATGGTGGACATCTTTGCCTGAGGGGAGTGTGGGGACATTTAGATACTGTCTCTTGCAAGGGTCATTGCTATGCAGCAGGCTTGTGAATGTTCATGGTGTTCTCATGACTCCTGGCAAGGGCTGCCCACGACCAGTAGTTGTGATTTCCAACTCAAGCACCCTAGGAAAAACCGACTATTCAGTTTCTAGGAATACAAGACTGGGATGAGGCTGAACCATCTACTGCTGGATGGAGGCAACAAAGAGAATGGGTCAGCTTGGAAACAGTTTTAAGGAAAGAGCCAGGCTCTAGAGACAGTGGCACGTTGCTCTTACTGGGAGGATGGGAGTTGGTGGTCAATGAATATGCATCCCAGCATTTCACCAGTACTGTCTGCTGCTTGCAATCCTCTATCTGCAATGCTCTGGCATAGAAAAAGTAATAAATGGGTAGATAACCCTTCTCTGTACCCCAGCAGTATTTTCTTATGCCTATATTGAAAGTTGAATGGGGTTACTTTTCAATCTGGTGCTTCTTAGTGAATTTCTAGGAACCAGGGAACCAGTGTGGACCAGACCATCAGCATCTGTGTTACGGGTCTATTTGAACTGCACTCACATTTCACGGTACTTTCTGTTGTCTTTCTTGTATGCTCTAGGTGACTTTGGAGAAGGTGTTGGGCATAACTGTGTCGGGAGGCAGAGGATTAGCCTGCGACCCCAGAACTGGCCTCGTTGCTTATCCAGCAGGGTGAGTCACTGACCACATTCCTCAAAGCTAAAGTAAACCATGACTGATACATTAACATAAAGATTCTGGGTGTTTCCACTATCATCTTCTATAGGAAGCCTATTTACTGCTCTTTAAACACCAGAGAATGATGAGACTCAGCACTGTTAGTGTAATTGGCAAGGGAGAGGAATTGCATTATCAAATTTTAATGAGGTCCCTTTTAATGGAACTACTCTCATTCCTCTTGCTCTAAGCTGGGAGTTAAATACATTTTGTGGACTTTTCACTGTGTTCTGTAGTGTGATGAACATAAGCATAATTCAGTATGATTCTCAATATAGTAAGTACCTAATGGAGCAAATGGTGCTTTCAATGAATTGACAGAAGCCTTCTTGTAGATGCCCTGCAATTTATGGCTTACTATGTTCCTCAGCCAAATGTGAGGAAAGATTTCAGGCTTACAGCCTGAACCTGGTTATATGTGGGTTCTTTGGAGTGAAACACATCTGTCAATTGTAATCTAAGTTTCAATAGAGGTATCCAGAAGGAGACTTTGATGGAAAGAAAAAGAGCTACTTATAGGGACATGGGTGAGGGCTGGAGAGGTCTGCTGCAATGCAGGTGTGCTGCTGCCTCTCCACTGAGCTTGTTCTGCTGGTCAGCAAGCTGAAAGAGAAGACACAGGGCACTATCTCCAAGTCATATTGCACAGACGTACTTTTTAGAACTGAAAGCCAGAATTAGAAGACAAGAACTCCCACATCAATTGTAGATGATATTTTCAAGGCTACAATGAGTGTACTATCAGTATTTAAAGAGTCTGTGTTTGTTGCTGAAATGAGAGATGGAGTTGGTGAAACTGGCTAGAGATTTTTGCCTGTCCTGGTGATATCCTAGTTTACCAAATCACAGCATTGCTCTGGTTGGGGGAGCCTCTTGGGATCATCTAGTCCAACCCTCGTGCTCAAGCAGGGTCACCTCTTACAGGCTGTCTAGGACTATGGCCAGACAGCTTTTGAATATCTCCAGAGATGGAGATGCCACCGTCTCTGGGCACCATGTTCCAGTATTTGACTACTCTCACAGTAATATAAACAAAATAAAAACATGAAAATAAAGGGGGTTTTTAAAATTTATTTTTCCTTTGTATGCAAATGGAATTTAATATGTTTTAATTTCTGCCTGTTGCCTCTTTCTCTGTCAGTGGACGGTCTGTTAATCTGCAGACAGTTTGAGATCCACATCAGTGTTCAACAACATCCGTTATGCTTGAACTCTTTGGAGCTAGGCAAATATATTCTGGTGTGTTTTGCCTCTTCCTGTGTATCTTTTCTGACACTGAATATGTTCACACTTGAAGTTGGCAAGGAGAGAGAAGAAAATGAGTGCAGTAAACATCTATTTTGGGCTCTTGCATAGCTGAAGATAGGTTAGTTTTGTTAATAGCAATGTCCTTTGATGAGCATGCCTGACATTGATTTAATCAAGTGTAAGTACACCTGGGGTTTCTTTTGGCTAATTAAAAGGTTGTGTGGTTCCCTAGGGCTTTACAGGGGAATTCCTGTCCTTACTTGTTGGTGGTAACATTTCATGGCCTGGGCAGGAATATACTAGATGTGTGTTCTAAAAGTTTAAGGCTTGTATAACTTGCTGCTTTTGTGTCATGGCTGGCCTGTTTTGTGATACTGTTGTGATTTGCTGCAATCAAAACAGTCTTGAGCGAACAATCTAATCATCTTGTCATTTTGTTCAGTTTGGGTTTTGTTGGTTTTTGTGGGGTTTTTTAGTTTTTTGGGGTTTGGTTTTTCCCCCCCATTCTGATTTCCAGTGAGTGTGTCTTGATTTGGAATAATGCTGACCTTTCTGGTATAGTGGCTTAATTTTGTTTATTTTTGTTTCTGTTTGAATTACACAACTCACAGAATAGGTAGGGCTGGGAAGGACCGCAGAGTCATTCAGTACAACCTCGCTGCTCAGAGTCATCCTAGGACACATGGCATGGGATTACATCCAGATAGTTCTTGAGTATCTCCAGCGAGGGAGACTCCACAACCTCTCTGGACAACCTGTTCAGTAAAGAACTGAACTGTCACCTGAACAGTGAAGAAGCTTTTCCTCATATTCTGGTGGACCTTCCTGTGCATCACTTTCTGCCCTTTGTCCTGTGTCCTATTGCCTGGCTCCATCCTCTGACACCCTCCCTCGAGATACTGATAGACATTGATGATGTTCCCTCTCAGTTGTCTCTTCTCAAGGCCCAGCCTCCTCAGCCTTTCTCCATCTGACCATTCATCTTCCTTGCCCTCCCCTGGACCAGGTCCAGAACCTCCATGTCTCTCTTGTACTGAGGAGCCCAGAACTGGGCACAGCACTCCAGATATGCCCTCACCAGGGCTGAGCAGAGGGGCAGGACCACCTCCCTGGACCTGCTGGCAGTGTTCTTCCTGATGCACCCCAGGACACCATTGGCTTTCTTGGCCCAGGGGCACTGCTGGCTCAGGGACAGCTGGTTGTCCACCAGAACCCCCAGGTTCCCCTGGCAGAGCTGCTCTCCAGCAGGTCACCCCCAGCCTGTGCTGGGGCTTATTCTTCCCCAGGTGCAGGACCCTGCATTTGCCTTTGTTGGATTTCAGACATTTCTTCACTCCTCGTCTCTGCAGCCTCTGGAGGTCCTTCTGAAGGGCTGCACAGCCCCCTGGGGTATCAGCCACTCCTCCCAGCTTTGTGTCATCAGGGAACTTGCTGAGGAGGCCTCTGCTCCTTCATCCAAGTCGCTGATGAACAGGTTAAACAACACTGGGCCCAGTGCTGAACCTTGGGGGACACCGCAGGGCTCCAACCAGACCCTGTGACAGTGATTGTGACCATCTGGGCTCCATTGCTCAGACAGAACTGTGCATTTACTGGACACCAAACTACTTATGTCAGTCTGATGTAGGAGACGGGGCGTGGCTCATGCACTGTTGTTTCATGACCTGTCCGTGCAACTTGGTCATCCTCAACTGTACTCCAGTGATTTCCCCATCCCACTGCTCATCTAGGGAGGTTTTGCAATGCTGACACACAGGTGCTTTGCTCCTCCAGTCCTACCCCTAAAAGCTGAATTTACGTAACAACGTTGTATTTTCCTAAGTACACTTACAACATACTTGGATTGATTTGGTTGAGATCAAAACAGTTGCCCCAGGCATTGTGACTTCATCCACATCAGGTATACAAGCAACTATGTGAATGAGGACTTGTGCATAAGAGGCTTTGTTATTCTTTGAGCATAATCTTAATTTGGGTCTCTGGTTTGCCTAAAATAATTTTTTAATAAAAGTGATTGTTTTTCTGAGTTTTCTCTTTCCTGGAGTTTCTGGAATCTCCTGGGAAGTTTCTTAAAGTGATGAAAGAAGCAATTCCCAGAGCTACAAAACTCATTCCAACACCACGGTGGTGCCAAAGAGCTGAGTTACATTGTTTTTTCCTTTTCTTCTCAATGGCTTTTACACATATTATCCTTTCTCTGCTTTGACCCTAATGAGTCAAAGTGTGAGAGAGCAGCTGTGCTGATCCTGTTGTGTTCTTTGTGGGATGCTTGTGTTATAGGAGACCTGTTCTTCATGTCAGCAGTAAAGGGCTAAAGGCACTGGGTGCTGCAGATATTCCAGGCTACCAGTTTGATATAAAGCTGTTGTCTTGGGAGATAAGACAACGTAAGACAGAAAATTGTATCGTCTGCAAAGGTCTTGCATCTGCTGCCTGCATTCACCTGTTTCTATATTGTCAAGTGAGACAAACCCAAAATTGCTTAATTGAATCTCTGTTTGGGTTTTGCAGTGAGTAACAAAGTTGTTCTCGTGAAGGGAGTGAGGAGGATACAGAAATGTAACAAATTTTTTATCTCTTGTGGTAGGACCAATGCTCTGACCTTCTTTTGTTTCAATTCTCCTGCTTTGCATTGTCCTTGCTCTTCTCAGTTTATTCTCTTTTGATTTTTTTTTTTTTTAGTAGCTAGTTGAGGCTCTGTTTCCTAGAAACAAGAAGAGAAACAAAACTAAGAAAATCCTCTGAGGATGACTAACATTAGAAAAAGAAAAAAAGGGTGTGTGAAATGTCTATCATTTAAATTCTAGACCAGCTGCTAAGACAGCTTTAGTCAGCTTATCTAGTTTTGGTTTTGGTGTTTTGTTTACTGTTGTTTTTTAAGCCTTGTAGGTTGGTGTGACTGATTTTTACTTCTCATTGTCCTTCTTTTCTTGGCTCTCAGCTGATCCTAATATCTGGTTGGGAACCTTATCTTCAGATGAGGCACTTGTCTGCATGAGAAAGTAGCCTGTGCTTTTTCTTCTGAGGAGCAGGAACATAGCACATTGTGCCTTTAGTGTACAATGCCTTTTAAATACTATACTGTTATGCTCTGGTAAGCATCCCTCTAGCTCTGCTCATCAATTTGGAGCCACTCTGATAGATTTCAGGGATTTTTTACATTCGTGTTCCTTGCTGGGAAGACTGGTGTATTTGATACATAGCACATGTGCTGAGTTGATCAATCCCAACCTGCATATTCTTTTATTCTTTCCCCCTTTCAGCACTTGCACAGTTCTTTATGTACAGCAGCTGCTGCTAAAGGCAGATATGGGTTTAACATGGAGAATTCTCTCTGAGACATAGTAAAATGAGTTTCTCTGGCTTTCTCTCAGAAATTATTGTAGACAGTACAGACACAGGCCCCTGGCTAGCTCTGTGTGTGTGCGCAGTACATTTGCTGAACACATGATTTGGATACCCCTATATTCTGTCCCATTGTAGAATGAATCATCCTTACTTGTTGGTAGGAAGGGAGGGACAATAGAAGATGGATGATGAAAGTTAAAATGAAGATACTGAGTCTTTTCCTACTACTTTTTGCTGCATGATCTGGTTGAAGAGCTAGACTTGTTTCTTCCTCGGCTTTATCACCTTGGGGTTTTTGTTTCATTGTTTGGTTGGTTTTGTTTTGTTTTGAGAAAGGACCAGTAATGTTCCAAAGTAAATAATTGTATGAGTGTTCAAATCAGAAAACTGCACAGCTGTCTGGGTCAATTTTTATTTTACTGGAATTGTGCTGTGCATGCTGCATGTCAGTGTGCCGACCTGCACTGCAGCAACATCTGGCCATGGTCTCATCTCTTTTCACTGTGCCTTCCTCTGTTGCACCCCTCATCCTCAGCTGATTTGCAGTATGGAGTAGAAGCTACTTAACTCTGTCAGCCTTCCTGAGTCATACCCCTCCTGGCTGTCAGGTCCTGCACTGACGGGCAGTGATGATGGTCTCTATCACAGCAAAGGGAGGAAGGGGACGAACAGGAAATGAGCAAATAGGTTTTAATCCATCTTGGAGCCTGCTCAACACTCTGTCTCATATAGCTGAGTGGTAAATCCCTCTGAAAGCTACAAGCATGAAGATTTTTCTTTTCCAGAAGTGATTGTTGGTTTGCTTTCAAGCAAACCTCTTTCCAGTTCCGGTAGATAGACTGTAAGGCTGAGTGGTTTCCAGCCCATCCACATATGGAGTCTCTTGGAAAGTTTTAGTCATAATTTTCCATCATTATATAGATAGATTACTGCGCAGGGTAATAAATTATCAGCTTAGAACAATTTCTCTTTACCTTAAACTGTATATAATCCACAATGGAAGAATAACATTTAGGATAAACATTGTGTAACTTGAGCAGGTATGATGTTGCCTTGTTTCTTCTTTCTTCCTTAAAGTGGAAGGTTTTGGTCAGTGAGGTACAGTAACAAATTGTGAGAGGCAAATCTAGCAGGTTACTGATGGTGAATGAGGCAAAATGCTTTTCTGAACTGGGATCTTTCCAAGACACATGACCATTTTGGCCAGGTTAGAATTAGTGGTGATGTAGACAATGAAATCCTAATTTGTAAGATAACAAGTATTCCTGCCTTATTTCAGTGCCTGTTTTTATTACCTAATTGATCACATTGCTTAGATGTCACAATGGTTGCCTTTAGAAAACTCTAGGTGCACAGAAGGAATCCACTTCTTTTTAGAGCCAGTGTGTGGTACATGGGCAGTTTGAGCAAAGCTCTACTGCTCAGTGCAGGTACAGTTCTTCACTAATTTTTGGTTCACATAGACACTAATGCTATTGGGCTGTATCCCAAATGCAGCCTGAAGTGGTACAGAGATTTTGAAATACTTGAGCTGCTGAGTTGCCAGTAGATAAATCCACTTCTGCTGGTGCTGCCTCCTTCAAGTTTACTTACCCAAAGCTCTGAAGAAGTTCTGTGCTTTCTTTTTATGTTCTTTTGTAAAGCAAAATCCTGTGGTGTTGTAAAGATGTAGAAACCTACCCTAAAATGAAGAAAAGTTCTTGTGTGTGGTTCAAAGCAAATTTCAGCATCTTTGGTCATATCAGAGGCAGCTTGCTTTGTCATCTCTGAAACAGGACAGTTGTCTTTCAGTAGTTAGACCTCTTTCCCCTCCCCATCACCCAGGAATCTCGAGTGTTGTTAATACATTTCTTCTGTGAGGCTACTTGGCTTAACGTGCCATCTGGGGAGATTTTCCAGCTGGCACAATTGTGGTGATGGGCTAAGAGATGAAGATAAGAAAATCCCCTTAAGTGAGATCATTAAACATAATTCGAATCTGTACTGCAGAATGGTTTGAGTTGGGCTATTACAACCAAACAAAATTTTCTGCGTCAAAAGTGTACAACACTGGATTTCAAAAAGATGTGTCCAAAAAGATGATAAAAAGTAGCCAAACCTTCCTTCCCTTTCCTTCCACAGCAGTAGCAGATTTCTCAGAAAGAAGCAGGGATACTTTGTCTCAAATCTCCCTGTCTTAAATACCCACTGGACAGAAAGAAATGTATGTATACTGAGGCAGGAAGACCTGAGGTGTAAAATACTTAGTTTCACTGCTTGCCTCTATTAAAGTAGATTAGGAGGAGAGGGTAGCTGAAGAAGTAGCTGTAGAGAAGAAGGGAAGGCTGAAGAAGGCTGATGCTGTCTTAGTTTCTGGCAAGAGAGTGAAGTGTGTGCACTTGGGACAAAAGAATGGAGATATCCTTTGCAACAGTGCTTTATTCTCAGGCCAAATAATTGTAATTGATATTGTAATTTGCCGAGGTGGTTTTAAGGGGGCTATGGCTTCTTCAATGCTCTCTTGCAGTTGACCCCTGACATTCACAAGTAACAGTCATGCAGCCTGGAGCAATTGCCCTCTTCAAATCTAGATAGCTGCTGGATCCACTTCTGAATCTCCATCATTGCACTTCAGACAGAAGAGGTCCTGCCTGCTGGAGTAGGGGCAGTCTTTCTTGTGTGGGCTGTTTCCACATGTCCAAAACATCTAGACAGGAATTTCTACATAGTTTTTTTTTCTTGGTCTCCCTTTTTGTGAGTACTGGATACTCTTTCACATTGAATCCATGTCTCTAATAAAATTGCACCTAAAAAATAGAATTGTTTGCTGAACAGTTGTGTATTGATCAGTTCAGCTGTAACCTTGCTTGGTTTGGTGGAAGAGAAGATCAACAAGCAAAGAAAGCAGTACTAGCAATCACCCAGAGCTGTAGGCAAACTCCCCCGGTTTAAATCTTTACCAGTATTGGAGTCAAGCCTGTTAAATTGACTTCCAGGCAGTTTTCATCACCAGTGCCCTAGTGTGTGTGTGTGCCTGCTTTTGAGCTCTTGTCTAATTAATTAAAATTCTTTACCTTTGACAACCAGTGGAGGACATAATATTTGGTAGAATCTTAAATAATGAGGTAGCTGTGAAACTTCAAACCTTCAGTAAGTCTGTTGCCCAGCAGAAAAGGGAGAAAAATAGGACAAAACCTCAAAATAGCTGGGCAGAAAAGATTCTTATTTGACCAGAGGGAGACTGTGTCAAGTCTGCCTAAAGTACTGCAGCATACGTTGAAGACTGCAGCACTGGGGTGCTGTCAGACAGCTGGAGGGAATGTGTTGGGAGCTGAGGCCCTGACTCTGAGAGCTCAGCTGCTGGATGGGGAGTTGGCTAGTGCCATCTTTGCCAGCTGTGGAGTAGTCTTGTGGTGGGCAGTGAGAATCCTGTGGAATGCTTGGCTTCAGACCTGGTGTGACTTCTACGCTGTGTCACTCTTGGTATTGAAAGACGAGTCAGGGCAGTGCTGATGTTTGGTGTTGCCAGGTCCCTTTGAGACAAGCTGCTGTTCTCCTGTACACAGAACTTCTGGGTGCTTGTCCTGAGTGCCACATGTTAATCCAGCCTTCAGGTCACCAGGGGGTGGGTCACTGTTCTGCAGCCAGCCGCTACAGCTTGGGACAAACAGAGATGTAATGTGATGCTTTATCCTACAGTTACTATTTGAGGATCTGGCATCAGCAATAGGTCTGATATGGCATCCTCCTTCAAGCCTCCAGGTACCAATGTATCTGTTTATTCCCTGTCTTTCAAGAGAAGCCATGTGATATAAGCCCTTTCTCCTAGAAATTTCTTTGTGTACCCCACTCTACCTGGGATCAGCCTGTGCTCATCCTTGCTTTTGTAATGCCTCCTTTCTGTCAGGCACCTGTGTACTGGTTTGAAAGCAAAACTTTTAACCTAAGTAAAACCTGGTAAAGGCTGGCTTTGCAGCTGAGCTCAGTGTAGGAGCACATTGCTGCACCCCTGTCTGGCTAAAGAACCTCCTGTCCTGAGCACAGCCTGTGACTCCCCTTCCAGTGCCAGGACCTATGACAGGCAGTACTCACTCTGCACTCAGGGGTGAATCAAAGTTGGAGTCTGGTGGCCCTTGGTAAAAGTTTGCTGCTGTTTATGAAAACAAAACAACACAAGCCAGAAAACATCAACCAACCCCAACCAAACCCCCAAAAGCCACAACAGGAAGCCTTGACTTCTTAAGACTGCCAGATGGTTTTTGATACCTAGATTGAATTGAGAATTTTTCAAGGGAATGGTCCAACTGAAAGGAAACATTTTGGGACATGCTTCACAAAATTGTTCACAGAAAATCTGTAGAGAAAGGGAATATATGAGAGGAGGCAGATGCCTTTCCCCAGAAAGAGCAGCCTGAGGATCTCCTTATGTGGGAAAATTGCTTTGAGTTGAGCAAAATACTGAGTTCAGTTCAGAGGTGAGCTGGTAACTGTATTCTTCCTTCCATTTTCACCTTTAAATTTGTAGGGTTGGGTTCAGGAAAATCGTAGAATCATAGAATTGGGTTGGAAAGGGACCTTTAGAAGCCATCTAGTCTAGCTCACCCTTGAGTAAACAGGGATATCTTCCAGTTTTCTCATCTGTTACCCCTCTGGACAACCTGTTCCAGTGCTTCACCACTTTACGTTTTTTGTAAAAAAATTGTAATTTGAATCTATTCTCTTTTAGCTCAAAGCCATTTTCCCTATTTCCTACTACAACAGGCCCTACTAAAGCGTGTTTCCCCATCTTTCTTGTAAGTCACTGTTATGTATTGAAAAGCCACAGTGAGGACTCCTGGAGCCTTTTCTTCTCTAGGGTCAGTTCTCAGCCTGTCCTCACAATAGAGGTGTTCCAGTCCTCTGGTCATTTTTGTGGTTCTTGTCTGGACCTGCTCTAACAGGTCCATGTCTTTCCTGTCCTGAGGATTCCACCCCTGGGTGCAGTACATCAGGTGGGGTCTCACCATAAATGTGTTGTTCTGTATTCTTTATGCTGCTCTATATTTGGAATGATACTGAGGATTTTTCCAAAGGACAGAAAGACTTTTCTGAAAAAAGCCAGCAATAGGGAAGAGACAGTGGATCATAGGGCATGGGGAACAGACTTCTTTTCTTTATATTTTTCGTTTCTCACAAGACTGGATGGTAGAGAAAATCACTTTGTTTCTCTCAGCTTTCACCTTTTCCTAAAAATAAAAGTAAAAGTTTTCTATTTTCTCCCTTATAGATAATAAGAGTTGGGTATTAAATAATGATTATATTAAAAAAAAAAAAGGGACAATGTGAAAGATGCTGTGTTGTACACCACTCCTTACCTGTTTGGACACTCTTCTCCAAAGACCACACACACTAACCTTCCCTCAAGGTGGTAAAGCCCACAAAGACAGGCTGTGCTGCCTTTCAGAGCCTCTGCAGTGTGATGCTCCTGCTCAAAGTCCCACAGCTGGTTCCATAAATGGCACTTGAGCTCAGCTGATGATGTGGTGCATGTACACACAGAAAGTAAGGACATGTTTATGGCAAAAACCACCAGATGCTACTGGTTCCACTCCTTCTGTGTCCTTGTTTTCACCTGTTCCAAGTGCTGGGCAAGCCTGGTTCTTAGAGAGAGAGGAGAGCAAAATGGAGCAGTGGTGGAAAGAAATGCTCTCAGAATGGTTTGTGGAAGGAAATGGGATGGAGTTTATGTAAGCATCTCTTCAGTGGTATATTTTACATTTCTCCCCCCTTTTTTTCCTTTTTGAACATCAGAATGCTTTTACATGCAAATTCTTTGATTACTAATTCCCTTTGGACTCTGACCCTTCAGTACTGCAGCATGACAGACAATTGTGTCAACTATAAGCAACTTTTGAGCTTAGCTGATGGTGAAGCTGGGGATGGTTTTTAGTGTAAGAATGAATTGCAGGACCCTTATTATGGGTCAGAGAAGGCTCCTTGCTTGCGCTGTCTGTGTAGGTGAGCGTGCATGTGCTCTTCCCACCAGTGATGGAAAATCTTGGAGAGGGATTTTGTTCTGTACGTGATGCTGCAGTGGTGTGAGTGAGCTGTAAATGAAGTTGGGTACTATGGGTAGGGCGAGTAAGCTTCTGTCCCACACTGTCTCACATAACTGGTGTGGCAGGTCCAGGCACTGCCTGTGCAGTGATTTTCGGGGGGCTGAATGTATTAGCTGAGTCCTCAAGAACATTAATGTTAGTGTGGATTCTTGCTGTTGCCAAAAATGTAAGTAATGAAGAAAGTGAGAGTAGGGAAATGGGAATGCTTTTACCTTGGCAAAGCTGCAATGAAAATTCCTGTCACAGCAAAAACATTTAACTGCCCTTGAAATTTCCCTGTGCTAGATTTCCAAGGCTGTGAAGAGGGAAAGTATGGCTTTTTGGAGGAGTCCTGCAAGTTTGTTGCTGTTTGGGTTGCCTGACAAACTGTATTAAGGAAAACTACATAGTACATGCTTCCTACTGCTGCTATCCTAGTTCCATGGCAAATATTCCAGCTCCCTCAAAAGGAAAGTGCCCATCATGCCTGTCACAATACCTACAGCAGTTGCTGTTTTAATGATTATATTGGTCATATATGATTTTAACCTGCCTTAAGAGAAACCCTGTCTGTCCTCAATCCTTTAGTGTGTCAATTGGATTTTTAAATTGAGAGGCAACCTGGTAATAATCCCATGTAGATGGCTCATTTGTTCCTTTGTGCTTTGATCTCATTAACCAGCATGTGAACTAAAGGGAAAATGCTATTTAAAAGAAAAAAAGGGAGGGAGGAAGAAGCCAGGGAAGCAGTTCGGTGGTGAGGGTCGTAAACTTGCAGTTTACGTGCAAAGAAATCGAAGCAAGAGAATAGGCATGACTGCTTTATTTAAAACACTCAGGTAGAGCTCTGCAAGTGGGAAGCTTTGACAGCTTTGGAAAGCTATTGCATGCTGGTGAAATAGGGAAGAGGAGTGTTGCAAAGCCCTCGGTACCTCAGCTATTTTGGAACATGTAGGACTTCTCTCAGCTTGAAGCTCTGCAACCTGCTGGGGTTTACCCATTAGCTGAGAAAGGAGGGGGCCGGCAGAGAGCACGGGTGCCCAAAAGCCTGTGCCACCTGCAGGTAGCAGCCTGCTCTCTGCTCTACCTGCTCTGGATCTCTCCAGTTACACCTCCTAGCAACCAATGCCTTGGTGCAGCAACACCACTGGCCTGTGAGCCAAGTCCTGAGCTTGCATAAGAGCAAGGGGGGCGGGGGAGTGGAGACTGAGTAGCAAAGTCTGGGATGAAAATGAGATACCAGCCGCCTCAGCTGAGCTCCACCCTTTCTGAGAATCTCAAAACAGGCACTGTATCTCCTGGCAACCTTGACACAAATCACAGAGTTTAATTTAAAAGAAGTACATACAGTCCAGAGAACATATCCCATCACCAGGTGTGAACAACAGGGAGTCACTCCTTTTCCTCTTTCTGGGAAGACTGGGCACTGTAGATGGTCGTGGGTTTCACCCAGTGTCAGAAGGCAATGAGTTAAAAGGGAAAGAGCATCGTGTTAGGATAGCTAAGAAGTGCCAAGGAATGGTGTATTTTGTTTATTGTAAGCATGCCCTTACTATTGCTTAGGAACCAGATGTAGTACTTGGCCCCCTCCCTGCTGCACTGCAAGATGTGCCCTGCAATGTATGCACACGTTGGCCTGTTGTGCACCTGAACCTGGTTCTTTCAGCTGGCAGCCAAGGACTGACAAAGCTGATACTGGCCAATTTCTTGCCTTTGGAGTCAGTTGTTATGCTTTTGCAATGCTGACCTAATACTTCTTAGGAAGTACTCTTAGTCTTGGACTCTAACCTGACAGCATTTCTCTGTGAGATGAAGATATACAAGAAAGCAAAATGAGTTTTATCATGATTGCTTCTCCTTCCAGGAAAGCTGTCTTTTCAGATCTTCTGACAACTGATGCTCATTAACTACTCTGAAGAAAAATTTCAGTGCATTTAAAAGGCTATGTATTATGCTGAGATAGAAGTAAAGCAGAAGTAAATGTTCATCTTTTGTTAAAGGCAGAGCTGTCACAAGACTTCTAAAAAGATAACATGGGCAGAATTGAATTTGCCAATCTGGCAATGTCTGAGCTGTTCCTTCTGTGAGAAGTGGCAAGGCTGGGAGAGGGAGGGAGCTGGCATGAGCTGTGGATGTTAGGGCCTGGGAGCTGCACCAGCCTTCATGTGCATGGTGGTGTGGACAGTTGTGGGGAGAAGCAGGTGCCCCCGCCGCTTCTTTCAACATCTGCCAGCCTGACCTTGTAGGGTCAAGGCTGGCAGGAAGCTTTAGTGCCTTTTTGTGGATCTGGCAGCCTGCTGCCCAAGGCAACTGTGAGCTTTGCCTGTGCCTAGAGGAGTGGAAAACAACTGGCATTTTGAGCAAGTGATTCTTTAACTTCACACTTTCCAAGAAGCATTTTTTCTTCTCTGTGTATGTGTTTGGTATTTTTTGTTTGTTGTGGTGGGTTTTTGTTTGTTTGGTTGGGTTTCTTTTTTTTTGTTTGACACTCTTGCAGAGATATGGCCTGGATTATGCTTACTGAAGCATTCAAGGGGAAAAGCTGCTCCAGTTTCTTTGCCGCAGTGGGGGCTTTTGCTGCCTGCTCTGGAATGCAGGAGAGATCAATAATGGGTCAGTGGACCCTGCAGGGGTTTGCCCAGTGCCTTACCCTACGTGTGACCATCCAGAGAGATGGTGGTGGGGAGGGGGCAGGCAGACAGGGTTAAATTTAATTGCTTTTTTGTTTTGCTCCTTTGAATGATGCTATTTTAATATTGATACACTTTGTGCTCATGGTAAAACAGTTAAAGAGCCCTGAGGCATCAGCCATGAGCTGTCATGTTGGTCTGCCCCAGATGATTAATTTGATGTATGGATCTTTCTCCCTGCTTTTGAGTTGCTCAGGCACAATGAGGGAATACTCTGGCTTTGCATGCTGCTGGAAACAGAGGTGTTGGCCAATTGCTTGAAAGCAGGATATATTTTTCCTTTGGGACTTGGTGTTAAAGGAAGACACATTCAGCTTTTGAGGCTTCATGGCATGGTGTCAACTGCTCTTGCAGAGGAATTGGTGCAAACCTGAAGTGTAGAGCCAGATTTCTCTGTGTAATCCCAGTTGGGTCTGCAAATCTCTGCAAGGAGCTGCTTGATCCCAGGAAAGTACCTTCAGAGAGCTCCCATCTTCTCTTGTTATACCATTGGGCTTGAAAGCTGAATTTGCTCAGCACTTGATGGCAGATTTGATTATTCTGCAGTAATTTTATTGTAAACTTTGCTTTTCTTTATCTTTTTCTTGCCTTTCCCTCTAAATGGCTCTTTGGTTTTTAAATTTTTAATTTTTTTTTCTTGAACTTGTCTTTCATTGCTTTCTCTTCCCCTGTATATGTATCTTTTCTCTGAGGCATTTGCCTTGGGCTTTGTTGTTCATGGGCAAAGAGGAAGCACCCCTTATATGGGCTGTGTATGTGCATAAATAAAAAAAGGCAGGAATTTATTGTTGGTATCACTGAATTCATAACACTGCAATTCAAGAATCATTTTACTTTACCACTAATTACTTTACTACTAATTATGACAGAAAAGGAGTAATAATGCATTAGGGTAATTCTATATAAAAATGTCTCAGTAATTGTGATAATGCAGTTAAAACTATAATACATTTCTTTGTTTCTCTTTGGTTTTCTTGGTGTTATGCTTATCCTTATGTTGCTCCTCTGGATCTTAAAGTCTGTTGGTGAGGATTAATCTTCAGCTTTGTAGCCCTTCTCTGGGAAGAGTATGATGTGGGTTTTATTGGATTCTTCTTTACTCCAGGGTTCATCTGGGTATTTTTTTATATGTTTGCTAATACACTTGCACATCTTGCACTTGTACAGTTCCACAATGCTTCTGGAATTCACTATATATGGTGTCTTTAATGCATGTTGGATCATTTGTTCTTTGTTTTATTTGCTACCCCTAAAAGCTGGGTTTTTTTCAGCTCCAGGTCTGTATTTTTTTTAACAGACAGTGGGGGGATTGTTTGCAGCAGTTTGATCTCCAGTGGCAAGCAGTTACCTCCTCTCTTCTCATCTCATTCCTGTACTCCTCTGCACTGCATCCTGCTTCTCCACTTCTCAAGGCCTCTGCTCTCATGCCATGCATGCATTTTCCTCCACTATGCAGTCATTAGTTGTAAATATCTCAGTCTACATAAAATAGCTGTTGGTCAACGTTGTTTATATAAAACTATGGTTGTACTTCACAAAAGATAAACAGAAGTAAAACTAATCATCTATAGACACCTGGTCAGTTGGAGAAATTGCTGTCACAGCTCAACCAAGTAAAACAGAGCTACAAGCAGGTCAAGAAAAGTTCAGAGCACGCAAACTCAGGAAGCCCAAGGCCTTTGAGACTCAGTAAAAAGCTTGTGGCCTGTTGCTGAAAATGGCAAATCTGGGGCTGTCAGCCAGATACTGATTGAAGAGGGACTGGATCTGGAGAGCCTGTGGAGGGGTGGAGCACAACTGGGGAGGAAGAGATCCCCAAAGCAGGTGTCTTGGCTAGTCTGTCAGGACAGATAGTTGTTCTTTTCTCCTTGTTGATGTGCCTGGGACAGCTGTAACTTTGGGATATGTCAGCATATGGCAACAGGTCCTTTCCCAAAAATTAACATAGTATGCTGTGACTCTGTAGTGTTCATCCTGGAAAAAGTTGCATTCTCTGTCTTGCATGCGAAGTTCTTCAGGTTTTGAGCCATGTTCTGGCTGTTTGTTTCATCTCTCTTGGCCACACCTGGAACCAGCCAGATGCTGCTCAACGCTCCATTTTCTAGCGCTTCTCAGTCTTTCTTGTCTGTCTGATCAGCACATTTTCTGGTCATTAACTATCTCAGTGATCCTTTTGTTCCTCCAGTCTACCTATCATCAGTTGCCCATTGCTCTAACCCCTGGGGCTGCTGCTCATCTGCAGTATTCCGTGGGTGTTTGCCAAGAGTGCTGAAAAAAATTGCAGCTCTACAACTCCTAGCCCAGATGATTTGATACTTCATGTAGGTGTATTGCTGGCATTGCTTCTTTGCCCTAGGGAAGTGAGTGGCTTTGGAGAGAGGGAGGGAGAAATGTGCACTCTCTGTGTGAGTGTAAGTGTTATAGTCAGCCCTGAGCCATATGTATGCATGTGTCTGTGTATATACCTACATATATGTGTGTGTGTGTGTCTGTACAGGCATTTGTTGTCAGAGCCCTGTCTCTTTTGAAGCTTGTCAGATCTGCAGACTGACAGACATTTCAGTCTGTGTAAGTACAGCAGCTGCTTTGTGTGGCTTCAGTTTTCTACCTACCTTTGCTGCAGGCTGGAGGACAGGTGGAATATTCTGCAATGCAGCAGAGATGGTCTGTCCCTGATTCTGCTAGGACAGGGTTTTATTCCTGCTTTCTCATTCATGAGGATTTTTTTCTCCCCTCTTCTGGCTTTGAAGTGTTGACGGGAATGGGGTTGTTTTGAAGGTGAAGTTCCTGCTGAATCACTGGTGACTAGGTAGCCATGAGCCATAGCAATTAACTGGAAACATTTTCATCTTCCTTGCAACTGTAATGATTCCCAGTTAGTAAGCTGGTTTAAATTTCATGGTTTTCCTCTGAGGCCTTTTTTCCCCCTCTGCTTTCCCTACATGCACTTCTTGCCCGAATCTTTCACAATCTGTCTGGCTTAGCTCTTTGCCTCCCAGAAAAGGCGCCTCTTTATTGTACAGCTCTGTAAAAAGCCATCACCCTCCTGAGGGCACTACTGCCATATCTCTGGCTCCAGTGTGGCTCCTCTGGAGCTGTGTACAACTCATCCAGTGGGGGACAGGACCCAGGCTGTCTTTCCTCTCTGCATCCATTTCGTGCAAAGTGTTTTCCTGAGTCATCACCCCTGCCTTATATTTGCCTAGTGCCAGAAGGGTTGCCAATTTAAAAATTCTCCTCATCTTCTTCTGCTCTGCCTCCTTAAAAATAGACCTTGAAACAGCATGAAAACCTCCAATGGTAGGTTAAGGATTTTCTCCATGCAGTAGTTGCTGTGGGTGAGGATATGTTTCAGTGAGATCAGCTGGACCTGCTAGAGATCACTGTAGGCAGCCCACGTGGACAGGCAGCACCTTCATTCTAGTAGGAGGCAGGAAGGAATTCTTCAGTTTCTCATCTGTAGTCCTGGTAAAGTTGAAACTTCAGTGGTGCCTTGTGGATGCAGGAAGAGAGGCCTGGATTGATCAGTGTTACAGTCACAATCTCTGCTCATTATTGGATATTTTTATCTGTTCGTGTGTTGAGTTTTTTAAAAGTATTTTAAAATGATTTTGGGTGCTGTTCAGATCTCTGCATCTGTTCTTCTGCAGCTTGAGGTTAGAGATGCAGCTGGTTGTTTTAAAGATGTAGTCTGGCAGGTGGAAAGGGGCTGCTGAGAGCAGCCAGTGGGAGCTGTTGGCTGTGTGTGGCAGGAGTTTGTGTTGGCCCTCCCTATGCAGGGCAGGAACTGAGGAGAAGCTCCCTGGGCACTCAGCCCTGTCCCCTCATCTGCAGCAGGGCCTGTTGAAGTAGACAGGCACAAACCACATTGGCAGCAGAAGATCATGAGGATGGTAGCATCCCTGCCAGGTGACAGGGAGAGAAAGCTGCCTGTTTTTCTGGATGTCATCAGATCACATAGGTATTGGTGGAGTTTTTGCAGGGCCTTCAGCTTTGAGGCTCAGTTAGTGTAATGGACAAGGTGAATTCAGTAGGCTGAAATGGTAGTGGGAACAGAGGCTGCCCTTGTCTGTTTGGAGATTATCCCTATAAATCCTTGTCAGTTCAGCTCTGCTGCAATTTTCTCTGCTGCTCTCTCTCCTCTAGGTGTGGGTGCATACTGTTTTAAGATATCTCTCAGAGTTGAATTTCTGGAGGCTAAGAAAAGAGTCTGGACAAATATCTTAAAATATGTCCTGTTCTTCCCTAGAACTGGGCTATTGGAGGCAAGAAATTGGACTTGAGTGTGTCACAGTTCTTCCTGTGGTTTTTGGAGCAGAGCCTATTGTGTAATGTGTTTGAGCTCCCACTCCTGCAGATTTGGGGTGCCATGCAGCCTTTTAAATAGAGCAAGTGTATTCCTGATTGGCAATCAGAAATTTCTACACTATTAGTTTAGTGACACTAAATATATCACTGACTTTCTTTTTCACAAAGGGTTTCTGGTTCAGTATTCGAGGCTTTTCATTAGCCTGTGTTGGTTTCTGAAGCATGAATTTAGCTGCACCTCTCAGGCTCCCACCTTTGTAGTTCTTTCTATCACAGATTGGTACAGGGAGCTCTGGAGGTTTTTTTGCTCAGGCAGTGGCACCCAGCTCTTAACCTCTCAACAGATAGATCTTTCTTCTCAGCGTGCATGTAATTAATACATGCATAAAAATACCTATTCAGTTACATAGTCAGTGTGCACATCCTCTCATCACTATTAACCCACTCCCAGTACTGGCTGTGAATTAAAGAAGCTTTTTGGCAGAAGAATTGCCGCATAGAAAATTAACATCAGTTTCTGTAGACACTGCTTTGCTCTGATCAAGCTTCCCATGGTAACCAATGCAGTGTAAAAAAGATTTTGTTCTTATCAAAGTCTTTTTTTTCCCCCATGCATTTAGTGCATAGGAAGCTATTGCACTCTCATTTGAATAGCTTTGGGTGGGAGGAAGAGAGCAAAGTACGAGCCAGAAATTGAGAAATGGACCAGTTTTGAAAGGATGGGACTGTTTGCTCTTTTCATTTATTCTTGCAGTGGCATGAAAGGAGTATATTGTGGGGGGTGGGGGAAAGAAAGCTAATGTTTGTTTTGATGTGTTAATGGGGTTTTCTTTCCTCTGTACAGCAGCCTCTTTATAGCATAGGCTCCGTGCATTTGGGAGAGGACGACTTGACACATGGCCTTTGCCTACAGTCATGTGTCCCATGAGATAGGGCAATGCTGATTTGGTTGGTAGCTTGGAAAGCAATGCTACTGCAGCCTTTTAATTTTCCCAAACCCCTTGTTAGGGGAACCTGTAGAGGAAGGCAAAGGGAAAACAGCCTTCTGCAGAAATTTGGTTTTTGTCAGCTTGCTGTGGAAGGGGTAAGGCTGGGGTAAGGCAGCTGATAATAGAAGGATGTTTTGGGAAACAGGAGGACAATGAAAAGAGTCAAATGCCCAGAAACTATGATTTGATAAGTGCAGAAGTGAAGCCAGTGGGAGAAAAGTCAGAAGTAAAGGTGGGGGGGAGCTGCATGGTGTGACCCACTGACTTAGTGAGTCAGATACTTTATGTAAATGTGATACTGACATCTGATTCCTCTCCACTCCTCATATGATATTTAGCCTATTTTTTATTTTTTTATATTTTGTGGGTCTTCTTGCTTTTGCTGGAGCCAATGGAAATTACTGTGACATTCTGTGCCTACCCCCTCCTTTCCTCTCCCTCTCCCCCCTCCCTGTTTTTCATTTGCATATATGATGCACAGTTGTGAGCACATAAGATAGTGCCTTCATGGAATTTTGGGAAGCTCTGCAAGGAACCTTTCTTGTTGGCTGATACAAATGGGCTCCCTGATGGACAACGCTCATGTTGTCAGTAAAAGCCTTGCCACTGCAGTGAGAGCTAGTTCTGTCCTTCCCTTGTCTTACCTGGATGTCCCACATAAAGGAGGCATACTGGGAAAGATTGCCCAGCCAAGCTGTTTGTAAAAGCTGCTTGCATCAGGAAGGTGTCCTTAATGGTTGTAAGGTGGCACCATAGACCCAGAAATAATATCTTTCAAAATGTGTGCCATTGCCAACAGCCTCTGCAGGAACCAGCATGCAAACAAACAGGACACTTGATCTCAGCTGGCTGATAGATGGTTTGTACAGCAGTAATCCATACAGCAGTGAATAGTTTCTATAAATGTCTTGGAAATCAGAATATACTTGTGGATTAAAAAGGTGCTGTGATCATCAAGCCTTGTCTGCAGCTGCAGAGGAGTTAGAGTTTGTGCTCAAACAAGAGCACTAACAATGTTGATGTTCTCAACAGCTAATGTGTGCCAGGCTCTACAGGTCTCATGTGGGGAGTTTCTAGAGCTAGCCTTAGTTTGCATGTTGGCACTAGCATTCAAAAATATCTCTTCAGACAAAGGTGTCTTGAACACTTGAATTTGTTTTGAACGCTTCAGTTTGGGAAAGGGGTGGAGGGTGCAGAACAGGTGATGTCACCCACTGTGGAACTTTGGGTTTGAAGTTCTTTGCTTTGTCTACATGCACTGTTGGAAGCTGTGAATAAAAATGCTTCCTTTCCTATCCCTCTGGCTTAAAATACTGAATGCAGACTTATAAAGAAGCAGACAAAGGTGGAGGGTGGTTACATGGGTGTATGCTCTTTGATGCAACTAATTTTCCATTGTAGTTATTTTTATTATTTAACTACTGTAAAATTAAAGCAAGCATAAATGGAAAGGAGTAGATACTTTGACTCTCTCAGGGGCTTGATAGCTTTGCAGGACTAGGAGGCAGTGTGGAGTAGGTGGATCAGCAGCCTGATCATTCGGTATCTCCATTCAGTTTATTTTTCTAGGCTGCTTTCTTTTGCTAAAATGGAGCATGCCCAGAGTATTAATGGACTCTGAACTGACTGTAGGAAGCTACTGTAGGTTCTGCTGGACTGAGCTGAGCTGTGGGTGTCTGAGCAGGCAGTGGAGGCCACTCTGTATCATTGAACTGCTTAGGTTGTAAAAAGAACCTGAGATCACAGACCATTAACCTAACACTGCCAAGTCACCACTAAACCATGCCCCTGTGTGCTACATCTCCACATCTTTTAAATACCTCTGGGGATGGCAATTCAACTACTTACTTGGACAGCGTGTTCCAGTGCTTGACAAGCTTTTCTATGAAAAAAATTTTCCTAATATCCAGTCTAAACTTTCCTGAAGCAACTTGAGTCTGTTTTGTAACACTCTGAAGAGATTAAAAAACTAGAAATAGTTTTTGCCTGTTGTGGAAATGTGCTCTTTAGGAGGGAACGGACTAGAAACCTTCCCAAGCACTTTGAGAGGGCGCTAGTTTACAAACTTGGATGCTCCTGACTCCCAGAACAGGATCTGTGTCCCACAGTGTGATTGATGGTTTGTGGTTTGCCATTTTGCTGGATAAGGTGCCCTTGGAGTTGAATGAAATTTTCATTGCCCTTGTGTGTGGCAGAGAGGAGAGGAATGGTGGAAAATCAGCATGGGACAGCATTGCAGTAGGGTAGCTTTTGTTGGGTAGCAGTTAATTTAAAAAAGCAAGTTCAGAAGACTAATTAATCCTGGCTAAATGGCTTTGTCAGCAAGAAGGTCATGACTAATTACTAAGTTACGTTAATTGTTAACCGACAAATCAAAATATCTTCTTTTGCTAAGCTTATGAGTTAAAATTACTATTTCATGGTATGAATTGGTGCTTGCTCACCGTAAGGAAATACTGTGATTTATCCCTCTACCCCTCCAGTTAGTGTTTATAAATTATGGGTCAAACTCAGTGAATCAAGCATAGAGTTGTCTGAGGACAAAGCTAAAATATCCACATTGGTGATGGCTGCTCTGGCACTAGGAGCTGTGTGGCTCTTGGAGTGGTTTGTTGATTTGCCTTGTGCGTGAGCTGGGTGGTGGCTCCTGCCTCCCCTGTAGGCTCAGGATTTGGCCAGGGTCTGGAGAGGGGGGAGGAAGCCTTCTAGCACATAGGCTGTTCTGGGGTGCCACTGAGCTGAAATTCATGAGTGTAAGTGGCCAAAAGTTCTGTAAGTCAGTAATGGCAAAGCCTGGGACCTTTGTGGCTCACTACACTGTTCTAGGAAATGGTTTGTTTGCTTGCCCGGTTTGAAGACCGTGGTTTATATTTTGTATCTTTCCTCTGTGAACTGTGTTCATGTCCCTGAAGTCCTGTTGCTCTGCTGAGCTCCTTACAATAAAACAGAAACTTACATTTAAGAGCTGCATACAAGATTTCATGTCTTCCCTTTATTCTTTCTGGTTTCTTGAAGCTTATTTTAAGCGCAATTCATCCTTGTTGTAACTCTGCAGGATTTTGGTCCATTAACCCTATCCAACTCCACATAATGGGGTTTTGCTTTGGTTTTCTGATTAGCTGGAGGCTCAGGATTAGATAGGCTTTCACATCTGCTAACTTCCTATTTCATATCTTGTGATTTGCAAGGCTTAACCTTCCCTGACTTGTTAATGGATCACAAACCACCTGCTTCTTTGCACTAATCCCTCAGAAATATGTAGCATAGCTTTGACTTGAAACTTTCCAGTTTGGTTCCCCAGGGTAAAAAGTGCTACAGGATCAGTCCTGGTCTGAACAAAATGCTTATCTAGACTTTCTCTGCTCTCCCACAAGGTTACATCTCCAACCATGGCTATCTGCCTTTTAACTGTCAAGAAAGTTTGGTGCCTTTATTATCTTGGCCTTCAGGGTAAGGTATGAGTGGATAGGGGTGTGTGACATGGCATGGCTGGACAGTAGAGCAGTCAGAAGGAGGAGACACACATCCTGTGCATCCTTGGTGCTTTGGATGCTGGCTTTGAGCAAGCAGTGTTAATGGAGTGTGGCAGGTTCAGCCAGGGACTCTCAGCTCAAGGTGTTGGTGTGTCACTCTTCTTTTCTGTCCTCTTTTCCATTTCAAAATTTACACTCCTGGCAGTGTGGCCTGGTCAGACCAAGGGAAAGGTCAGCTGCCAGGACTAGGTGAGGAGGTGACAGAGACATTCCAGGGCCCTGTCAACCCTGAGCTATGCCCTGCCTGCTGCTGGGGTTTTGGAGTGGGGCCTGGAAGCATGTGGCTCTTGTTCTAGGCAACATGGTGCCAAGGTATGCTTTGTCCTGTGCGTGACTGTGCACCACCTTGAAATGTTGGTGAGGTCTGTAGGTGAGGTTCTGCAGTGGCTTTGTGCGATGCCTCTGCTTTTTGCCTTTCTGCTTGGCTGTTTCAGACCAACTCCTCTACTCCTTTACTCCAGGCCAACTCCTCTACTTCTCCTATGTGTCCTGCATGTTTCTCCCAGTAATTGATGCCTGTAGCCTGGCATGTGTTGCAAGCAAACCCCAGCACGAGGGTGATGTGAGTGAAATCCTCAGTGCAGTGAAGGCTGCTGGCAGTGGAGCAGGGACGTCCTGCAGTGCTCTCCCAACACGGCAGTGAGGGAGGAGCTGGGACTCTCCAAACTCACATAAGTAATGTGTTCTTGTAGAGGGACAAGCAAAACCCACAGTTTCTAAGTGAAAAATAAGGCACAAGGTCATCAGAGCAATTGTTACTCTATCATTTTATTCCCAGAACAGCATCTTCTGTTACTAGTTGTTACTGTGCTCTGCTACAAGACAAACACTGTTACATGAAGATTTAAAAATGGTGTATAGGGTGTTTGTGGGGAGCAGGGAAGGCTGCAGCACCTGTGACTCCTGTCAGTCTAGTTGTGGTGGACTAAGGCACCAGGCAATGTGCTGTGGGCAAGAGTAGTGGGAGATGGGGTCTTTTCTCCTTCCTCTCTCCTGCTTCTCCAGTCAGCAATAGAGGTGTTTTGCTCCTAGTGGAGGTGATTATATTGCTTGATTTTGCAGTTCATCTTACTGAGGGATATCTGCAAGGCCCCTGAGCCAGTTTTTTATGCAGATAGACTTTCAAGGTCGAGAGTTTTTTGACACTTTCGTGTCTCACTTCTCAGCTTGCCAGTCACTTCTTGTGCTATACTCAGTGGCTTCTGTCCTGTCTATTGTTAAGGTCAGGCACAGAAATTTAGTGCCTTTAATCCCCTTTCATCCCCCCCTGGCAATCTTTTCCAAAAGATCCCCCCTTTCCTCCTTCCCTACGTTCCTTCTCTTACACCAGACACGCTGGTTTGGTGCCCAGAACACAGGGTCACTTTTATGGCAGGGGACATAATCCATTAGGGCTTTGCACAAGCTTTGATGGTCAACCTTTCTGTCCAGTTTGAACAATCAGACTCAGGGCTCCTGGAGGGTGGAAAGGTAATTATTTATGATACTAGCAAATGGTATTCCTCAACATGGGAGAGATCTATGATTTCTCTCTGGACTGTTCTTTTGCTTTGTGTTTTCTAGTTAACCTCAGCTCAGTCGGAGATTAGGGGATGAAAGAGGTTTTTGGGGCTACTTTTGCTGCTTTTTTTTTTCTTTTCTTTTCCAGCAAGGATAGCTCTTTGGTTGTCTTTATTCATTTGGTGATGTAAATCTCTCTTTGTTTTTTTGTTTCCTCCATCTAGGTGTGTTGTTGTGCTGTTCAACCCTAGAAAAAATAAGCAACACCATATTCTTAACAGCTCCAGGTGAGTAAAGCTTGAAGTTGGACTTGATTTCTTTGAGGTGAATTCAGGGCTTTTATGGCTTGACTGAAGTGCAGGAGCTGCTCCAGGCTAAATCCCCGCTGTTGGAGTTGCCTTGGGGACAGGCTGCCTGCTGCTTTGACTCCAGCTCCTCACGTGAGGTGCTATTGCTGACAGAGTACCACTTCATAAAGACTGTGATCCCAAGAGAATCTGCTAATGGTCTTGACATGGAGAGGATCTTACTACAGCTCCATGGTATCTTTTTTCCTCCACCTAAAATGATGACCTCATTATTGAAGCCAGCAGTGTGACACGGTCCTGCACCTGGAATAAAGGTGCAGCGATGAACCTCAACTTTTGGAGCTTTTCTGCTATTGTAGGATGCTGTTTGAGACTTGAGCAGCAAGGAACTCCCCCATGGCAAAGCAAAACCATTATATCAGGCCATTATGGGTGACTTCAGCATCTTTTCAGTTTGTCCCAACCCACTCCCCAGTCATGATGTATTGAAATGAAGTCACATGTTGGAAATGTTTCTCAGTGTTATTTTCTCTGTTTCAGGAAAACAATTACAGCACTTGCTTTCTCTCCAGATGGAAAATATTTGGTTACAGGAGAGGTAAGTGTGAGAGGAGAGAGGACACACCTTGTCCATTGCATTTTGAAGCAGGGCAGAGGGACGTAGAAGAAACAGGCTGTTTTCACACAGAGAAGTGAATTTCAGTGTTGCATCAGTGGACCTGCTGGCTTATGGATGGCACTGGGTGCTCCTCCTGGGAGTTTTTCAACATGTCAGCCTGGGGGATGGGTCTTCTGGGGTGGCATCTGTGGGCTGAAGGGAGAGTGAAAATAAGCAGGACACACAGCCATCGTTCTACTCTAGCATCAATGAAGAGTACTTGGATGGTCCTGAATCTCTGCCTGAGCTTAGCATTGTCCCTTTAGGATTTCAGGAAGTAACTGAAGCCAGAAACAGTGTTGCAGGAAAAATGAAAAGTGCATGTGGAGTGGAGTTTTAGAAATAGTCACAGAAGATGCTGGTGCCTGTGGTTTGGCATTGTTTGTTTGGCCGGGGCAACAACTGCTTCCTCTTTGCCAACATGCCCAAAGGGGAAAGTAAGGATGAGTATGCTGTGTGTCTGTTCTTCATTAGAAGTTCAAGACACAAGCTGTGTCATGAGGCTGGAATTGCTGGATGCTAAAAACCACAGAAATGCTGACCTCTGTATGGCTGGGCTCAGTTTGCTCTTGTGTGTGATTAATGGCAGTTTACCACTAGTCCCTGTGCCTCTGTAAGAATGTGAGATGGGTCTCCTCCTGAGCCTCAGCCACAGGGAAGAGAAGTGTGTCACTGTCCTGTGTTGGAATTCTCAAGGTGGAGACTGTTCACTCCAGAGGGCCCTAGTGTGACACCATGATGGCAGCTGTCATGTCACCAGATGATTCCAAAGCTGGGCCTGGATCCTGTATGGATCAGACCAAGGGTAGAAAAAAGAGTGTGTTTTTTTGGATGGAGGCTACCATGACACAGAAAAAGCTAGCATAAATTTTCCATCATTAGATGTTGTCATTAGTTTTTTAGTGAAAACATGAGGTTTTATAGTTCATAGTGTTCAGTTCTGATGGTTCTGGTGCCTTCTTGTATTTTCCTTTTTTAAAAAAAATTCTGGTGCTCGGTGCTTTTCATGTGGGGTAAGAAAAATAGTAAAATATGAAAGTGGGAACTGAAGTGGGAACTTTTCTTACTAACAAACTTTTCTGTTTGAAAATTCATTGGTGTAAATGGCAAATTAAAATTATTTTTAAAAAGCTGTTCCAGTTATATTTGAACTTTATAGGGGTTTTGCTGTTATTCCTGTTGTTGTGGGGTTTTTTGGGGTTTTTTTTTGTGGGTTTTTTTTTTT
>VYXD01004543.1:1482671-1496505 GCA_013397195.1 Hylia prasina
TTTTTTTTTTTTGGTTGGGTTTTTTCCCCCCTTGCTGCAAAACATGTCTCCTCTTGCTCTGTTGTAAAGCCATTTCTTTTTTTCAGTATCCTCCCACGTGTCTGACATTTGAATTATTGCTTAGTGTAGCAGTGTCCCCTGCTGGTGTCAGCAGTCGTGTCTTGGTTCAATCCCTGTCCCACAGGGAAATGCTTTCTGAGTTCACTTTGTCAAGCTCCCTTCTAGCTGCATTATGCTAATTCTGCCTAATAACACCTTAGTTTTCTGCATGGCTGGCTTTTCAGGGAGGAGAGCATGGAGGTTAATCCTTGGCTGCCATACATATTGTCTTTTACATATTTCAAATTTGTAAGAAAACTCTTTTTCCCCCCCTCTTTTTAATTATTTTTTTTTTATTTCTCCCCATGGAGGTGTAGAGTCCTTGTCCATGGGGGTCACACAGAGCTGCCTTTTGGTGAGCATTTCTTAAAAGATGAAATGCAAATTCAGTTTGTTAAGGTCCTGGGGTGTATGCTAATTTACTGAGAAATATTTGTATGTATGTATATGTTTAAGCAGAGCAGTTGTTTTGAAGAGCAGCTGATTCAGCTCATTGTAACATCTTGCCAGCCACCTTGAAACCTGAGCTCTGTGTTGCAGAGGGAGAACTGTACCAGCTGCAGTTAAATCTGACCATGGCGTTTTTCCAGGCCACAAGCAGTTGCTTAGCAGAGCTTTTGAGCAAGGCAATTAAAACATGCACAATTTTAAGCTTTTAAAGCTTTGACTTTTACTTGTGATGAGACTTGCCTCTCCCACACAATCAAATGACTAACTTAAAACCAACCAAAAAGGTACCATTCTGCCATGTTGCCATGGATATGTTATCTTACAAGCTACTGTTTTGACAGACTTCAATGTGAAATCATGAGAAGTTACTTGAGTAAGATTTGCCCATCAAGCACATTTTTTGGCCAGCGTTTCAGTTTATCTTGTGTGCCTTGTTTTAATTTGGCTTAATAACAAACAATTAAACAAAAGAATAGATTTGTCTGGCAGAAAGTGCTGAATTGGCATTTCTGTTTCTCTGGAGAGCAAACATTAAACAAGGCTCTGTTCCTGCCATGTCTTTTTCTCTGACATTACCCTGCCTGCACTCTTTCAGGCAGAATTCATCTGTGTGTTACCTTGTGACAGAAATTATGCTGCTGGTTCCTCAGAGGCTTCCCTCAGATGGTGTGTGAGAGTTCCCACAACAGCCATGTCATGTTTTGGTATGGCATGACCTGGCTTGATATCTCAGATGTCTGTGTTGTGTTAGGAGCAGAGGATGTGAGGGCTTTTCATTCACTGAGTCTAGGGATAACAATCTATTAAAATCCTTTTCACAGGCAGGCTGTAACTTCCCATTACAAAGACCAGGGATGTGCATCAAAAGTATTATTCTAGTCCCTGGCTAGAACATGGTTTAGGAGGTTTAAAGAAGAGGTTTAAAGCAGGAGAGGTGGTATTAATTTGCACAGCTGTTGAAATGTATGTACTCCTTAGGTTGTTGGTCACAACCTGAGCTTTAAAGAATTGAAGGACCCACTAAGCCTATTGTGAGTGCGCCATCTACACAACTCTTCCCCAGCTCGTGCACATGTACATGCTCAGATCTGTCAGAATTAATTTTGGGGTTACACCCCCTGTTCTGTGCCTGTTCTTGTCCCTTCCAGAGCGGGCACATGCCAGCAGTTCGGGTGTGGGATGTGGCTGAGCGAACCCAGGTGGCAGAGCTCCAGGAGCACAAGTACGGGGTGGCCTGTGTGGCCTTCTCCCCCAGCTCCAAGTACATTGTTTCAGTGGGCTACCAGCACGACATGATTGTCAACGTGTGGTCATGGAAGGTAAGTTTTCTAAGAGCTCGGGTGGACCACAAGGTGTTGTTAAACCAAAAAGAGCTTCCAGTCTGACTGTAAACTATTTCAGTTCCATCTTGCTTTCTGTTTTGTTTTTTCTTTTTTAAATTCTGTAGTTATTGCTTGGTTTTTAACATTCATTGGCACAGACAAATTTGGACAAGAGAGAAGGCTATGGTCCCTTAGGGAAGGTCTATGTCATTTCCATGAAGGCATATTCTTTATGCTTGGAAATGTGTGACATTTTGCTGTCCAGCAAGAAAAGCCTGGGCTTTGAAACCTTGCCAAGCCATTGTGCTTTTTTAGAGGCTTGTTAAAAACTAATTTATGAGGTTAAGGAAGGAGACTCTCATCGGCCAGAGATTTCTTTTGTAGCGTAGTGGATGTTCTTGGCTTGTTTTGATTTTTTCATGTCAGAGTTTGTGATACTTTGATCCCATCCTTGATGTGTGAGAAGGGGAACATAGGGAATTCATAATGAGTGAAAGCTGATGAAAGTCACTCTCTCTGTCACTGGATCAAGGCAACACTTGGTAGAAACAAAGCCTGTGTTTTATTATCTAGTAAATGTTTAAGCATTTGTTGTTTGTACATAAGAAAATAAACATTTCTTTTTAGTAGGCTAGGAGTCTTTTGTATTGTAATAGATGCTCCTGCTACCTCTTCAAGTGCTGTAACCCTCTCTAAAAGAGATATGATTTAAGAAAAAAAAAATCAATGCTTCTGTTAAATCTCATAGGATCATAGAATGGTTTGGGTTGGAAGGGACCCTAAAGATTACCTAGTTCCAATTGCCCTGCCATGGGCAGAGATACCTCCCACTAGACCAGGTGGAAACTCCATCACAGCCCTGTCCAATCTGGCCTTGAACATTTCTGGGAATGGGACATCCACAACTTCTCTGGGCAGGCTGTTTCAGTGCCTCACCACCCTCATAGTAAAGAATTTCTTCCCAATAGCTAATCTAAATCTACCATCTTTCAGTTTAAAACCATTACCCCTTGTCCTCTCACTACACTCTCCAATGAAGACTCCCTCCCCATGTTTCATGTAGGTCTCCTTTAGGTACTGGAGGGCCCTATAAAGTTTCCCCAGAGTTTTCTTAAAAAGTTTAAGTTTCTTCTCTTCTCTTGCAGCTTGTAAGTCCATACTCATTTAGTATGTTACTCTCTTCATCGCATTTCCTGTGCTGTAATAATTTAAGATCTCACTGTTCTCTTCTGTGTGAGGTGAAGTTTGGCATTGCTATTTTTTCATTTAGCTGAACTGTGTGTAGTGAGAGAACCTAAGTGTGTATGTCTGTGTTGAAAATTGAGTGCTCAGCCTTTGGGTTATTTCCAGTTATACAAATGAAAGTTGTGACAAGGTCACAATGTGTGGCATGTGTGGAACAGTACGAGTAGTTTTGCTTTCCCTTGCTTATCTGGGTTTTTCTGTTCACGGTATAATTGTGGACATGAGAACTTCTGAGGTAAAGACTGACTCTTCTGTGCTGAAAGACACACACTTTAAGTTTATGCTCCAGACTGTGATGGGAGTCTAGCTGGCTTTTACTTTGCAGGCTGACACCAAAACTAGAGATACTTTACCTGACCAAAGTCAATGAAGGCTGAGAATACAGATCTCCTGAAGCATTTTCCTGCACTTCTAACCACAACCCATCTGTCCTCTGTGCTGTTGCTTTGATTTCCCCATTTTTCCTGGCTGGTAGACCTAGTAATTTGACTGTGATGGAAAAGAAAATCCATGTTATCTATTGGATTCCCTTGCTTCCCTAAAGAAAGACCACAGCAATGATCCAGATGTTGAGGGCTGCAAGGGTCCTAAGCTTTTCTCTGCACTGTCTTGAAAGAAGTTATGGTAATTGCTGTCCCACTTGGTTTTCCTTCATTCATTTCCTTGGGTTGAGGGATCCTCCATGGTGATGGTACAGCAGGCTAGGCTCCCCTGGTGCTGGTTTCTTCAGTTCTGCCAGCACACAGTCCAGTGGGGCCCTCAAAGTGACATGGTTTGTGTGCTGATGGCATTGTGTCTGGAAGACTAGGAGCAGCTGAATCCCTGGAAGGAAGGGTAAAGGAAACACAGCAATAATGAAAAGGGGTGCTCACTTGTCAGCCATGTGCTGCATGCTTGCAAACCCACAACAGACAAAGCAGCAAACTTATTTATTCTCACTTTAAGTGGGAAAGGCAGGGAGAGGAAAACTGAGCAATGGCACTGTGAACAGGGAGCGCATCCTGCTATCTGACCATTCTGTGTGAGCAGTGTCCATCTTGTTTTCTGTCCCTGCATCTTTCTCCTTTCCCAAACTGGGGAATTTTGAGGTGCACATTTTGCTTTTTCCCTTCCAGTACAGGGATGGTCTTTGTGTATTTTGAGTCTTTTGATAAAGTATAACGTGTTTAAAGAGAAAGCAGAATTTATGGAAGAACCAGTATTGTTTTCTCTGTGAAAAATACCTGTTCTCTATTTTGAGTGCAGAGCCCTCATTGCTGCCTGGGGGCTGGGGGAGTTCTTCCTTGTGCTTGCCTACATCTGCATTTACTGTTTAGGAAGGGAAATGGGTTTGCTCTGAGCTCCTGGTGATTGTGAAACCAACATGTTTGTCATGGCTCAGACACCAAGTTCCTGCAGGCTCTAGTGCCTGCTGATTTGTTCTTGATCATAGTTATTGTGGAAGAGGAATTGAATATAAATGTGAATTATACTGTCTGCCAAATCAATGTTCCCAGCTAATGCTGGGGAGGTTGTATGTGGAGGTGAATGGGGAATAGTTTGGGCCTTATCTTTTCCCTGCTGCATTGCTTGTACTGGATGTGCGCCTGTAACTGAAATTAATTTCCTTTGCTTCTGAGCAAAAAAATTAAGCAATCTAAACAATTATGTTTCCAGAAAAACATCGTAGTGGCAGCCAACAAAGTCTCAAGTAAAGTGACAGCAGTGTCATTCTCGGAGGACTGCAGTTACTTTGTCACTGCTGGAAATCGACATATCAAGTTCTGGTACCTGGATGACAGCAAAACCTCCAAGGTGAGAGAAAGTGCATCAAGGCCAACCTGTAAACAGACATTTCTAGTTTAGAGCAGGGTGGATTTTGCACCAGGGAGCTGGTGGGAAGTGGGAACTTTTTTATTTTTCTGGGATGCAAAGATAGCCTTCCATCCCTGGCTCTCAAGTCTGTCTCCTCATGGCCTGACAGCACCAAAAGCTTGTCTTATCTGTCTTACCCTGCACTGAGGTAGCGACGTGCCTCCTGGAGTTGCATAGCAGCATGCTTGATCTTTAGTAGTCACATATACTAAAAGGCAAATAAACAAGAAAAGAGCTGCAGTCATTTAACTCCTTGGAGCACAGAGGTAGGGAGAGCTATTTGACATTGTATGAGCATCTCAGAAGGTTGTGAGTGTAATGTTGAAGCGTCAAACAAAGTGTTTAAACTTTTAGCTGTTGTGTTGTTCTCTGGGCGGCAGAATCCACCTGTGGTGATTTTTCTGTGTGCTCATGGACAGTTGTAAACATGAATAGCAAGTAAAACCTCTCCTTGTTAGGCTGCTGACAGTTCTTTCTTTGAATCACTTCACTCAGGGGTTGATGTTCTAAAACATCACTGTCTGCCTGAAGTGCCTTGCTGTATTTATAGCAAACTGTTTTCTTTTGGTAGGTCAATGCCACAGTCCCTTTGCTGGGTCGCTCGGGATTGCTTGGAGAACTGAGGAACAACTTCTTTGCAGACGTGGCTTGTGGAAGGGGCAAAAAAGCTGACAGCACTTTCTGTATCACATCCTCAGGCCTGCTCTGTGAATTCAATGAAAAAAGGCTGCTAGACAAGTGGGTGGAGCTGAGGGTGAGTTTTACATCCTCCTATTCTGCTCAAGCAGAGCAGGAACAACAAATAATAAAGGCACTCAGAGGTACAAGCTGACCACCAGCAGTGAAAATAATTGTGCCTCTGCAACCCTGTGATTTACTCTGGAAGACTGGGCAAAAATAGTGTTATTTCTTGGCAAAGGGATTTTACTGATTGTTGAGGCTCTTTCATTCTCATGCCTCAGCATTACAGTGACTGCTCCACTGGCAAAACAATGTCCTTATGGCAACTCCTGTATGGTCCCTCCTGGTTTGGCTGGGGCAAGTAGGAGTTTTAGAAGGATTCCAGTTTCTATCCACTCTGCAGTGTCTTACTTGGCTTGTGCATCTCAAATGCAGGTTCCCAAGGTGCTGGTTGATTTGGCTATTCTAAACCACCAGGCTGGCCCATAGTTAAGGATTTGATCCATGCTTGTTTTCCTTTCACCTGAATGTAACATGCCCACCTGAAAGGATCCACTGTATTAAGATCAAGGGAAAAAAATCTGTCCATGCTTTCACTCAAGTGAAATGCCTCTTCTTTTCTTTCCTTTCCTCTCTAAAATCTGCCTTTCACTCTCGCTCAGAATACAGACAGCTTCACAGTAAGTTGACAAAACTTTTTGCATTGAACTCATCCCCGTTTCACCACACTCCATTTTGTACCATTTTGTGCCATTTGTACAGATCCCAAAGGGAGGGGAAGAAAATTCATTTTGTTCTGTTTCTTATCCTCTCCAGACAGGTAATGTGTTGGTGTGCTAGTACAGGGTGAGGTGCTGCTTGCCTGCCAGTGTTGTTGAATGTCACAGAAATAAAAGCAGTGTTCAGAGTAGGACTCAGCTGGAGCAAATGTGTAGCTCTGCTGGCCTCCCATCATAGTGGGTGGCAGAGAAATTGGGCTTCTTTCTAACTGCTTGGTATCTGCAGTGGACCTTGGCTGGAAAGTTCTTCAGAAAGCAAAAATGGATTTTTAGGCTTTTCCTTACTCCCAGGGTTTGACTTCACTACAGCTCTTCTGACCATGACTTCTTTGTCTGTCAATTCGCCGTTCTCCCTGTCATGTGTCTGGTGACCTTTGACGTGAGAGCACATTTCTCATTTGCCATCTCATGTGCTGTGTCCTCCTCAGACCACTGTGGCAAACTGCATCTCTGTGAATCATGACTACATCTTCTGTGGCTGTGCTGATGGCACTGTGCGGATTTTCAACCCTTTGAACCTTCACTTTGTCACTACTCTGCCGAAGCCACACTTCCTGGGAACTGACATTGCAAGCGTGACTGAGGCCAGGTACTGTGGAGAAGGGTGGGAGGGAGCAAGGGAGGCTTGTGGGTGTTAGAACTGTTCCCCAGATGTTTGCCCTCTGGAGCATTCTCTTATTATGGATTAAAATTGGCAGCATTTTGCCATCTGTCTTAGCTGTTGCAGGCTTGCCCTGTGTGACTGGACTGCAGTTGGATGGCAAGGAGAAAGATTTTTGCCTGGGAGTTTGAGGCTTCTTTTGGGACTCCGGTTGTTCAAGAGACAGGCCTTCCTGGCCAACAACTCTCTCTACCTATAGATGCCACAGTATACTGTTCATCTCAACAGCACCCCACAGAGAATCTGAGCTCTCCAGTTGGAGCATTGCTCCAGCTCCTAGAGAGCACAAGTTAACCAGGCTGTTGTTCTCTCTTTGTGCAGCCGTCTTTTCTCTGGTGTGGCTGATGCGAAGTATCCAGACACAATTGCCTTGACCTTTGACCCCACCAACCAGTGGCTTTCCTGTGTATACAACGACCACAGCCTGTATGTGTGGGATGTCAAAGATCCAAAGAAAGTGGGCAAGGTGTACTCTGCTTTGTATCACTCTTCCTGTGTGTGGAACATTGAGGTATGTTGTCTGCAGACACAGGTGTTGGATTGTGAGTTGCAGCTGAGAAAGTCATCAGATGAGCTGCCAAATTTGAATGTAAATGCTTACTGTAGAGGGAAAGAGTTGACTCAGATTTTCACCTGTGGTTAGTGTGTTTGCTGCTGGGCCTGGGAACAGTTCTTTGCACTGCAATGGCTGACTGAATGTGTGGTGCTACTGGGAAAAAAAAATCTCAACATAAAAGGTAAGAGGTGGGAGAAGGAGCAGAATTGAACAAAGCTGAGTACAGAGCATCCTTTTAGAAAACGCGCAAGAGTTTATTGCTGATCTCAAAAAAATTGTTTGAGATCTGTGGTGAGCAAGTGCTTCAAAGTCAAAAACATGAAACAAGTGATATTATCTGAACTGTGGTCCTTCTTAACATATTCACCCGAACATGTGGAAATAGCCTCTCAAGTGTCTGTCATCTTACAGTCTGTCCAGGTAGCTTTCCCTCTGAGAGACAGAGGGAAGGAAAGGAAGTATAGGAAACAATGGAGTTGCTAATGTGTTGAAATATGTCTAACAGTGGTCAGGAGAGGGAGAAGTAGACAGAAAGAGGGAAGAGGTTGAGAACTCTGTTATTATTTATTAATTGGTTCTCACCCTTTCCTTCTGAATTATAAACTGACAGTAGTAGATGAGAGTTGCAAACAACAGTGCCAGGTGGTTATTGCATGATCATTGTTTGGGATTTGAGGTGCTCTCTTTGAACTATTAGAAACAAAGGATACTGGTTTGTTGCATGCTTCTTAAGGAGGTTTTCTATGATGAGGGAAGCTCAGTGAACATTTGTTTGAAGTCAGTATGAAGCTCTGGTCTGCAAATAGGATTTTGTCAGAACTGTTTGATTTTCACCTGTAGAAAACAGAGCACAACACTTTTGTCTCATTTTGTTTTGAAGCTTACTATCAGTGTCTAGGGTGCCAGATGCCAGGCAATATTATTCAGGAGTTGATTTTTCTTACTCTTAGATGTATCCAGAGGTGAAGGACAACAATCAGCCATGCCTCCCCCCTGGTTCTTTCATCACCTGCTCCTCTGACAACACCATTCGTCTGTGGAACACTGAAAGCTCCAACATCCACGGCACGGCCCTGCACCGCAACATCCTCAGCAATGTAAGATCCTTGGTTTGGATCACCTCCTTGTCCTTGGGGTTGCTCTTCTTCACACACAGATTCCCAAGTTAAGGCCCAAATTTCTTTGAATCTCCAAGTTAACACAGGTTGCTATAAACTGAGCACAAATCTGGTTAACTGTATGAACCTGAAGAAACATGAAAGGAGCACAGGTGGAAGCACAGGTTGTCTGAAATGGTCTTGGGGACTATTGCTGTTTTCATCAACCACCCAAAGATTTGCCAAGCTTATCCTCTTTCATAAGGGCCATATGTTTCAAGAGAGCTTGTTCTGTTTTCTACATCTCTGTGATGTGTAACCACTTTTAAGATTTGTTTGGAAAAGGTGCATTAAATGAAGCGGAGGTTTGGGAAATTGAAAGAGTTTACACTCACTTCATCTATATAAGAGGGAGGCTAATCATACAGAACAATGATTACAAATGGACATTTGCTTCTGTTCTCATCTGAGTTGGAAAATCTCTGGACACAGCAGCCCTGACCTCAGGAATCAGATGGAAAAAATTCTTGCTTTTTCTGTCAGAACTCAGAAGGCTGACTTAGATGATCCCTAGAAGGCTTTCATGTTCCTGTTGTGTGCCCTAATATGTTGTAGTCACTAATCCCAGAGGTTGTCAGTATTGCAGGAGATGCTTTTAGTTTCTAGCTTGAATCTTTTGAAAGCAGTGATTGTGAGGCACAGCTGTGAAACTTTCATCCTACAATCTGAAGGGGCTTAGTGCTTGCTCCTTACTAAAAGGTCCTACCAATTACAGCATTGTCAGTAAAATGTTTATGTTGGCCTGGAGCTCGGTTTCTAAGGCAGATGCTTTGCTTTAATATTTTGTAACTAGTAAGTATTTCTGGGTGTGTTGTGTCCCCAGGACTTGATGAAAATCATCTATGTAGATGACAACACTCAGGTACTTCTGGACACTGATTACAACTCAGCAGGAAGTGCAGACAAAGCTGATGCCCAAGTGCTGGATACAAAGGTGGGGATACGCACTGTCTGTGTGAGTCCCAGCGGGGAGCACCTGGCCTCAGGGGACAGGATAGGCACTCTCAGGTAATCCCATAAAGCTTCTTATGCAGATGCAGATTGGTCAGGCATGAGAAAAAAACCAGGTCTTGCTAATTTTATTAAACATACTGAAATGAGCCATGTTATATCCTAGAATATATGAGTTACAGTCTCTGAAGGAAATGCTGAAGGTGGAAGCCCATGACTCCGAGATCCTATGTCTGGAATACTCCAAACCTGACACAGGTAAATGCAATTGAGCTGCTTCCCATTTGCCTATGAATGTGATGTTGAGCAATGTTGGACTTGGGCTGAGCTACTCCTGGATTTCAGAGCAGGCTTCTAGCATTGGGCCAGTAGATTCGGGCTTTAAAAAAGTCTTCTTTCTCTTACTTTTTATTAGAATATTGTATGTTGAGATTGAAACTTGTTCTGTATATTATTATAACGGAAATTCAGGTGTGTTACTTTGTGTCCATCTGTGCAGTTAGCTACAGTATATTGTTTTGTCCCTAAGAAGACTTGGGAAGCTGTTTTAAAATGACTTTTTAAGTCATGATCTTGCAGTCTTTTTCACTTTCTGACAGGTTTAAAGCTCTTAGCCTCAGCCAGTCGGGATAGATTGATTCATGTCTTGGATGCTGGGAAGGACTATAGCCTGCAGCAAACCCTGGATGAACATTCTTCTTCCATCACTGCAGTGAAGTTTGCAGGTAGCAAATCATGGCCTCCCTCCAAAGCTGGATTTGAGCACTGCTGTTGTCTCCTTGTGGCTGTAATTTTATCTACTAAATACTGGGCTGGGTCAATTTGAAGCTGCAGCTGGGTTTTTTTTTGGTCATCTTTTTCAGTTGTGGTCTTGACAGGTGATACTTGCCTTCTTTTCTGGTTTTGCTTTAATTTCCTCTCCTTCCTCTCCTGACTGAGGTCCTCAGCATTTCTTTGGAAGACTGTTTTCTGTAATGATTTACTCCCTCTAACTGATTTCAGAGAGAACTAATTTAGGAAAACTCTGAGCAGTCATTGTCCAAAAAAATCCCAAAACACACCAAAAAGAAGTTTCAGGTAAAGTAAATTTGTGATTTTAAACACTGTAAGGCTTTGCCTTCCTGGTAGTGGAACATGTTTTTATTCCAGTACTCAGTTGCCACCGATGGTCAGACACCAGTCAGAAAGAGTAGGAGCTGGCTGCTCTGTTAGGGAAGGCCAGTAGCCAGGGGTGACAGGAAGGCTGGCTAAGGCAGTGGTCTTTTCCACTGGCCACTGTGGGAAAGTACCACAGGATATGAACAGGAACAGATCAAGTCTAGATACAGCCAGTAGTCCAGGTCACCAGACAAATCCGTAGTGATAAGACTATGGATTCAAGCAATTCAAGGTCTTGATCAGTCTTGGAGTGGTCAGGGTCAGCTACAGTTCAGGCAAGTCCATACTAACAAGGCAAGATGGAGTTCAGATCAGGAAGGTGAGTCCATGGGTTGGGTCAGGATTTGGATCAGTGGGATGCATGTCCAGGTGCAGGTGTGACTGCACTGCTGCTGTAGTGTAGCTCATTTGAGGCTCAAGGATGAGAACCACAGCTTGAAAACCACTCCTGGATGAAGGGACTCACTGAAGCTTCATAGCAGGGGCTCCCTAAAGCAACTGTGTGGCTTTTTCAAGTTTTTTTTCTGGAGGAGCTCCAAGATCAGCAAAAGTTTCTCTGACAGATCAGTCTTATCAGTGAGCTGGCCTTGAATGCAGGCAGCTGAAATGCCGGGAGATGAGTGAAGTGGGCTCAAGGCCTGGCAGCTAAAGCCTTGGTGCTGGTCTATGAGCCAAGTGGTGGCATGGTCTGAGTGGGTACAGTTCTAGGGCCCATGTGATATTGGATGCATTGTCATTACTTTTTATCAGGTGTTGCTTTGCTGAAGGAGCTTCTTGGTTACAGAAGAGTCCTAAGGGAAGCCTGACCCTGCAGTAAGAAAGGGCAGCAAAAAACATGTGTCTGACTCTAAGCTCTGAAAAGTGCCTGTTGCCTGTTTTCAGCTTCTACTGAGTGTGAATGTGCCATGTTGCCACAGAGTGCTGTGGCACTCAGAGATATGAGCATATTGGTGAGGGAGAAGACACATTGCATCCTAATCTATTCTGAAAAGCCTGTGTTAAGGCCTCATGCTCTCTGAGCATGAAAAACAAGTGCTGTCCCTGAGAAGGGGGCTTCTGTTTAGCTGCATGGAGAGGAGTCAGCCTTAGCTAATCAGGACTGGAATAAATGAGCAATGGTATAAATTGAAACGTTTCCTCCACCTTGTGTATGTGTTTATCTTTTTTCTCCTGCCTTTTAATTCCAGCCAACGATGGGAAAGTGCGAATGATAAGCTGTGGGGCAGACAAGAGCATCTATTTCCGCACTGCGCAGAAGGTAACCTTATCACAGCTTTTTGTACACTTCTAATTTAAAATCTCTCCACAAAGGAGTTACTTCAAAGAATGATATCAGAGTTTCTGTATGAGCTTGTTGCTATTTCAGCCTCAGTGCCTCCCACTGACTCGATAGAAGAGATTACATTCAGAGAACTATTTCTGTGAAGCATGTAGCTACTCCCAGCCTGACCTCTCACAGCAAGATGTGAAATAGAGAACTGTTAGGATATCTGCTTTTCTTTCACTGCCAGAGCTGTTGTGAAAACTGGTGAAAGAATATGGGCTGGAGGGAAGAGTTCCTTGTGCTTCCAGTCCCATCTGCTCCCAGCAGCTCCCTGGGAAGGATTGTTTTGTGCTGGCTGTGTGAGAAGACTTGTCTGTGTTTGTTTGTTTTTAATAATGGATTAACTACTTGATTTTGACACAGTTGTTACCCATATGTTTAGACAGGAGAAGGGGTCCAGTTTACCCGAACACATCACATTGTTAGGAAGACGACTCTTTATGACATGGATGTGGATCCCAGCTGGAAATACGCAGCTATTGGATGCCAGGATCGTAACATCAGGTTAGTTTCCTTCTCGTCTTGAAAATATTTTTTGCAGTCAGAAACAAGGCAGCCCCATCTCCATCATTATTCCTCTAAGTTGTTTGATATAGCATTTTCAGACAGATCTGAGGCTCTGTGAGGTTGAATTCTGTCTTTCCCCCCTCACTGATAAAAAGCTGTGAATATGTGCAATTCCCATGGGACTCTTGGCTTCTCACTGGGCTGCTCTGCAGAGCAAAGGCTTTCTACTGGGGGAGCAAGTGTGCCTTCCTTGGCACATTGTGCACTGTGGTAATTTTTGTTTTGAAGGTACTTTGTCAAAAGCTGTAAGGTCCTATGGAATACCTGGGAGTGTGGGCACCTAAAACTGAACTAGGTGTGACTGTCATTGAACAAGTGGAGTACATTCTTTTCACTATTTTTATCCATTTCTTCAGTCCGTCTTCTTGAAAGCAAAGGAGTCTCTCTGTAGTTGTGTGTCTCTTTCTATTGTAGCTGTGTGAGATGTTAAGAGTTTTGGTCATGGCTAAATATCACTACTGGATGTAATTTGGTTTTGTATTCTAATATAAAGTGTCTTGTGCTCTTAATCCTTTGCTTTAGTATGAAGGAGCCCAGGTATTTTTACAGCAGTGAGGACTGATTGAGTATTGGCTTGAGAATAAAGCCTCAGTTCAGATAATCTGCGTCTGCATTACTTTCGAGGTTGTTTCTTGAACCATTTAATTGACTGGTGATAATACTTCATGGAGATAATTTCTCCACTTTCTGTAGCTTGGCTCTGTTTCCTGTATTTTATATGGAATCAGGAACAGGGAGAGAAAAGGATGCTGGTGAGAACAGCTCCAGAGTCGTACCTGGGCACAGTGAGCCATGTTATCTCATGTCATCCCCTCAGGGTTTTCAACATAAGCAGTGGGAAGCAGAAGAAGCTTTACAAGGGATCCCAAGGTGAAGATGGCACCCTTATCAAAGTAAGCTGTTTTCTTTTCCTTCCTTTTTCAGTTTTTTTCATTTTTTTCTGAATGCAGCTCAGGGGCAAGAAAATTAAATACCAATCTGAATAGAGTAATTTGTTGGTGTTTTTTTGTTTTTTTGTTTTTTTTTTTTT
>VYXD01004543.1:1496531-1664071 GCA_013397195.1 Hylia prasina
TTTTTTGATTGCTCCATACTCTGTCCTTTACCCTGTTGCTGCTTCCTCCTACTTCCACCATTAAGGGCTGGGAATGTATTTGGGTTTCATCAGGCTAAAACAGGAAAAGAGTCAATGAATGCTGAAGCTGCTCTATGATTTTTCTCTCTTTGCTGTTTCTGAAGTAAGTCACAGGACCATGCTGTAGAACTGCACCAATATCTATCAGGAAATTATTTAACCCATTTAATCTAATCCTTTACTTTCTACTGTAGAGAGAACATTCTGGATTTTCTTGATTTTGTTAGAATTTTTAAAGTGAAAATGCCTGTTCATCAGTGTTTGTGAAGTAGATTTCAGAGGACAGATACAAGGGAAACTCTTTGAGTTGATAAATTGAAATAGTATTGGACCTGAAAAGCCTGGGTCTTGGAGCTTTGGACAAGTATGGTACTGCTTAGACAGAGTCTGTTCAAGTTTCCCACCTGCTGAGTGCATACAGGCCTTGGGCCAGGGTAGCACACCTGCTTCTGCCTCTATTCAGGGCTTATCCTGGCAAAATCAGGTGTGTTCAAGATTCACAGTTGAGTGGAAGAGCTGCATTCTTGTCTATAAAGGGGGAAAGCCAGTTAACAAAATATCTCTCAAGTTAAGTTGCCAAACAAGATTTATTTTTTTTTTTTATGTCCTATGAGGAGCAGCTGAGGATTTAGGATATATCTAGTTTGGAGAGGAAGAGGCTGAAGGGTGACTGCATTGCTCTCTACAGCTTCCTGAGGAGGGGACACAGAGGGGGAGGTGCTGAGCGCTCAGGTGACAGGATATATGGGAATGGTTCAAAGCTGCAATGGGGGTATTAGGAAGGATTTCTTTACTGAGAGTTTGGACAAACACTGGAATAGGAGTCCTGGAGAGGTGGTTGATACTCCAAACCTTACAGCATTGAAGATGCATTTGATCAATGCACTTAATAACAAGCTTTAATTTGGTCAATTCAGAGTTGGTCAGGCAGGAAGAGATGATACTTGTAGTTCCCTTCTAGCTGAAACTATTGATGGGTGTCAATAACTGGGTAAAAAGGGAGGGGGAAACAAACCATTTTGTTCAATGTCAGCTTTTCTGTTTTACAGAGAAAGATAAATTCTTTCTCTTTGCTGACTGTAATTCCTACAAATTTTTTATAAGCAAGAGTAAGGAAAATGAAAAATGGACGCTACAGTTTAAATTGGTGATAAGCTTAGGTGCTTGATTAGATTTTTCTCAGACAAAAAACTGTGAAATGTTCTGGGAGCTGGATTTTTTGTTTTTAATATCCTTTATGGGTTTTTTTATGGTTTTGGGTTTTTTCTTTTTATGTGTATCTCAAGTGGGGAATCTCAATTACTTTTACTGTTGCTTTGCCTATTTTTAAGACAGTTATATAACCAAAGGATTATGGTTGTCTCTGGAATTTAAACTTTCTTGCCATGTTATTCTGAGATCATCCACATTGCAGTTTAATAAGTAGAACCCAAACAGTGACATTGGAAGCAAACGTTAACAAAATAAACATAACAAACCAAAAGAATTACCATTATTTAAATACCATGTTTCCCTTGAAAAACAGTTTACCCTTTCAGTTCCTTAAAATTCTATAAAGGACAGAGCAGGACATTTGGTGACAGTAACTGTATTTACTGTGTAGTGCTGCTCTAGACCTAGAGAGGAATTTGCAGGGGATTTTATATTTGATCTAAGATAAAGCAACAAATAGGTGCTTTATCAAAAACAAACAAAATAGCTGAAAAATGGGAGTTGCAAATGCTGGAGATGTGACAGCATCGTTATCAAAGAATTTCTTGGCAGTGTTGAAATCTTTTTTGCTTTCACTCCTGAAGACTTGAATCATTTAATATTTAACTCTTCAGCTCTGATTTTTTTTTTTGTGGCATGTGTGTTTTGGGGTGGAGGTTTCTTGTTGTTTTGTTTTGATCTTAACATAGAAGTAAGACCCCCAATGGTTGAAAGAAAGTAGGAGAGAGGTAGAAGTGGCAATATCATCACAGTCATGAAAGCATTTAAGTGCCTTCAGTCTCTGATTAGGTTGGAGATAGTCTTAAAAGTCTGGTCAGGCTGGAGATTTGTCCTGGGATACCGGATATGTTGGTACTCAACTGGACTCCTGTGGGGATTACTTGCATTTTATTCTGACTGTCCTGGGTATTCTGGACTATTTTAATGTAGTTTGAAGGTAGTTTCTCATCAGATCTTTGCATTCCTCTGGTCTCCTAAACCAGGTGCAAACAGATCCTTCTGGTCTTTATATTGCAACCAGTTGTTCTGACAAGAACCTCTCCATCTTTGATTTCTATTCTGGCGAGTGTGTTGCAACCATGTATGGACACTCAGGTAAGGCTTATAAATTTCTGGAAATCAGTTTTTTTTCTGCTGATGACTATATGGTAGGGTCTGATACTAGTCAAAGCTTTCTGAAGATTTCTCCCCATCAAAGTTTACCTAATTGGTATTTTTGAATTGGTTGTAGTTGGATTAAGTTGTAATAGCTTATTTTATTGCAAGTTCAGTTTTTGCATTTTGCACACAAGCACACACACACATACCCACCTGTCAAGGCATGTATTTATTTACACAGTTTTTCTAATAGCATATAAGGTAGTCTGTGTTTTTTTTTCAGTGTGTATTAAATTTCATTTTGATATACCCTCAGCTCCTACCATGCAGGAGCTATTCTATTGTAGGCAAAAAGAAAATTCAGTCTTCATGCCTATTTTGCCGTGGAGTACCCTTTACATGTTAAGCCTAGATTCTTGGTTAAATGGTTATGGTAATTGGGGCATATTGATCTGTGAAGTGTGGATTATTTAGTGCAGACAGGCTATTTGGTACTGATCCATTCTGTCATGGCTTCTGTCCATTTGAATAATTCAGGGAAGATTGGGGTTTTTTGTGCTTTATTTCTCACAGAGATTGTAACTGGGATGAAATTCAGTAATGACTGCAAACATCTGATCTCTGTTTCTGGTGACAGGTAAGAGGTTTTGCTTGTTTGTGATACCAGCTCATGACATCTCATACTGGATGTAATGTCCTTAGGAAAGGTAGATATTTTTTTGGGGGGGTATTTTATGGATTCCAAATAAATCTCAGAGCTTTCTGAATCCTAAATGTGTGCTGTTGGCAAAGCTCACAGGGCTTATGTTAGCGTTGCATGGAACAAGACCCATGTGAAGCATTTCCCTTTTCTGAGAGTAAATACTATTCTGTGCTGGAAAGGAGGCAGAGATGTGACCTGTTTCCTGACCAACCTTCAGGGCTGTAATATAAGGCATCTTGTGCTATTTTTGCTAGTAGTGGCAAAACTTTTTCATGCAGTACCCCTGTTTGTGAAGTTTCACCAGGTGAAAGAGTTTGTTTAGCAGCAAAAGGGACAGGCCTGTCCTCACCTTTTGGTCCTGTCCATATGGTCCTCTTCCCACACCCCTGAGTCAGCAGAGGTGCAGCTGACCCCTCATTCAGCTGATTCAGGTCACTACATAAGTACTCCCCTGAGATGAGTTTTCTGCACATTTAGTGAGCTAAACCAGTTCACTAAAAGCTTAAGCAGTTACCAGACTGAGCTCAAGGGAAAAAGGAGAATGTGTGCCTAGTATGATGATTGTACAGGTGAGTGGAACCACTGTTTCTGGAATCAGTAAATGCTGAACTGAATAAATTTATTCAGCTGAACTGAATAAATTTTTTTCTTTGAGAAAGATGGCTCCTGGAGTGCTATTTCAAGTTCAGAGAAACCTAAATCCTCTCTCTCTCTCTTTTTAAAATGAATAAAATACAGTTGAATTGGAGAGGGTTTTAGAGGGTCAGTGGTTACAGAACATACAATGGATCACCTTAAATCTCATCAGTTGGTCCTGTCTTTCAGTAATAAATAAATAATTTAGTTTTCCTCTTTCTTTACCTTTCATGTGTTTAAATAGATTAGGGACAAAAGTTGTAGGAGAGAGATTTCTTTTGTTATGAACTTTTGACGAATTCCAGAAACATGGAAGGTTTGAAGTTCCCAGTGATCCTTGTGATTTAGTCAGTTCTTTTGTTGACATTTCCATAAGCAAAAGGGTCATTTTCTTCACTAAGGCTATGCAGGAGGTGGATGAGAAGTGAGGAGAGGATTCCTGAAGAAGTTTGCTGTAAGGAGATGAGACAGCATCTTTTTCAAAAGAGAACAGGGAATGTAGTCTGTTCACACACAGCAGCACATGCAAAGAATAGAGCTGAGGATAGAAAGAAAAACAGGGATGAGAAAGGGCACAAGGACTATGAGATTCATGTGAGGAAAGTAATTCAAGGTAAGAAAAAATGAAACAACATCCCCTCTCCAACACTAGCAAAAGGTAGGTGCTTGCTTCTGCAGAGTTTGTGTTGGATGCTAATGTGTTCACAGGCTTGGGTTGTTTGCTGCTTGTCTCTAGGTTTAATAACTGTGGGGGTGGGATAAATGAACAAGCCAGGTTTGCTTTCAGAATTTTGTTTCCTCTGTTTCAATGTTTTCTTAGCAGCAGATTATGGTTGCTGTTACTTGGAGAGATCTGCTCCTTGAGAGGAAACAGCTGGCTGCCCTGGGTTGCCATAGTTCCCAGACACACTGCCTCACCCCTTTCTCCTGGTTGAAAAGCTCCAGTGGGAGGATGAGAGTGTGTTCACAGGCAATGGGAAGTGTCTCTGTGTGGTTTCAGTAGCTGGGAGTGATGGTCCTGACCATGGCACTGGGGACAAGAAGGGAATTTTTAATTTTGCCTTAAAATCTCCACAGACCACAAAGAGGGTTTTATGGGCTTTTTTTTTGTGTGTGTGTGTGTGTGATATGGAAATAGTTAAATAGTTTCCTCATGAGAGAGAGAAAAAATGAAGAAGATTCAGGTATTCAGGATCCTGGCACTTTTGACATTTGCCTCAGGTCAGAGAGACCAAAGTTCATGGTCATTGTTCAAAATGGCAAAACAAATTAATGTTTACATGCTATCAATAAAGAGGGAAAAGTCAGTCATTGAAAAATCTTCTGTGTATTGGAGTACCCATGAGTATACTGGCACTGATGGGTCTTGAAGAACTGAATTAAATCCTGTTTGGATTCCAAAGTAGGGTGCAAGATTTTGTTAGTGATAGCCAAAACACCATTTCTGATTCTACATCAGTGTAGGTATACCCAGCTAGACAGGAAAGATGACTGAGATGAAAAGAATTAGTTAGCACTGAAGTTGAATTTCAAAGACAGTGCTGGTCATTTTACTTACTAGTAGCTGAAAATGAGATACAGTATTCTTTAATGTGAAGAGGAATATATTTTTAAAGCTGAATTTCTGAAGAAATTCATGAAGTGAGACCACACTGTTGGTTTCCTTCTCTCAAATGCTTTTGAGTCCATTGACCAAAGTCAGTAAAATTTCACAGACTATTTCACATAACATTCTGAATTGGAAGGGGCCTACAAGGGTCATCAAATCCAGCTCTGAAGTGAATGGCCCATACAGGAATTGAACCCATGGCCTTTGGTGTTATTAGCACTGTGCTCTCACCAGCTGAGCTAATGGCTGTGTAAATGCAAGTGTCCTGTAGGGAGTCTCAAGTAAAATATTAGAAGCATGCTGACTGCAAAAACTACTTCCACATACAAGATTAACTGTTATTACAGCACAGAGACTCTGTGGGATAGTGGGCATTAGGAAGGCCTTGCCCTTGGGGGTAGTGGCAATGAGAGACTTCAGCTTAGTCACTGTTAGAGGATACAAGGGACATCTGTAGGCTCCACTTATCCTGCTGACCATGGAAGGACTTGTTATGGCATTTCCTTCAGCAGCTGGTCAGATAGTCAAAAAAGGTATATGATCAAAGATGAGTCTGTGTAAATATCTCTGCAGTTGGTCTCGCTCACAGGGAGTCTTTGACAGGCAGGTTTAACCCTTTCATCACAAGCCTTGTGATGGGATTGAGTTTCTGTGAAGCTGTTTCTGCATGTCTCTCTGCCACAGACAGAAGGGCTCTTGTTTGTCCCTGCAGTAGGAATTAGTATCAATAAACTGAACTGAGACTTGATCCCAGCCTTACCTTTCTCTTTCAGCTGCATCTTCATCTGGCGTCTGAGCTCAGAGATGACCATCAACATGCGGCAGCGACTGTCGGACATGAAACAGCGAGGGAAGCAGGCAGAGAAGTCTCCTCCTCACAAGGCAGCTGGACTCATGAGGTGAGCAGAACAGACTGAGAACAGGGGGCTGGCTGTGTAGGGTGCAGTGTGAAAGTGTGGCACTGGAATTCAGCTGTAAGGTGTTTGCTGTCTTCACTGATAGTGCTCTTCCAAAAGTTCTTTTATTCCTCTGTTGGATTTGGGTTTTATCCCCCTTCTTTGGATATAGAAACCAGACTGGGATCTTCCAGACAGACTTAGTGTGCTTTACTGATTGCAATATGTATGCAATGCCTCTTGTGTCTTAATTTAGTTTAATGATGCAGTCAGAAATTTTAATAAGCAGTTCACCTAGGAACACTGAGGATGGTACACAGAATTCCACCAGGGAAGCTGTGATCCTTTGTGAGTAAATTTCTCTAGATCTAAGCTGAATGCAACTTAAAGGCTTTTTTTTGTGGTGTCAGTACTGAAGTACACCTGTGAGCTCTGTGAGTTGGCTATGTTGAGCATAATTCTAAAAGAGTCCCTACAGTTTTGCTGTTTCTTTGTTAACTATTTTCTGGAGGCTTTAAAAAAACTCAGCTAAAATAATTATAACATGAATAATAAATACAAAAATAATTTAAATGGGAAAAGCTCTTGCCAGCTAAATAATGTTATTATTTCTTGCTTGGTAAACAACATATCTAAAAACAAAATTACTGCAGCCTACTGTGCAGTACTACTAAGCTGAATAGATCTAAATTTATCTGATGACCTTTCTTTAAAAAGTGGTGCTTCTGTTTTTAAACAGAACAAGAGTGACAGGGTATTTTTGATTATTAGTCTAATGTGTTTGGTTTCTCTATAGTTTGTAAATAACTGAGACTAGATGGACTGTAAGTAATGCAGGGGAGAGTCCTGACCAAGCTGTTATGAGATCACAGTGGGGGAAAAAAGGATAAGTGCAGATTTTTTTGTTCCTATGTCCCAAATGACTACAAATGGAGTTCTGGTTATACAAGTACCAAAGCACTGGTTGTTGAGTATCACGAGGACTTTCCCACTCCCTTTGGGAGCAAGCAGTGTTGTAACAAGTCTGTCTGCATAGTTTTGTTTTGGAAAGTCTTGGTCTGCTCATTCCTGAAACGAGTCTTGTCTAGTAAGTGCTTTTGGTAACAATGCTGGGAAAACTCAGGAAGCCTTTTTTTCTAGCCAAAATTCTGGATCTGTCAAAGCAAAGTGCTTTTTATAGCAGTCTCTCTATTATTCCAGCAGCTGCAGCCTTACCCTACCAAGGCTCAGCCTGTGACAGATAATCCCAGTCCTGTTCCACGTGAGGTGATACTTGTTTTTCATCACAGACGCTTGCTGAAGGGCGGTGCTAGTGCCACGCCAAGCCCAGAACTTTATTAAACTTGTTTGGTAGCCTCTTTGCAAGGCTGGAATCTCCTTGTCAGCTTTGAAAGCTTGTCTTCAGTTTTGATCGTCGCTGTGGTCACTGGAGATCAGCAAAAACATAATTCCCAGAGCATTTTGGATTGATACTGACAATGGAAGAAGAGCCTATTGGACCAGCATTATTGAGGTGGGAGAAGGAAAACTAATGAACTTGAGTGAGATTTGTTTTCTGGGTGCCCTGTACCTGCTCTGACTGTTTCCCAAGCCTGTCTGTGTAGGTTACAGTAGAGAGTTGACTTGCAACTTGTGGTGTAAAATTGTTGTCTCAAAAGACTGACAGTAGTATGAGAAAGCTCCCTGCCTTGTGATAAGTCATTTGCTCTACTAGATCTTCTTCAGAACAATACTGCTAGAGTTTGGTGGGGGAAGTAACACTTTCTGCTAGTTCCATGGTATGAGTATATTACAGGATGAATAATCAAAATAATGCTGGGGTAACAAAATTGATCTGAGAAAGCAGTGGGAGATGAAGATTTTCAAATCAGGACAGTGCTGTCTATCCACTTGCAACTGTCAGGGCAGGAATTGACCCACATGAGTAACATCAGCAGTATAAACACACAGAAGATGCCTTTTTGGGTCAAACCAGTGTTCCACAAAGCCTAGTATTCTGCCTGTGACTGAGGCAATGGCAGATGCTATTTAGTGAGACACTCTGTGAGCATTGCTATGTGAACCTTTGTGGTCCATTTGCCTCATGCTCCATTAATACATCAGGGATGTTAGAAGGTACATCTCTACCCTCTTCCTTTACTATCTGGATGTGGACCAAATGTCCACTGAGTTTGTATAAATTCTTTTCGAACTTCATAATATTGTCTGCCTGTGCAGCCTCCTTTGGTGACAAGTTCCTGAAATTCACTGCTCTCTGTGGAAAAAAGGACTTTTTTATTTCTGTTAAAGTACATTCCTACTACTTCTGTTAAAAGTCCTCTGCTTTTGAATATTTTGAGCTCTGGTGATCTTCTGTTCTGCAGCCAGCTATTGGTAATGTCCATGGTGTTGTGGATCTTTTTCATAACCTCTCTTCATCCAACCTGTTCTCTGAACTGAAGAGTCCCAGCATTTTTCAGTCCCTCCAAAAAATTTTACAGACTGAAGTTTCTCCTCTGAATGATTTCTCTGACTCACCTTTATGGGACATTTTATTATCTTGGAACTGCTTTGACCTATATGACCCACTGTTCTCCACAGTGTACTTGAGAGCCTTTGAGTTCTGCCTCTGCTTGTGGTAATTGCAGATATGTGCTTTTTTCTGAACATGAGGAGCTTTGATAGTTCAGGATAATAGCACTTGTACTCAGCTGAGATTGCTGGTACATTTCAGTTTTAAGGCTTTTATATTTTCAGTGAAGGAATCATGTAAAGGCCATTTAGTAGGGTTTTGGTTTTGATCCAAGTATGCATTTATAGCTTAGAAAAGCTTGTCTCAAGTTTTAAGCTGATTTTACTGTGGAGGGTTTGCAGGGCTTATAGTCATGTTTTAAAAATCACTATATCTATGGTTTTCCTTGACTCTTTAGTATAAACAGCAGGAGAAAAAAAAATCCAAATTAAATTCTCTAAAATTTATGTATGTATACTGAAGAAGTACTGTGTGCTGTCAGATATATTTGGAAAGAAGAGCTACTTATCAAATTCTCAGTGGGTCTTGTCCAGTCCAGGAAAGCTGTGTTGCTTCCAGGGCTTAGAATGGGGCAGGCTTTTGATGCCTTATTAGAAATGGTGCCTCAGTCTGTGATGAACTACTGCAATTATAACACTAGGGAAACTCTGGAGTCAGTGATGATCCTTCTGTGGAGCTCTGTGATCCTTCTGTGGGGAAAAGCAGAATAATTTTCCTTTTAAAACACTTCAGCATTTGAGGGGAAAGCAGGAGGATATAATCTACCAGTGATACCTACCACACAGGATGTTACAGTTTCATAAATATGTTGCTAAAGCTGAGGGTTTAAATAGCACAAGATCAGAGTGGGAATGCTGACAATATACCTCTTTAAATGGATAGTTGACATTCTTGTCTGCTTTGTTTTGTTTTGAGGAAGCAGAACAGGGTTGGGTTCAGGCCATACAAAAGAATACAGAATACCTATTATCAGACGTCTGAATACTAGAACTCCATAATGACACGTGGCACTTTTAATTCTATACCATGTCCTGAAGACTGTTAATTTAAGGCCCTTCCCTTCCATTCATCCTGTACTGTCTGACCCTTCAAAAACTGGGAGCTAAAGAGCAACTGACGCTGCTGCCCTGTATAGAACAAGATCCAGGTTGTAGTGAGCGGGGAGTTTGCCTCTTCTCCCAGGCAACTAGTAATAGAACAAGGGAAAATGGCTGCAAGTTGTGCCAAGGAAAGTTCATGTTGGACATCAGGAAAAGTTTCTTCACTGAAAGAATGGTTAAGCATTGGAACAGGGTCCTAAGCGAAAATTGTTGAGCCACCACCCCTGGAAGTGTTAAAAAATGAGCAATCCATGATATGGTTTCTTGGGCATGGTGATATTCAGTCAAATGTTGGACTTGATCTTGGAGGTGTTTTCCAATCTTAATGATTAACAGTTCCTCAGCAAAGAAGATGAACAATTACAATTAAAACACTTGCTCTGAGTCACATGGATTGTGAGAATTGGACATGTCTGTACATGCTATTCTGGAATAGCTACTCTGAAACATAAGTTCTGGTATAATGATTCTTTGGGGTTTGGCTCTCAGGAGGAATTCAGCAAACACCAGAAGTCTTACTCCTTAATTTTCAAAATGCTCTCATCTTGTGCTTATTTGGAAACAGCTTCTGTGCTTGAAAACTTCCTGTACATTACACTGACTCCCTTCTAAGCATGGAAAAGAACTGAGGAAGAGTATTGAGGAGATGTGTGCAACAGGGGGCTTAGGAGAAAATCCACAGTACATGGGGAAAGGCAGGGAAAGAAAGGAGAAATAGCCAAGTCTGAATAGAAGGGTTGACTTGGGCAAGAACAACAGTTAAAACACTCAAGACCTTGTGAACCTAGTTTTCATTTCAGGAGTATCTCATTTGAGATAATTTTGAAATGATTGGATCATTTTGAAAATATCATTCATTCATTGATCTCCCTTCAAGTTACAGAACCGAGTTTGAAAAGCGTACTTGAGTTGTAAAAAGAAGGATGTGGAAGAGGAGTGAGAATTTTTGCTGGGATAATGCAAGATAACCTTATGTTTGTATCAAATACATTACTTCATAACTTGTTTATCACTTCCTGTGAAGTAAGAAAAAACCCATTTGACTTCTAAAATGTTTTGCATTCTCTTACTCTTCTACTTTAAGGATACTGGAACATACTTTTTCCCCTCTCACTACTAACAATCTGATGGACAGGGGCCATCTTTCTATTTGTAACATAAAACACATGGATAGCCATCCTCACTTCTCTGTTTACACCAATGACAGTACACACAGGAGCCTGGCAAACCCATAATCTTGCCTTGCCATATCACCTCATCATTGTGAGGTATTCAACCAGCTAGATGTTTAAAGGTCTAATAATCCAACCCTTCTTTCTCTACAGACTCCTCAAACAACCATGATAAATACAAGCAGAAGGATGCTATCAAAGCTACTGATACAAAGTTAATATTGCCTACCATGAATAAATGTAATTAATATATGTCATAGGATGAAGCATGGCATAACCCCAAACATGCTGTGGTACTTAGGCTTCGTTAGGATTCCCCTGCTTAGACACCTGAGGGTGACATGATGAGCATACAAGGAGACAGTAGAAAAGATGAAGAGACTGACAAACTCAAATGTCAAAAGTAGATGTGGATGACCAAAATGAAACTTTTTCACTTGAGAACTCTGCGGGTTACAGTCAGTTTCACTTTTCTTTTTGCCAGAACACTTCAAAGCTCATCTGAAATGGTTGAGTAGTTATTACTCCTAATGAAATGGAAATTAATGTTCTGCCACTATACAGGAAGAGAAAAGATTAAAATACCTTAACTGCTTCTTACCATGTTTCAATGCTGCCTGCTATCTGTCAGCTGCAGGAGAAGTTGATCCCTTGCCAGACTGCTCTGTATTTGGTGGATGAGCTATTTTTATTTCATGAATAATGCTTGGCACTCAACACCCACCAGTGATATCCTATAAATGTCTCTTGTGATGAGTTTGGCACGCTAGCTCAAGGCTGTGGAGTGGGGGCTACTCAAATGTATTTGTTGGGCATTCTTCTTTCTCAGTTATTGTCCAAAGGCTTATTTGTTCTTTTGATTCTGTGGACTGAAGGAGTGAGTGGAGGAAAGGGAAGAGGAGAAGAAGAGGGAGGGTAAAATTTGATGTTCTTGAGTGTCCTTGATTGGTAGTGGGCAGTTCTAGGCTGGGAGTGGCTCCGAGGTGTGTGTGGAAAAACTTGTCTTGATCTACTTTAATTGAAGATCTGTGCAAGATATGTTTTACATGATCCTTATGCTTGAAAGTTAAAATAGTCAGCATGGTGACTATATGGTGTGTGGGCTGTGCTTTCAGGTTCTGCCTGGAGCAATCAAACAGAGATGATCTCTGATGTTTTTAATGTGTAAATCAGTTCCAGAGAAGAAATGCTTAAGGGTGGGAAAAATATTTGCCTTTCAAATATAATCTACCATCTTGACCTTATCAATTGGCAGAGTCTGAAACGGAAGGCCCAATTTCATTCCATTTGACTTTCTCAGACTTGTTTACTTCTGATTTCCGTCAACCTTCTACGTGTATGAGAACACTGTTGTGGCAGGGTCTGCGCATCTTTGTGCAGGGTTTAGCTTGCCCTCTGTTTCTCAGAGGTGAGCTGTGCTAGAGCAAGAGCTGTTTGAGAGAATTCAGGCAGCCTCCTGAATATGAGAGAGCTTGTGTGAGGATTGAAATGGTGGGCAGTTCGTGCCCATAATGCTCCTCCTAATTCCTGTCTTCCAGGCATGAGTCCATCTCTGCCCTGTCCTCTGTGCCTGCACTCTCATCAGACAGCGACAAGGATGGTGAAGATGAAGGGAATGATGAAGATGAGTTACGAGGTCTGCAGTCTTTCCATATTCAGTCCAACTGCAACACTGAGAGAGACTCAGGTATGAATGGGAGAGGGATACGAGTAGAACTGGAGGAAAATGGTGTGGATGTGAAGGGAGGAGGAGATGAGAGACACTGGCTTAGGGACAACGAGGTATGGGCAGAAAGAGAGAGACCAAAGTAGAAGCAGATGAATAGACACCAATGGGTAATGTGGAGCTGCCCATTCCTGCATCTGAAGAGGGGTGCAGTTCAGAGCTCTCTGTCTAGAAATAGAGTTGTTAAATTGGCAAGTTTCTTGCTAGTTCCAACTGGCTAAAGAAATTTTGAATTAGTTTCATGGGCTTGGGTCTACAAGCTGTTAAAAGTCTGCAGAAGGCAAAAGAAATCAAGAGATCTCCTCAAAAGAGGGGACTTTGGAGATGTCTGAAAAAATTTACAGTAGAGATTGCCATTATTAATTTTATGTATTTTTTACCACGGATGGTACAGTGTATTGGAGCAAATTCTTTTCCCAAGCCTTTGGGAGGGCACTGCACTGTGGCAAGTGTTCTGCAGTGGTCTGCTGATTCAATGAAAATCTTACATAAAACTATATGTTTCCATTAAAGATTTGATACAATGATTTGAGTAGTCAGTGGGAAAGCATGTGTTGACAGTGGTTCAAAAGGTGTAGGAATACTGCCTTTGTTGGAAGATGAAGTAAAAGGTTCTTCAAAAGCTGGGCTGATGGCCAGGATGTCAGCTAGCTGCATATCTCTTTACCTTTGCAGATCCAGACCTTACCCTCTCAAGAAGCCTTTCCCACTGGGAAATGAGGAGGGTGAGTTGCTAAACCTTCAGACTCTATTTTTTTGTTACAGGGAAATTGAAGAAGAAATTCCCAGAGAGATTAAAAAATTCATTTGCACATGTGGGAAAGGTGCAGCTGTGGTGGGAAACTATTGAGAAGCCCATCTCTGAAGAATGATTTGGAGATGGCAAAATAGAGCCTAGTTTAAGAGACTAGGGTGTTTAGAGTCTAGAGCTGCACTTGGGATCTTTACTTCAGTCTTTTTCCATCAGATGTATGCTATTGTCTTTTTATTTTTGATCTGAATCTCATGTGCTGCTGAAGCTGTTCATATACTTGAATCTCAGCAAGAAATTTAACAGTTCAATTGTGCAAGAAGCAGCAACAAAAGTATCATTTTTACTTGATACTTTATGATTAAAGGTGCCTTTTCAAGCTGTCTCTTGGACAGTTTCAAGGCCTTTATTGAAATGGACATAATTATGGTTTCCTGTCAGTCTTGTGTTTTTTCTCCTGTTTTTCCATCAGCAAAAGTCACTCTCTAAGATAGTCTGTGTTTTAATTTCCTTCAGGCCAAAGAGATAGCGGCAATCCAGCGCTCAGAGGCACCAATGAGCAAGATGCCCCGGCAGCGCAGTCGCTGGTCCCAGCCAAGCAGCAGCATTGAGATGACTGTGAAATCCATGCTTGACCTGCGCCAGCTGGAGTCTTTCTCTGCTTCCCGCTCTCCCAGTCGAGACTCGCTGTCTCAAAACAGCAACGGGGACGACAGGGAAGAGCACACTGACCTTCCTGTGCACGTCAACAAAGTAAGGGCAGTGCTACTCTGAGGAGGTGAACCCGCTCTGAGTGCATGTCCTGCATCTGTTTGTTATTACCTATATTTATTACTATCTGATGCCATTCTTTTTATCATTAAAGGTTTTCTAGATGACTTCTGAGGAACTTTTAGATAACTCTTTTGTAATTAATAGTCCTGCAATGTGTGATTCTGCTGTCTTATAGCAAGAGACCATATGAGGTCAAGGTTTCTCTTCAATGACAGGAAGACCTCATGTTTTCTTTTAGCTTTTTGAATATTTATGTTAAAAACAAGCTGAGAAGTTGAGCTTGGTGTGTAAAAACCTGGTAACATGTTAGCTCACTCGGCTGGGATTCAGTTTCTTGACTCCAGTAGCCACTGGAGTGTGGCTCATGTGAAGCCCTTAGTTGTTGGCTGTGCTAGATTAGTAAATTCTCTTTGATCTTTGTATTGATGTGTCACAGCAAGTAATGTATGTTTATACTCAGAAAGCTAGTGCCTGTTTTCCAGTAGCAGTCTGTCCCAGTGCCTAACTTCATTAGAAGTTTTCACTCCCCTATAACTATGTGACTGAGAGGAGGATTCAGATTGTTGTGTGCAGTAATTCAGTTTTGCAGCTGGAATGGCCCACTTTTGTTAATTGTCCAGTCAGTCCGTAGAAGGTAATGGAAGAACCTGCTGCCACATGGCTTACACTCCTGATGTGTGATCAAAGAGGACCTTACCAAAGAACTTCAGGGAATTGCAAACAGGAAACAAACCAGGAAAGTACAGCAGCAGTCTGACAAGTTTAGTGAATAAGGAACAGAAAAGACATAGGATTGCTGTGTTTTCTGATCTCAGACTGCTGATCATATTCTGTGCTGTAATGCATACTTTCTAGCCTTGCACAGCACTTGCCAGTGTAAGGTAAAACAACAGTAATATCTAGTTTTTTCTCTTTTTAATTAAACCAGGTTGGCAGCTCAATACCTCCCCAAGATAATGGGTCTTGTGTGCGACCCCAAGTGATTCGGCTTGTGTCTTGTGAAGAGGGGATTTTCTCTCAGGAACTGGAACCTTCTGAGAGTGAGGAATGTGTAATCTACCCTGAGCAAGATGAAATCCATCCCACAGACTCTAGCAGGTTAAAAATAAGCTCTCTGCTCTGCATGGCTCATATGTTTCTGTTCTGGTTTTCTTGCAGCTTGTGTGGTAACTTTGATGACTTGACTTACTGCCTGATTGATGTCAGGCATGTTTAGTTGAGAATTTTATGTCAGATGGATGCTAGAGGAATATGCAACTAAGAAGGCACCATTAAAATAATTTTCCCCTGAGGAAACTGCACATTAGCAGTCTCCTCCAAGGTTTTTTTGGTTTGGTTTGGGTTTTTTTTGTTGTTGTTGAGTAAACAACTTGGGAGTAGCCTTTTTTGCTTTCTCCCTTATCTGGGTTGAAAATAGCAAGGGAAAACTTGGAAGCTGGAAATCTCACTGACAGTGACACGTGTGGCAGTGAAATGCCTACCCAGAAGAAATGACAGGATGCTTATGAAAATTTGGCAAGAATTTAGCAAATGTAGTGTGTGATTTACTCTTTTATGGGAAATAGAATAACTTGCACAATACAGATGGAATTGAAAAGGACACTGGAGACAGTGGAGACCTTTTTAATTCCTCCGCTGTTTCTTCTGTTTTAATTTTGCATAATTTAATTTTTCTGTGCTCCCTCTTATTTTCCTTCCCTGAATTTTGTTCTTCCCTTCCCCTTTTGACCTGATGCTAGTAGCTGTTTAATTTCCCTTGTCTTCTGTCATGTTACAGAGAGTGGAGCTGGTAGTTTTAGACAGACTTTATGCAAGAATGTATGCCAGGATTTTGCACTTGAGGCTGCTAGGCTTCTCCTAGTTTATTTTTCATTTTTAATTTTGTGATGATAACATTTGGACAGAGTAGACCCATGTGCTGCTCCATCATGTAAGAAAGGGAGGCCCTCTGGTGATATTGCATACAGACTGGACATGTGGCAGTGTTTACAGAGTGTGGGAGCTGCCAGGTGTAGTTGCCATTCAGTTCTCTTGATTGACTTCTGCATCCTACCTTGGCTTGGAGTGCATTTGAAGCCAAAGTATTTCAAAAAGTGGAAAACTGAAGTCCTTATAGGCATCAGGCAAGAGAACAGTGCTGGTGACACTTGACAAAATGAGATCCATGAAATCACAACAGAAATCAGTGACCCTGTCATAAAAGATTATATTTTTGTATAATGTTCTTCAGTAAATTAGTCTTTCTCAAAGCCAGAATCTTGGATATTTTGCATCACAGAATTTACCCAAAGAAGCAGGTCATGAACATGGGGGAAAAAGTGTATTAGGGCTTAAATATATGGCAAGCTAGAGTTTCTCTCCAGCAGGTATAGGCCTGGTTTTAGTCCCTTTTTCATCATGTAAACTTCTACATTTGCTCCTCACCTGTGCTGGAAATCAAGCCAGAGCAGTGTGCTGCTGGTGCCCAGTAATCATGGGAACTGACAATGCCCAGAAAATCAGACAGTCCCCTTGGGACTTCCATGTCCAAGCTTAATGAAATGCAAAAAAAAATACTGTATTATGATGAGAGATATCAACTTCTTTGTCTTTTTAAAACCTTTCATTTGTAATAAAAGGTATTACTAACACAGGTAAGACCTTATTAAAGTTAAAATGTGCTTCTTTACATGTAAACAAATATCTCTTCTAGTGCTGTATCTTCCTGTCTCTCTTGTAGTGAGTTCCAGGTAAAAGCATTGCCCCATGGGAAGCTCTGTAGAGGTTATCACAGTAATGGATGCCCAGACAAACACAGTCCAGACAGTGCCTGCTCTGTAGATTACAGCAGCAGTCGTCTGTCCAGCCCAGACCAGCCAAATGAAGGTAAGATGCAAAGACATTATAAATGTATTTATACGTGAGCTGGCCTGAGGTCACACTCCTATTAGTCACACTGGTCCTGTTGTACACATTCAGGAGCATTTGAACAGACACCTCAACCAAGCCACTGTAGAAGCAGGAGTTGGTGCACTTTCCTTCTTTCCTTGTGCAGCTTTGGCTTTCTCTTACCTTGCTAGCCGAGGAGGCAGGTTTAGTACTGATTATGCCATAGGCTATGCTGTTTGTGAGCTATGGTAGATTAGAGAATTACTGCATGTAATTCTGACTGACTTAAACATTCTAGGTTCAATTGAGCATCTTTGTTGATTTTTTTTTTTTTTAAACTTGGCTAATGTTACTCTGATTAAGTTTTTACAGCACTGGGGGTTTTTTGCTTTTTCCCAGATTCTGAAGGCACTGAGCCTTTAAGCGTAGATGGTGTCTCAGACCTGGAGGGAGAAGAAGGAGAGGAGGATGCAGGTACTAACATACCTGAGGGAGAAATTCCTCAGATACCTGATCAGGAAAAGTTCCTCAAGGAGCATTTTGGGACCCTGAGCAACACTGATGGAAAAGGTACATCTCTATGTTCAGTGGGGAGACTTTGTAAGTCACTCCAGATTTTTCCTGTGTATAAACCAAAGCAGGCTACAAGTTCTGCTAGGCTTTCATGGATGTGTGTATATGGGGAGAGGGGAAAAAATGGAACACAGTGTAAGAGGCCGAAAGAATAGTGACATATGTTAACTTCACCGGCCTGTGTGTAAATTTGTGTGGATGAGATTGCGCTCTGTGTCAGTTTGTGTTAAATATTGTCCCTGGAATCCCAAAGAGCCGTTTCCTTGGTCCCGCGCTGGTTTTTCCTGTTGTAAAAGAAGGCATTGACTGCGCGTTCACCCCCACAGGTGACAGGCAGTGGCCTCTAGTGGTGTATCAAGGCATAGCCAGTGTCACAAAAGAAAAGGCTGAAATGCTGGGTGGAGAGAGAGAATAACAGGAGACATCAGAGTGGCAAAGGAGCTGGTTTGTCTTTATCGACCAACTCCAGAACAAAGCATATCTTTTTAGAATTGATAATGATTGCAGGCAGCAATATCTATGTGAGTTTTTTGGGTTCTTTTTTTTCCTTTTATTTTTTTTCCCTCTTTGATTGGTTTGCTTTCTGCTTCATGCCAGTGCCTCACAGTTCTACAGGCAGGATAGGACACAAAGGGAAGTGAAAAAGGAGGAGGCATACCCTTAGGGAGAGTAGCATCTCTAAGGCAGAATAATCTAAGTAGAACACTAAAGGCAAAGGAAATATAATTATTTCATTTTCTGTGGCTTTAGCTTAAAAAATCCCCTTGGATATCAGGGAACACTTGATAGTCTCTATGATAAGAAAATGTATATATGATAATGTTCTGTAAATAAACCGTTCATTTTTCTTTCTCTTTTAACCAAAATTTTTAGGTGGCTCATGTAGGAATCTGGAAAGAACCGAAAACCTCAGCATTTCCTCTCGCTTCCTTTCCCAGTCCCCGGCTCTCAGGTATGGCTCTGCTTGTTTTGAGTGTTTCTGTCTGTCTATTTAGACTAATATGAGTAGGTCTCATGCTAGGTCCTGGGTGAAAATAGTTGAACAAACTTCTGGCTTTGGTGTGCCTAGGTGTTAGCAAAGTGTTAGCAGAGCACCTGGCAGACTGTTTGCAGGCTCTTGTGATTTGGGCAGGTTATCCTGGATCACTTCAGCTGTTCTGTTTATTCTAATGAAACACTACTGTTTGTTATTTTTCCTCTTTCAACAATGTGCTTAATTGCTTCATGATTAGTGCCTTGGTTGATTAAGTTGGAGGAATCACTAATAATCTAATTTACTCTTCACTGTTTATGCTCTTTTTATTCTTTTGCATTTCATTCAGCTTGGACGATGAAAGTAGATTTGTCAACTTTTCCTTTGTTTTACGGTCCTTTCTTACTCAGCTTTGTTTCTTGGTCCCATGCCTTCACAGGGTGTTCTGTGTCTCACACAAAGCCCCACGGGGGTATTATTCTTCCAAAACCCCCTCAACTCTAAAGCACTCCAAAAGGCCTCTGCAAGCTGTTTTCCTTGTTATTTAAAAAAAAAAATCCCAACAAAACTGAATAAATTTTAAAAAATTAAAAATTAGGTCAATGCTTTTATTGATTTGGGTTCATAAATGTTTAAAACAAATACTCCTGTATTTCTCTAAAATGATAATTTAAAATCTTAGCTCAAAGGAATTTCATTATATAGGACTAAGCAGATTTGAATACATCTTCTAAGGTTCACCATCTGTGTCCAGATTCAGCATGGCAGGGAAATTTGTTTATTACTGCTGTATTCAAATGCTATTGCTGCTGTCTGGAGTGCCTCTTAGTCTGTCTCATGTATGTTTGGGAAGAAAGCCAATGGTTAGCTATTATGTAAGCTTCTGGAGAGTTGCAGTGATGCGTGAAGGAAGTCACTGGTGCTCTAGAGATGTAACAAGGGAGGTAGTTTTTGATTTTGAAAACCTCTGGGCTTTTAATCTCTTCAGCTGTTTAAGCATGCCAGATTGGAAGTTGCCTCCTTTCTGAAGTAAGCCCACTGTGTTTGTCTGATGTGGAGAGGAAGAAATTAGTTTTCTAATTTCTTGAAGATACTGACCAGCTTTCCTAGTCATTATGCTTTCATAATGTTAGGAAAGCATATTTACTTCCTCTTAGGGTTATCTTAGAATTGAAAAGATTTAAATTTTAGTACGGTGAGCTGAGAAAAAAGACCTGACCTGACTTTGCCCAGTCTTTCCTATGCCTGGAATTTTTCCTTCTCTTTTGTCTTTACTTTTTATGGTGTCCTCTCTGGAAACAGCAACCCAATGATATCTGTGATTGCACAGCCTGTAGTCAAATGCCTGAAGACCAGAGCTTGCAGGGTTGAGTAGAATTAAGAGGTAACAGCTTAGAGCATTTTTGACTCAAAAAAGTTCAGACAGGGAGGGGCTTTTTATTCCAGAGAAACTTAATGCATGTTCCTTTCTACCCAGGGGAACATACGTACTTGTTTTAACTGGGGTTTCTTTATTCTGTTCTTTAGACGATTGTCGCTCTCTTCATCAAATCTGACACTGGATTCAAAGCCCATTGAACCAACTCAGACCAATCAGTTTATACCAAACCTGTTGAAAAATGACAGCAGCCCTCCTGGTGATGCATCGGAGAACACCCAACTCCCAGAGAATGTAAATTCAAATCGACCTATTTATGCGCAGAAAAAACGCAGATCAGCTTTGGAGACCAGCAGAGTTTGTATGGTCCCTGGAAGGGTCACTGCCTCCTTTCCAGAAGGCCCCATGAATGCAGTCATGAGAAAGGCACAGTCAGTGCATGACCTCGTGCATGAGGGTAAGGACACATGTTGGAATGATGGTATGAACCCGAGAATGAAATGGGGACATCTGAGCAGAGGACTTAAATTAAGCTTGTCTTTCTGCATTCTGAGCTACAGGCTTTACATGTCTTCTAACTCCTAGCCTATCAAGAGAAAATATTTTTAATATTATTAATTAAAATGTTATTTAATATTTTTTAATTTGTAATGCAGATGCTGGTCTTCTAATTATCAGTCTCTGACATTTGTTTGGCATCTCTGGGAGGAGCACTGGCAAGGGTGAAATGCAGTATGTGCAAAAATATTCTCTCTTGCTGTGGGTGGTTGCTCCAAGCTAAGACTGAAGCTCCCCAGCATGGGGAGAAGAGAAAGAGGGAAGAGACAGTAATAAAGAGCTTACTGTATCCATGCCCACTTCGTGAAATAACTCTATTTTTGAAACAATCAACTCACTAGCCATTAATAAGTTCATTTAAAAAAACAAAAAACCCTATCTGGTCACCACAACAGCCTATACAAGTTTTTGCCTGCTTCTTCTGACCTCTTACTTAAGAGTCACAGTGGTCCAAGGTCTTCTGACCATACACTTTAAGAGCAAATCTTTCTCATGATGAAGGCAGCATTGTCTGAGCAGGATGAGGGGTGGGAAAAAAAGAAAGCTGTGGAGGCTTGGTGATACTAACCTGAACTAGTGGTTATGTTTGTACACATCTCACAGGGGCTGAGCTGAGCTACATTAAATTCCAATTTAGGAATTCACTGCAGGCTCTTGTCTATTTTTGGTATGTTTGTCTGTTTAATTTTCACAGATAAGGGTCCTGGAGTGATATCCTCTGCCAAGCAGCGTCCTCAGACTCTTTTGGTGGTTGAGAAGGATCCCAGACCTAACAATTGCAGGGTGTTATCAGCCAGTATGTTGAAGATGGATGGATCTGGTGCTCTGCTGGCCAAAGATGTCAGGGCTGCAAAACCAAAGTCCTACATGAACCCCACAACCAGCTTCCGGGCTAAGATGTCAAGGAGCATATCTGTAGGGGAAAATCTGTACCTTGGTTGCTCCACTGAAATGTTGACTGATGGGAGGACTAGTCCTCCAGTGACGGAGAAGACGCAATTTAGTTCCACAGCAGATGCTGAGAAGATTAAACTGCCAGTGAAAGAAAATGTTCCAGTGAAACCTGCACTCCAGCCAGTTGTAAACTGCTCATCTCCCAAGTCCTTCCACAGCAAGTTGGCATCATCAAACCGAGCCCATCTGATTCTTGACATTCCCAAGCCATTGCCTGATAGACCCACACTGGCCTCCTTCTCACCCACTACCAAAACAAAAACCCTGCTTGAGCCACAGTCTCCACAGTCACCTGCTGGGGCGTCAAAAAGGAAACCCTCTTTTCCTGAGGTCCGAGCCTCCAAGAGGGAGAATCAAAGTGCTGGGTCTCTGCTTCCTGGTAGAGAGATCCCAACAGGGCTTGCTAAGGAGAGCCCAGTGGATTATCCAGTCTCAAGGACAGATTGCCAGGATGAGCCAGGGGTCACTAGTGTAAAACTGAGGGAGGTGTCAGAGGGCCAGCACCTCAGGTCTCCTGAGAGCACACTGCCCCGGGGCAGGGAGCGGATCACCGGCATCGCCTGTGTGCTAGACAGCCAACCTGGACTTTGCCCACTAGACCCCATCAGGCCGAGGTCTCCTACATCTGTAACTGCCTCGGCACAGGTCTCAGGTGTGCATGGATACCCATCTCTTGTCTTCCCCCTTCTGTCTCCTGTCTTTGTGAACCGCCTCACGATCCCATCACATTTCTTTACGTCCAGCTTCTGGCCTGTCTCGTCCTGTCTGCACCTGTCTCGTTCCATAAACCATCCCCTCAATGGTGAGACACTTCTTCAATCTAACATCTTTTTCTCAGTCTTTAGTTTCCATTTCCTCTGGGTCTTATGTCTGACAGTCCTTCTTAGCTGAACGTTTTGTAGATCTCAGAACTGTCATGTTTTTAGTGATGTAGCTGTACAATTTCCTCTAGGGGCTCAAACCTCTTTGTGGTCAATGCTAAAAGCTGATATGCTGGAGATCCCCTAGAGTGTGTAGGTTATATCCCGCACCCTCCTCTTGGAGCATGTTTGGCTAGCAAATGCAGGTGCAGGCCAACATGTGCTAACAGAACCAAGCAAGCACAGATAATACTGACAGTGAAGTTATGCCAGGCAGCTCAAACTTTCCTTTGTTAATATGCAAGTGTGCAGGGTCCAAAAGGGTTTGCATACAATTTTCTCCCATGAGGTAAAGCTCGTGGAGTTGAGCTCTTTGCACTAGCTACAATTGAGAGCAAGCAGGTCTTTGTGCTGTTACCATTTTTTTTGAGGACATGTCTGCAAACTGAATATGCAGCGCATGTGCAGGGTTTGAACATAAAAAAAACATGGGTTAGTTTTTGAATTATCTCTAGTTTGGAGAAAAAGATACAAGATGAAAAACTTCCACCTGCTGAAAACAGCTCTAAGATCTGTTACAGTCCTCAGTTTAAGGTAATTCAATCAAGTAAAAACTAGCAGACAAGTTCAAATTGAAGCAAAAACTCTGGCCTCCAAGGCAGGAAAACCTCCAGTGGCAGAGTCTGTGGCACTGTTTATTCCCACATCATCTCCTGAGGTTTTTCTTTTGTGTCACGATCTGAAAAGAAATACACCTTTTTGAGCCGTGCATCAGAAAGCTGGATGTTAACCACTGCACTGACAGCTTGTACCTTAAGGGGCTATACAGTTTTTTACCCCTTTTGTTATGTTGTTCTTACTCATACCTGAAAAAGGATCTGAAAAAGGATATGAGATCAATTACCTTCTGTGGTGCCAGGCTGTTGCACCATTCATCAGAATGGTTAAGCACAATATTTCTGCACCAAAGCATTGCAAAAGTTTTAATCTGGTTTTGATGCACTGTTATTTTCCTTTTTGCATTTCTAGAGGGATCAAACACCTTAAGAATGAAGCACTATTATGTAAAATAGGAAATATGATGTTTTGTGTAAGGGACCTGCAGCTATCATACTGTAGCTGCTCTGAAGAACAGTGAGTGCATCTGGAATTTTCAGACCCTCTCCCTACAGTGGTGAGGTTTCCTCTAGCACCAGATGCAGCCTGAAGCTGTGCAATCATATTCTACAGCAGAACTGTAGTTGTCTGTACTCTTCAGGCTGAGTTTTCTCTTCTAGATTTGCGAATCAGGCTACATAGCAAATGGGTTTTGGTCAGTTTGCAGAATTAACACAGGTAGCACAGAGAAAGAGCAAGGTTTTTTAAGTATTGATTTTATTTTTTTTTTTACAGCTCCCAAGATATAGCACACTGACAGAATATTTAACAGCATCCTTTACTGAGTTAGAATGATATAGCACTGTAGATCCCAATTTTTTTTTTTCTCAGTAGGCAGCTGTCAGTCTTAAGCTTCTTGCAGACCGCATTTCCCAAATTTTAATGGTACATGCTGGAAAAGCTGTTTAGATCCAAGTTGGCCATGTGAACAACTTACTGTGGCTTCTGGGAATCACAACGTGACAGTTTATATTGAAACTAGGGTTGATAGAGACTTGTTCTGCTTCTGACTTGCACTGTTACTTTGGGTTTCCACTTAATTTTTCTGTCTTTCTATTTCCTGCTTGTATAACAGCTGCAAATAAAGAGACTTATTTGTTCTTATTAAAGCATTTTGACATCTACAGTTAAAATTCCGTAGATGAGCTTAATACTGTTGCTGTGTTTAATATTCTCTGCTAGTTTCTGAAGAGCTCTTCTCCGCACACCCAAGAGGCAGAAAATGCCTGTTACTTAAGCCTTTATATTACGTTTTGTGATCTTTCTCCTGACTGACCTCCCAGAGCTGGAGACCAGCATAAAAACAATGATCAGAGGAGAAATCCAGAAATGATCATGAGAAGAAACAGCTGGGTTTCAAACATAAAAAGAGGGAAGGAGGGGGGCAGAAAGCAAGAATCTTGGATTGCACTGAAGGCCATTCTGCTCAGACTCCACGGGTGATTTAGGATCAAAGAATGCAGATGGAAGGATTTGCTCATGCCCCTTTGTTCTTTGTAGATGTTTCTGTTTGTGTATAAGTAGATGTTTTTCTAGCTGTATTTGTTTATGTGTCATGTAGATGTATTCATGAAATTAGCTCAGGTCCTCTCCAGTCTGTTCAAAGGTGGTGATTTGGAATTGCAGAAACTACAGTGCTAATGTGACAAAATTTTGGGGTTTGGGTAACTAAAGAAAGTTGAATGTCCTTTGTCCAGGCCTTTGCAAATCAAAGATTATGTTTGTGTGTCAATGTCTTTGTTCATGGTTTATGTCTAACTCATGAAAGTTATGTTTATTGTATAAAGATTGCAGGTCTTCAACTCATGTTTTGGAGATAGTATCTGGTGGGGACAGGCAGAAGATGCTGTCCTTTAGCTGCTCACTTTTGGTTTTCAGTTTTGGATTATGGTGTATTAGCAGTGTGTGTCATGGGTTGCTCAGCAATGCAATTCTGTTGTTACTGAGTTTGCTTATCACAACTCCTCTGGACCTCAGCTCTCGCTAGAGAACACTGCAATAATTCACTGTAATTCATCATCCTCTGTGCTTTAGTAATACGCTGTGCAGAATGATGTGTGAGAGGGACCTGGTAGATTTCTAGCTAGGTAGAAGCTAAAGTAGAGGTTCCTTGGATCAGTCACTCTTGCCACTGGAAGCCCTCATACAAACATGGCTTTAATTGTAATTGGAAATCACAAGGGTAATCGGTGACTATCTGTGACTGTAACAAAAATGTGCAATCTGAGGAAGAACATTGCAGACTTTAGAGAGTCTAAAGACTGGAAAAACAGGACAAGCCGCATGTCTAGTGCGTATGAAGGAAAGCTCATACAGAATGTGCCTATTTAATAATTTGCTCAAACCAGCCCTAAAAATTGAATGACAAGTTGTGTGTGTGGTCTTTCAGGTACACATTGAAACACTTGTTTTCTTACCAAACTGTGAGGTTGTGGGTAGTGAAGTGTCTGTGCCATAACTCGTGCTTTTATGTTTTCCTCCCTCCAGAATCAAGCATCAGCATAGAGCAGTGTGAGCACGTGGTGTCCGAGCTCCAGGACAGCATGCGCAGAGCCCTTCGCCTTTACCGCCAGGTGAGTGACCTCACACACGGGCCCTGGTACCGTAGCTGGGCTTTACAGCCCCCAGACATCCTACACAGAGTGTAAGTGCTTGCTGCCTCAAGGTGTTCCCTTGACTGCACCTTCAGCTTGAACCAGGGATGCAGGAGCTCCTGATTTCCAGCTCTTGGATTTTCCAATGGTTTGTTATGGTACTCTGAGCAAATCAATTAAGTTTTCAGTCTGTTTAGCCTATCTGTAAACTGAAGATAACAGTATGCTCTTTTTCAAAGGGGTATTAGGGAATTAATTAATGGTTACACAGTGTTTCAGGGATATGAAATACTATAGGAGTTTTGAGTTTTATTATCCCCATCTGTTCTTTGTCTTTGAATCCTGGGAAAAGGATTAGCAAATGTGGGATACCATGAGAATCCAGCTGTGAAAAGAACATGCAGCTGTTTGCCTGTTCCTCTCACCAGAGACCAGCTCAGAGCAGAGCTACATGCAGAGCAATATAACAGCTCTTTGTTTCTTTGCTTAGCACTGGTCTGTCAAGTCTCCTGCAATGAGTGTGAGACTTTGATGGTGAGCATCTGCCACATGATCCTCTACAGCCCTGGCCACAGCACTTGTCATTAGCTCTCTGACCTTGCTCTGTTCGTGGGACCAGCTGCATTTGGCAGACAGGAGGGACAGGAGACTGTGGCCCTGTGCTGCGGCTGGGAAACACATTCCTCCTTAAGCCCACTATAAGGGGAACACTACCCAAAAATGTGCTTCCCATCTCTGTCTGTTGGAGAAATGCCTCTGGATTTTGTGCAGCTAGGGAGTATTGGATGCATGTCCTGCTATATATCTAAATGGGCAGTCTCAAATGTTGAAGAAAAGTAGACTTGATCGGTCTGCAAATCTTTATGGCTTCACTTCCCTAAAGGGCTAAAATCATTTACCTGATGCTCTACCTAAATCCCAATGCATTCTTTTTTTCCACCTCCTCTCTGTTTTCAGGTATTAAACGATACGGAATCTTCTACTGACAAAGATAAAATAGCAGGCCTCCTGACAGAAACGTTCTCCTCAATGAAGAAAGAATTGGACTCTCTGAAGGATGCAGAAGAGCTTCTGAAAGATAAGGAGGCACTGGTGAAGCCACAAGATAAGACTAGCCCGCTGAACGAGGGAGGTGGTGCCAATCTTCCGAGTCCCAAGAGTTTGGGAGATGAGCAGACACTAGCTTTGTTGGAACAGTACTCGGAGCTATTGCTGCAAGCTGTGGAACGACGCATGGACAAAAAACTCTAAGAAGGGTGGCTTTCAGGTGTTTGTGAATACACAGAAATAATTGTAAGAAGAGGACCACAGAGAGAGCTTCAGACCAATGCTATCATCAGCTGGTCTAGGGCTGGTGGAGATTCCTTTATAAATTGATTTCCTCAGGCTCCAACAACTGACTTGTTCCAATTCTTAGCAATGTGCTGGCCACAGTTTTAATATTTGTTTCCTAATGGTCTTCAACTTCCTGTCTCTAAACAAAGTCTTGAAAGTGGAGTTTGGAGAAACTGTATTGAAATTTCTTCATAGCCAGGAGGTCAGGATGTTTGACACCTAAAAATACAAAGCAAATCCATTTTTTACAAGAAATTCTGAACTGCTGACTAAAAGCAAAAGAGTCCATGTGAAGCCAATCCCTTCCTCTCCAAGACTTCATGAGAATCAAGAATCTGACTTTTAATGGGTTTATTTATTAATTTATTTCTCTTGACTGTTGTTCTATGCCACGTTTGTGGCTGTTATCTTTGTCCTTTAAAAAACTGTCAATCCCTTTGCCATATCCCAGCGAGAAACAATCTCTGTATTATAAATCCCCAACAGGGAGACAGGCTGGAGTGTCTGTGCAATTAATGAACTGTTCTCTGCTTAGATCTTGTCTTGCTGTTCTTGCTTTTCCTGCCTTAGTTTTGTTCCCTGCAGTAATTCTGTTGTTGTTATGACAACCCTGTCTGCTTCCCTATTGTGTCAAGACAGTCCCCACACTATTTTATCTGCATTCACCTCTAGGGAAAGGCTCTGTATCCCTCGGGCTGTGCTTTGGAGATTATGAATTTATTAGTGGTATTTTTAATCTTGAATTTGAATACTTCAGACCAGGTTTTCTGCAGACATGTTAAAAATTGGATTTAGATACAATACAAAAGTTTCTTTCAGCCACCTTTCATGATTAGGAATTGGATATTGACTTTGATGTTATGATTTATTTGTGGAGAAGTGACATGGAAAAGCTGGTTTCCATCTCTTACACTGTAACTCTGGATTTGAGAGATCTTCAGTGCCATGGCTCATCTGTGTCATTTTTTCATTTCACTGCGATAGGAAAATGTTTCCTCTTTGCCTTTTTTGGGAAACAGAATATTTACATCCCATGAGAGCTGGGATTCTCTTACCTTTTATAAAGCTGTTTCAAATCCTCTCAGAAAATTATTTCCTAAGAACTTCAAATGTGATATTTTGGGGTGTGATTACCACAATTTCCCTTGCCTCTAGCCTCTTTGCTTTTCAAGAATTTCTGGTCTGAGAAACAGAATCTTCTCTTGCATTTGTATGTGCAATATTCTTCTTGCCCTGTGGAGCTTCTCTAAACCCATGCTAACTTGTGTCTTTTATGGCTTAAGATTGTCCAGTGATATTTTTTAGGTCAATGATATAAGCTAATTAAACAAAATTTAACCAATGAAATCCATCAGCACCTTCCCCCTTACTCCCACTCCTTTCATCAATAAGGGCAAATACACAAAGTATTTATTTCTGCCATCTCCAGTCTGTCTTGCATTTATTTTAAGGCAGAGCAGTATAATCCCAGTTCATAAAACTAGTGCAGGCAACAAGAATTTAGTGGGAGTGAGACTGCTAGCATCTGTGGAAGTCAGTCAGAGGCAGCCAGACTGCATCACTTGGTTACAGAGGTTACAGGGTGGAAGCAGTTTTCTTTCATTTTAGTGTCCTGGCTGCTGTCTCTCTGAAACACTGTGACACTTGGAAAGGTGGTCTCTTGACTTCTCTGTCTTTCTGTGGCTGCAGATCTGCAATGCAGCTTTTTTTCTGCTGGTCTGGCCAGACTGGCATAGGACAACCTGTTTCTCCTGAGTAACTCTAGGGCTGAATAAACTGCAGTTCTGTCACTCCCCTAACAGGCTTGCTGCCTGATCACTGCTGATTGCTTCAGGACATGGCAGTATGGGAAACACTTTGAGAGCTTTCCAGCTGCTTCTGCCTGTAATTGAAATCTGCCTAATCATGTTTCAGGTGTCCTTGCTAACTTTTCCTTCCATGGGCCTGTATTGAAACTTTAAAGGGGTTATTTTCTAGCCTTGTTTCTGCACTGTAGTGTGCTGAATCAGCTGGTGTGCTCAGTCCCATGGGCAACTTCTCTTGCACAGACAGATTTTGCAAAGGAAGGCAAGTTGGAAACCAGAGAGGAAATTCCTGGCAGTTTCTCTGAGTGAAAAGGTGAGCTGGAGATGCTGTAAGTGGAATGTGTGATAACAGTCATGTTGGGAGTTAGTGTGGGTCAAGCTTGCTTCTGAGGTGACCGGTTCCTCCACTTCCAGACTGTGAACATATGTCCTAGTAATACAGGAAATTTCTTGCTCTACTAGGGCCACAAGACACTCAGGAAAAATAGCAGTTCCTTGAACCTGGGTATATTTTGGTACTGTGATAATGGTTTGAGGGTCCTTTATATTAGTTCCTTGTGCAATTTTATACCATTTTATTATTTAAACATTGAGGTAGTGACAAAATGGTCAGAGATGATACAGAAGAGCCAGTGGTGAGAATGAAATTGCCATGAAGGTAAAGGGCAACAACCAGCAAAACTGGCATAGAGGTATGAAACAAAGCTCCTTGGAAATAAGTTGTGTGAAGCAAATCTGATTTTTAAGCTGATCAGAGTGGGTTTTGTTTCTTGGAATGGATTTTATGTGGGGTCATGGCTGTATACAGGAAACCAGAGGTAAAATCTGATCAGAATGATGGCGAGAAAAGTGTTGGGCAAGTAGATCAGTTGGAGAATGGTTGTGTAGTTTAAAATAGATTTAGAGTAGTATATGTAGGAGACTCAGGAAACGGAGTAGAAGTAGAGATGGTCTTGGTCTGAAGAACACCATTTGGCCAATACCTGTGAATGATACAATACCAAAAGGCTTTGGGAAAGTAGATATAGGACTTGGAGATAGTGATCTGTAAGGATGAATTGGAAGGAGTTTGTTTTAAATATGTTCTGTTGAGCCTCTTGCTTGTTCTCTTGCTGCTCTCTAAGCAACTATATTTTTTCTTAAATGGCAAAGTCATGAGCTGCTTGTTCAAGGCTTTGATGTTTTCAATTGATTAGAAGCCCAGTAAAGGAGACACTGGTGTCCAAGTTTGTTGCTGAGAGGGGTGAGAAGATAGTGTTGCTCTTTATAATTTAAGACTGGTCCAGCTAATTCTTCCCTCCTAACTTCCTATTGCTGGCAGTAGGAAATACTAATAAAACCTCTAGTTTACAGAACAAAAAGAGCATAAATGCATTGCATTTGCACCTTGTGAACGTTTCACTGCAGGCTCTCCATTGGGCCAGGTAGAGAAATAATGAATGGTAACTGCCTGGGAAGTGAAGAGACTTGTCAGAGGAGGTAATAAATTTGAGTCTATCCCTCTTAATGGTTTGCAATCCCTCTTACTGGTTTGTGTCGGTACTAGCATAGGCACCTGCACAGCAAGATGCCTGTTTTGAGATATTTGTGTAACGTGAAGCCTGAAAAAATATTTTGGACCTACCTATTCTCTTTACTTATATTTTCCTCCCTTCAACCCAACATTTCTGGTCAAAATAAGAAGTTTTAGGTTTCTTTTCCATCTTGCAAATCGTACTGCTTTGCCTGTGGAACCCCTCAATTTGTTTCAGGGCTCCCTTGAACTGGGACAGCAGGAAGGGCTGCAGCCTGAAAGGGCAGCAAACTTGTATTTCCTGCTGCAGACAGCTAACACCTTCCTCCTCCCCATCCCTCAGCAGCACCCAGGAGCTGTGTGTATGGGAGTCCACCTTTTTTCCACCTCCTCTCTCAGGTTGTCCTCTCCTTTCCATTCGACCTCCCATGTGATGACTGGGGCATAGCCTTACAGCAGCCCCCTCCCCAGATTCCCCGTTTTGCAAACTTCATCAGGGCTCAGAGGAATTGGGACGTTTCTTTCTGGGAGTAGAAACATACCGACTTAATTTTTTAAAAAGAACGAATATGTATATAATTATATATAAGAAAAAAAAATGAAATGCAGGTATTTAAACACCCTTGGTAAATTCATGCATGTATACAGTGTCTTCCCCCCAGCCCGCTGGATGTGTAGCATCCAGGACACTAAATGACAAAAACCTCATTGAAATGATAGACAGGTCTTCTGGCAGCCCCCCGAGACAGCAGGTGGTTCCTTCTCTGGGGAAGTGCGGCGTGTCCCGTGTTTCAGATCGTGCCTGTGAATGACACGGGGCGGCGGGGGCTGTGTTCGTGTCGCTCGGGGGACACACGGGGCAGCCGCGTTCGGATCAAGCCATGTCCGCCCCGCGCTCCGGGCAGCACCTCCTCACCCCTGTTCCCCGCTTTCCTGCACTGCCCTTTTCTTTCACTCCTTTAAAACACAAAACCCCCCATTCCCTGCTTTATTTATAAATGCGTGTTTTTATACCGTTGGCTTTAGGTAAAATAAAATAATACATTGTCTTTTTTTAATTATTATTTGGGAAAAGAATTAAAAAATCCGTTTGTTGGGTTTTGAGGGTTTGTTTTAATTTTTTGTTAGGTTGTTTTTGTTTGTTTGGGTTTTTTTGGGTTGGGTTTTTTTTTTGTTTGTTTGTCTGGTTTTTTTGTTTGGTTTTTTTTTTTNGCTGCCTGGCCTCCTTCCCGCGGGAGGCCCGCGGTGAGCGCCGGAGCGCGGAGCGGGGCGGGGGGGGCCGCGGTGAACCCCGCCCGGGACGGGCAGTGGTGCTGGGCCGGCTCCGCCGCTGCCCCGGGGCCTGCCCGGTGCTGCCGCCTCGGTGAGCGGGGGCGGTGTGGGGCGATTGGCGGCACTCGCTGTGCTGCCGGCATGATGGTCCCGAGGTGCAGGTGGAGCAGAAAGGCCGCCGCAAAAAGAAAGGGAAACTCGAGAAAACGGTCCTTTAATGGTTGTTTCTCTGGCTATAAAGTAGCAAAACAAAGCACTGTACCTTCCAGCTTCCAGAAACATCATCCTGTGGTATCACCTCTATGGGTCGTGCACTTCTGTAGCACAGGCCCTTTATTCTCAGGCGCTGGCCTGAGGTTTCCCTCTGGCTCTAAAACCCCGCAAACACTCTCCGGGTTTGAACAAAGGGATTCTGGACCGTGGCGGGCACTGTTGGTGTCAGCATGGTGAGGCGTGTGAAGCCTGTGTGCTGGCAGGGGGTGCTTCTCCCGGGATGCTGAGTAACCCCGTTTGTCATTTGCCTGGACAGAGCTGGGCTGGCCGGAGTCCGTGCCCTATCTGGATAGGCCTCCATCTCCGCTGGAATTTTATCGAGAGTGGGTGAGTCCGAATAAACCCTGTATAATTCGCAACGCCATCAGCCACTGGCCAGCCCTGGAGAAATGGACCTCAGCGTACCTCAGGTAGGAGAGAGCTGAGGAGTAGGACTGGTGCTCAGCTTCAGGTGACCTCACTGAAAACCCTTTGGTTAATCTCTGCTGTTGTTTGTAAGATTAGCTCAGATTCCTTCCTGGTTCTTTGTGAAGGTGTAACTGTCTTCCTTGCCCTCATACTGCCTGCCAGTTCCAATGCAGCCAGGAGCGTGGGTGTTTTGGCTGTGTGCAGCCAACAGACTCAGGCTATTGAAACCCACCCATCTGAAGTGGGGCTGTAACACTTTAAGAACAGACTGGCTTGTTTGTGACTGAGCACACCTTGTTTTCTTCAAAAAACTAAATTATGAGCATTTTAACAATGAGTGAAATTTTAAAGAAAAGTCCTTCTTTAAGAGAGGATTTGTGGTTAGATTTAAAATCTGTGGGTCAGATCTTGTTCTGTGGGGTTTAAAGCTAAATATCTTATGGAACTAAGAACTGTAAGCCTCATGGGGCGTATATCTATCAGTTTCTGTCCACCTCTTCTCCCTTCTCAGTTGCTTTTGAACACATGAACCCTTGGATTTGGCTGAGTTGAACGGCCACAATAATATCAAACTCCCCCATGATTGGTGAAAAGAAGTGGCTGAAGAGGACCATCTGTCTGCACAGAGGAAAAGGGAGCTCCTTTGTGAACTGCTCTGTTAGGAAAGAGTTTAGAGAGGAAAAACAAACTAGAGTTACCTTGACTGCAAGGAGCAACAGGAGCAGAATGCCAGAGTCCTTACTAGACAGCAGAAAACCTAATCTAGAGACACCATCCATGGAAAGACAGGCATCTTATTTTTGCTTCCCTTGAAACATGCTTTTAAAATAAGCAGTATGTAATATATGAGCTAACTGCAGGCCTGGATATAAACCTTGGATTTGTTTTGCAGGGAGGTGGTAGGTTCCAAGGTGGTGAGTGTGGCAGTGACACCAAATGGTTATGCAGATGCAGTGTTTCAGGACCGTTTTGTCATGCCAGAGGAGCACCAAATGCCTTTCATGGACTTTTTGGATATTGTGGAGAAAAAAGTGACCTCTCCCAACGTATTCTACGTGCAGAAGCAGTGTTCAAACCTCACTGAGGAGTTCCCTGAACTTGTCTGTGATGTGCAGCCTGACATACCATGGATGAGTGAGGCACTGGGTAAACTCTCAATTTCTCATGTATTCAGTAAATATTTTGCCTGGAAATTTAAAACAATCACACTAGGTACTACCTGGTGAATGGTTGTTCTCTTTCTGAATGCCACAGCTCAGTTTGGTTTCATCCTCTTAGAATGCAGAAGTGGTAAAATACCTAATAGAGTAATCCAAGTTCTGAGGTTGGGTTACTCTGAAATCAATATCTCTGCTGTGTACTGGGACCCAACTGAAAAAATGTTGTGTAACACTTTACATCAAGTGGCTTTTCTTTGCTCTAGAGTCATGTTTTGGCTCAGTGTTTGCAGTGTAGGAGGAGGATTCTGTTGTTCACAGAGTGCTATTTGCAATGAAATCTGTCCTGGTTATGAAGGAAGCTATAGGACAGAATTTGGCAGAAAATTATTTGAAATGTTTTTAAAAAGACAATTTTTCTATTGTTGTCATTGTATCTCTTTTCCCTAATCATACAGGGAAGAAGCCTGATGCTGTGAATTTCTGGCTTGGGGAGTCAGCAGCTGTGACATCTTGTACGTATCCTATGGCCCTGTAAATCTTCTGGTGATTTCAACACAAGTTTAAGCTGGCTTGTTTTGAGTTCGTGGCTCAGGAGAATGGTGTGGTTTTTCTGACAAGGCAGTTCTACTTTAACATGCTTTTTTTTTTTTTTTTTTTTGCATTCTTTATTCTGCCCTTCTGCAGCCTCTTGCTGCTGTGTCTCTGGCTGCATTTACCTGGCAATTGTGTCAGGCAAAGCACTGACAATTTTCTTCAATGAATGTATCTGCTACAGCATGATCTTGTGACTTCCCCACTGGCTGCAAGAGGAGGAAGCAGTCTGATAATAATAGGGAAAGCTGATATTTTCAGTTTACTGCAGAGAAGGAAATAGCTATCATTTTCTGTCTTTCTTCACATTTCTCTCTTTTTTTCTCAATCCTAGTACATAAAGATCATTATGAGAACTTGTACTGTGTGGTATCTGGAGAGAAATATTTTCTACTGCATCCACCAAGTGATCGTCCCTTCATCCCATACGGTACATCACTTTGCTGTGCAATGTGTCTGAAGGTTAGAAGGAGGACAGACTAAACCACTGAAAGACGTGGAAAAAAAAGGAAGCAGTAGTAATATTTTGATGTTTATGCAGTGTTACACTTTGCACTTCCCTTTCATGCTGCTGGTAGTTTGTAATATGATGTTATCTGAGCCCAGGTTTTCCTGTCCAGTAAAGTCATGGGCTCACTGATTCACATCTTGAGTCTTGTGTCCAGTTTTGGGGCACTCAGTTTGGGAGGACATTTAGATGCTGAAGCGAGTCTAGAGAAGGATATTAAAGCTGGTGAAGGTTCCAGAAGGTAATTCCTGTGAGGAGTAGGGAGCTGAGGGCTGTTTAACCTGGAGAAAAAGAGACTGGGGAGGAACTTACCACTCTCTAGAACTCCCTGAAAGGAGGTTGTACCCAGATGGGATCAGGCTCTTTTCCCAGGCAGCCAGTGACAGAAGGAGAGGTAATGGTCTCAAGGTGTGCCCAGGGGAGGTTTAAAATGGACATTGGGAGGAATTTCCTCACACAAAGGGTGATTAGATATTGAAATGGACTGCCCATGCATGTGATGGAGGCATGTGCCTGGAGGTGATTAAGGAAAGACTGGATATGGCACTTAGTGCCATGGTTTGGTTAATGAGGTAGTGTTCAGTCATAGCTTGCACTTGGTGATCTCAGGTCTCATCTCTTGATGTCTTTTCCAACATAATTGATTCTGTGATACTCATGGCAGTCTCTTCAGCTTTAGAATATTTAAATTATTTAAGTATTTTGTCAGTGCTGTAGCATGTCATCTTTGATGTTTTAAAGGTTTGAATTCTGCCTGCTTTTCTCTAGGAAGAAAAAGCCAGGAAGATAAAAAATTGGTTGTGTTTTAATGGAATATTCAAGCCACTAACTGCATATCTGAAAACTGGGACATTAAGAAAGAGATTCTTGTGGCAGCAGTGCTTCACACTACCTGTTTTCTGTTTCTTTATGTTACTTTCCTATGTGCACAGCAGTAGCTTTTGTTGCAGTGTTGTTTAGAAGATGGACAGCTTAACTTTGTCTCATAAAACTTTATTTTCCCATTCCTTGACTTTCAAACCATCAGATTAAGTTAATGCAGAGTGCCCTATGACAGAAATATAGTTTGCTAGACATGTGCTGCTACAACATTTTGTTTATACTGTTCTTATTTTGTTTCCGACCTTGAAGTCATAGAATCACAGAATGGTTGGGTTGGAAGGGACCTTGAAGATCACTGAGTCAGTGCCCCTGCCATTCAGTAGATCAAATTGCTCAAAGCTCAATCCAGCCTGACCTTGAACACTTCCAGGGACAAGTTATCCACAACTTCTCTGGGCAACCTGTTCCAGTGCCTCATGACCCTTATTGTTAAAAAATTCTTCCTTATATGTAGTCTAAATCTATCCTGTCTCAGTTTGATACCATTAATGCTTGTTCTCACATTGGTAAAAAGTCCTTCTCTGTCTCTCTTGTAAGCCCCTTTTATGTACTGGAAGGCCACAATGAGGTTTCTCCAGGCTGAACAACCCCATCTCCAACCTTTCTTGGACTGGTGGTGTTGTATGTATGTGAATGTATGACATACATATGCATGTTATAGGAGTCCTATTTTGTAAAACAAGTTACTGTTAAAGCACAGAATAGAGATAATGCTTACATTTCATAGTGTGTAGTAAAAAGAAAATTCCATCTTTTTGAGCATTAGGTTAATAAATGGAGAGAAACTCTCTCCAGGGAGAGCTTAGAAAACCACATGTGCTGAAGCAGTGAAAGAAAAGTAATCAGCAGTATCTGAAGCAGCTGATGAGCCTGTCAGTTAAAACTGGAAGTGAAAGGCTGGCCACAAGCCACTAACTCCTGTGAGTGCTTCTGTGGTAGACTGACCTAAGATGAATCACCCACCTTTAGAATGATGTATAAGGCATTTGTGCCTTCTGAAAAGGAAAGAAGACAGTTACTTGAAAAAAATAGGACTGGGAATACAAATGGGCTTGGAGAATAATAATTATTATTCAGACTGACTAAAAAAAGTATATTAAGAAAGTGGATAAAATTTGAAATGGAAAAAGGGAATGATAGTGAGTACAGTAAATTGAAAATGGTTTTGTCTTAATTTTTCTTGGTGAAAGTGTGACATGTACTGCCATCCAGTTCTCTGAATTGTGTCATTTAATTCTTTCTCTGGTTCAGAACTCTATCAGCCAGCAACCTACCATGTGTCAGAAGATGGTTCATTTGAAATTGTGGATGAAAAGACTGCAGAGAAGGTAACTGCATTCTTTATGAACTTTTAAATACAGTAGGGGGAGTTTGGTGCATTGCTGAGCCCTCAAACTAAGCATATTGATCAATTTAGAAATCCTTCATTACTGGAAAGAGAATGCCCAGATATTTCACTTGTATTTTACTATTTCAAAGTATACCCAGCTTCCAGAAAAATCTTTTACTGCACACCTGAAACCATTAATATCATAAAGTGTTGCTTTGCACCAGACTTGAATAGTTCCACTAAAGAATTTTTGAATGTATCAACAATAAAGGAATTGATTTCATTATGCCTGAAATAGACCCCTCTACATTAACTTTCTTTTGGCCCTCTACTCAGGTCCACGGTAGTATCACCCAGTGCAATAAAACATACCCATCTGAATGAATAAGTTGTATTTTCTTAGTAGTAGCAAATATTTATTCAATTAAAATGTTTAGATCTGGAAGCACTTTAAAGATCTCAGTAGAATCTTAATCCGTTGCCTTTTGCCTCTGCAAAGTGTGAGTAACGTTACAACAGAACTTGAACTGGGGCTTGTTCTCTGTTTCCAGAGTGGTGCTCATGGAATCTCATTCCTGTAATGCTGCAAGGTTGGAATGCTGAGGTTTATAATTCTGTAGGACAGAGGAAGAATTAATGCAGGCAAGATGGACTTCCCAACAGGGAGGGGTGTTTTAGCTGCTGGGAGTAAAAATTACACCAGAGAGCTAAAGAAGAAGAAATTAATTTCTAAAAAGAGTGGTGCAGATAAAGTATTTAATACTGAATCTAGGAGGAACAAGCAACTTAAGGGGCTGGAGGTGTTTTGAAATTATGCCAAGAGACTGCAATTTCATGGATGACATTTATTGCCTTTTATCTAATTAGAAATGCCAAAGGAGGCCCATCTTTGCATTCTTGACCTATTTCCAATTGAATGTGGAAATCTGTGTAACTGTACATGTTTTGCAAGACAAAGTACGTGTTTTGTAACCTAGTGAGTTTGATTATCAGTTGTTTTTCTGGAAGCTTGCTGGAATTTTTTGCCAGGGTCAATACCATATACACCCTCTTTTGCCTTTAGGTGCCCTGGATCCCTCTGGACCCCTTGAACCCAGATCTAGAACTGTATCCAGAGTATGCTCAGGCAAAACCTTTACAGTGTACAGTGAAAGCTGGTGAGATGTTGTATCTGCCTTCTCTCTGGTTCCATCATGTTCAGCAGTCACATGGCTGTATTGCAGGTAAAATAGACAGTATTTGCAGATACATTTTTGAACTGTGGTGGGTTAGCAGGTAGATATCCCACAGCAAAGCATCAGTGGGAGCAAAGTTCCTTTAAGGTTATCTGCTTCTCTGCAGGAAGGAATAAAATCTTGACAGATCCCACGGGGCTGCCTCCTTGCAGCCTGTTTTGCATATAATTCCTAGCTTTGTCCATGCAACATGGAAGATACTCTGTTTTCATATGAGCTGAAATCTGCTCTGACCAAGCCTCTTGCCTTGCTAATAAGGTTGTGTTTGTGTTACTGTTCCCCTGCACTTACCAAAAGTCTTGTCATCACTTTCTTTGTAGGATTTATCATCATCTCTCTATCTCTTTTTTTCCTTCTCCCCCCAAGTGAATTCCAGAATTTCTAGCATTGCTCATTTGATACATGCGGAGGGGGGCGGATAGTGCAAGCTATTATTGTTATGTCATGCAAGTTTTGCAAGGTTTGAGAAAGAGATTTTTGCTGGAATTTTTGCTTGCTCTTTGTCTGGAATAATCCTGATAATGCTGTTCAAGAAAAAAAGTATTTTGAACAGCGTAACATTAGTGTTTGTATAACACTGCAAATATTGCAAGTGTTTTAGTTTTCAGTTTTTCCCTATTTTCAGTTCTTGTGATTCTGTGATAAAAAGACAATCTAACTGTAAAGCAGTAATTCTGATTCATTTTCCCCAGTGCTGCTGCATCAGTCCTTAAAGACTTTTTTTAAAAAAGTAGAGTTGTTTCCAGCTGCAAGCCCCTGGCCACTTTTTTTTTTCTCTGTTTAACAGAAATACCAGAGAGTTTGAGTTTATTTGTCCTTTAGTCTGTTAACTGCAATACAGTCTGTATACACTTGAAAAATCAATATTCTCTGAGTCTGCTTCAGTGATTATCTGAAGCTAGAGCGTATCCTTCTCCAAGAAGCATTAGTACAGTATTACAGGGTATGGCTTCATTTTCCCAGGAGATATGCCCCAAAATTAGCAAGAGAAGCAGAATTAAAGTACTGTGTAATTGATGACCACTGTGAAGTAGTGGTGATTTTGCCATCCTTTACACAGGAAGAGAGGTTCCTATCCGGATGTTAAACATTGCAGTTTGGTATTTTTTGTCTAAATAGAAGCATACATTTTCTGTTCCTAAGCATTTTGCCATCTTCTGCTCCAATGAATCTCCAGGGTAGATTCTGAAGTTGGTTTGGGTTAAGACAGAATTGCACTGGCAGCACTACTGAAGAACTCCATTCATTGTATGTTATTTTTAGCTATAGTCAGAGATTTGCTCATTTCAAAGTTCATTCAGTCATAAGGAAAAGCCTGTACTAACTGAAATGTGTAAAACAGTCTGTGAACACATTTGTAAATCATTACATTCTAGCCTTAAAATGTTTTCCCCTTTCTTTGTCTCCTCAGTGAATTATTGGTATGACATGGAATATGACATTAAGTACAGCTATTATCAACTACTAGATTGTCTCACAAAAACTGTGAAAATGCTATAGCAGAGGCGGGAGACTCAAGCTTGTGATGTCTGTTTCTGATGTGATACCATCATCAGCATCTGTGACTGGAGTACAAACATTATTTCCCCAAAAAGAACTGAACATTAAATTATGGTCAACAATGCCTGCTGAACACATCATGGCTATTTGTCTTGATTTCAGACGCCAGACCAATTGGCCAGATTTTTTGGCTTGCAAGTGGAACTTTGATATTAGGCCTTTGCATGTTGCCTTGGTGATGGTGAGCAAAATAAAATGTGAAGGGAGACAATCCAGGTTTTGAAAATCCCAAAACGGAAGCCCCAGCTGTTTGTTCAGACCTACAGATTGTTTTCATAGCAACCCAAGTGGACAAGGAAGGATCTGCTCTATGCATCAGGCTGCAACAGTCCAGTGTATGCATTCTGCTTAAGGCAAAAGTCTCTCCTGTTGTAATTCTGTAACTTCAGTGGCTGTGGTGTTTTGATGGTGATAAACTACAACTTCTGCAATAAATAGGTCAGTTTAAAGCTTATTTCCGTACTATTTTATTTTCCAAAGTAAACTGGCTGAAGGACATCTAGGATGATGTGCAAAAGTCTATGTTGGCTATTTTCCAATAAAAAGCTACATGTTTTTATTGCTGTTTTTTATTTCTTTATGCTGTTGCATTTAAACATAGCTGCATTCTCTTGCATTCTGAGGGATGGTTTTAGAGTTGCTCTGCTAGATCTGCAATCAATCTGTATATCTGTGGTCTCATGGCATGAGGAGTGATTCTGCAGCTTGTAAGCTCGTTGATTGTTTCACTCCTTTGCCATTAATTGCTGCTTAGTGCATGGTCAGGCAAGTTGTTTGAACCAGGAGCACGGTTCAAACAGCCGTAATTCCCATTTGTATTTCCACAGAATGATTTGAGACTTCTGACATGTCTGAGCCCCCCAGGGTGGGATTAGAAGGCTGTTAAATTCACAGACATTGCAAAAATGTAGTATTGTTTATGAAAACCAAAAACTAGTGTTTATTGTCAAATCTTCAAGCAGTTCCTTAGAAACATTATCAATATGGGGGAAATTAATTACTGGGAAGAAAAAGATAGTAATTGTTTGACTTTTTTTTTCCTTTTTCTTTCTAAAAGAAACATAGTTATAGCATGAAGTTTCATTTTAACTTGTGGTGCTTTCCTAAAAATTGCAGAAAGCTTGAGAGGGATCAAGAGCAGGCTTTGTTTCGTGGCTAGATTAAGATGTCATGCTGTTTAGGCTTTCCTGCTTGTTTGTGTTTATTGCGCCCTGGCAAAGGCTCCCAAGCCAGTTCTGCAGTCAAATCTGGAATTTCCTGCAGCTGGGGGGCGCGGCAATTTGGATGTCTTTTTTTGCTGCTTTGGAGCTTTTAATTTAGTCTCCCTCTGTAATCAAAAGTAAAGCACTCGCCAAGAACAAGTGAGCGCTCGTGCCCGTGCGAGCGGCCGGTGCCCCCCGAGCCGGAGAGTCTGGAGGGAGGCGCTCTCTGAACTACGTGTCCCAGCAGCCCGTGCCCGCCGACTGAAGGAAGTGGTCACGGTGATTCCTCCTGGACTTTGAGCAGGGATTTTAACCCCGGGAAGGGACGGGTGGCTCGTGTCTTACGCAGTTCCCGGCGGCCCGTGCCTCGCCCAGTGAAGGGGCGCAGCTCTCCGTCCAGCCGAGCTGGGATGGCGGCGCGGGTGTCCGTCCTGCCTTCCCGCAGGTGCCTGTTCGATGACCCTGTGCAGATCCGTGTGGCCGGTCTGCGGCCGCAGCAGGCGGTCACCCTCCGAGCCAGCCTGGTGGACGAGAGCGGGGAGCTTTTCCAAGCCCACGCTCTGTACAGGGCTGGGAGCAGCGGGGAGCTGGACCTCAGCCGCTCCCCAGCGCTGGGGGGCAGCTATTTGGGAGTGGAGCCCATGGGGCTGCTCTGGGCTCTGCAGTCCAAAACGCCCTATAAGCGGCTGGCAAAGAGGAACGTCCTGACCCCTTTCTGTGTGGATCTGGAAGTGTATGAGGGCCATGGGGACATGAGCCGCTTGCTGGGAAAATGCACCAATGAACGATGGTTTTTAGGAGAGGGGGTGAAGAAGATTTCGGTCAGAGAAGGTCGCCTCAGAGCAACCCTCTTCCTCCCTCCTGGTGAGTTTGAATTCCATTCTGGTTTTCCAGGTATGACTGACACCATGTATTATGCCCCGTGGTCTCTGAATGCACTCAGCAACCCAGAGCAAGCCTCAGCTAACACTTCCCTCAGCCTGTGCCTGCTCCAGATACCTGTGTCATCTCAGCAGAGCAAAGAGGAACAGTTGTTGCCCGGCCGGGGCAAAAGCCAAGGCAGGGGTATGGTGGTGCAGGGAAGACAGCAGTGGTAACACAAGGTGTCTCCTGGTTGTTCTAGTTGAGTGTTTTGACCTCTCCTGCAGTGAGAGCTCTGTCAAAAAGTTTGTTTATTTCTTAGCTTTTCTGTTTAGCTGACAGGACAAAGAGGCCCCTGGTCTGTGGCAGAGCTGTGGTGCTTGACAGCTCTGGCTGTGAAGAATGACAAAGCATGGTGGGAGCATGGGACTCAGGCTGCAGCCAGCCTAGGCTGAAGAACCATGCCCTCAGCAGCTGCTACAGATCTTCCTGCAGGTTCTGGACCTGTCTCTCTGTGTCTCTCTAGCTAAGGAAAAGCCAAAGAAAGAAGTCTCTTCCTGACTGAGCAGCTGGACTGCATGGGATGCTTAGGGAGATGGGAGACAAATGGGAAAATCAAGATCTTTAATTAAACAGGTGCCATATTTTACAACTCTGTACACAGACAGTGCTGAGAATGGATCCTGTGCAAAGCTGCTTTAAGCCTGAAATGTTTCTGTTCCTTGAATGGCACTTAAACATGGCTATCTTGCTCTGTAGTTAACAAACAGGCCCTTGCAGCTGCAGCCATATCACATCTTGTAAGTGAAACCTGGCTATGAGAATGGGCAGACCAGCATCAGGAAAGGAAGGTCCTATTGCTGCAGGAGAGCTGAGCAGCTCAGGGGTAGTTACCCAGATCTTACTGAAGCCTGAATTGGCACAGGTCAGTTCTGGCATTTGTGACTATCTTTCATAACCCATGTATGAAAGTATCCCCCCATGGCATACCTCCTAGCATAGTTCCTAAGGAAGAGCCACTCCTGCAGTAATGCTTTTTCTTCATTGATCCTCAGTGGCCTGAGGACTTGGAAGCCAATGCCCGCTGAAAATCAGGATGAGAGAAGGATGTTCAACATGTGAGCTTCCTATAATGAGTTCCTAAGAGAGGAAAGGAATCCTCAAATTCATGTCCTTACAGTAATTTTGTGTGTTTGTGAAAGTGATACCCACCATGGAAAGCTTCAGAGGATTGTTATCTACTGTCCTGATGTGTGCTGAGGGGACACCACGAAAGGACACTCATAGGAACTTTTCATTGGTTATGTATACACCCTCCTTTCATTGCAGGACCTGGCCCATTCCCTGGACTTATTGATTTGTATGGATCTGGAGGAGGTCTTATTGAATACAGAGCAAGTCTGCTGGCTAGCAGAGGCTTTGTGACTCTGGCTCTTGCTTACGCGTGCTTTGAAGATATCCCTGCTATACCAGAGGTGCTTGAACTGAGCTACTTTGAGGAGGCCGTGAACTTCTTGCGGAAGCAGCAGCAGGTAAGAGACAAATTATGGTGCTCTTCCTGAAACTATTTTCCAGGTTGCTAATCGGTTCCTAGATTAGAAGTACAGAATTGCTTAAGGAGGCAATAGTTATTTTTTTACTAGTTTTGCATCTTTAAAGATTTTAGAAGGGAAAAAATCCATTGGCTTTTTTACTGTTTCTGAGATATTACAGGCTTTTGATTCTGAGTAAGTTTTGCAGGACAGTAATAAAACACTAACAACAGAAGCCTTTACAGTTGTAGCCCTGGAGGGGTGACATATCTTAAGAAGCTGGGGCTGTATTTGAACAAGTGTGTGGGACAAGAAAGACACTTTATGGCAATGTATCATCATACTTAACCTAAAAGTGACCAAGAGAAATCAAGTAGCATTTAAAATTTTAATGCTATTTAATGTGTATTTGTTTTGCAAAGTTATTTACTTTCTATCACATGGACACCAGGATTGTAGGCAGTATGAGAGTAGAATTCAGCCTTGCTTGTTTGTCTTGTTCCTCAGAGAGCTCTGAAACATCTAGAATTCAATGTGAAATGCCTTCACTAGCAATAAATTGATTTAAACATCTATTAGGTTCACTTAGCCTTAGGTGTAATGAACATTATGTCTTCCAAGACAAAACATAACAGGTCAGCTGTAGGAGAGTATAGAAGAAATTCAATGCAAATAAAGCCAGGAAAAAGTGGTTTGGAGAAAGGAGCAGTAAAAGACACTGTACTGAGAGCAGGCTGAGCTGGAATGTGGAGGGAACAAAGACGCTTTGTCTATACAGGTCACCAGGACACAAATGTGTTACCGGAGGAGAAACGTTGAGGAGCTGTAGAATTCATAGTTACTCTTTTGGAGGCTCAGCAGAGGGATAGATGAGGGAGGAATATAACCTGAACAGAGAGAGGGAAGGGGCAAAATATGAGTGGTCATAGTTGGATGAGTGAGAAAGCAGAACTGGAGAGGTTATGTCAGCTCAGGAAATAAAGAGTATTTAATAATACTGTTTTCATAATTCTGTTTCAGGTGAAAGGTCCTGGGATTGGTGTTTTGGGCTTGTCTAAAGGAGGTGAACTAGCCCTTTCCATGGCCACATTTCTACCTGGCATCAAGGCAGCTGTCAGCATATCTGGAAGTAGTTTTAATTCATTTGTTCCCCTGAAGGGGGATGGCTTCACTCTTCCTATCCACCCATACGACTTGAAGAGGATGAAGATCAGTGATGAGTCTGGACTAGTAGATTTTAGAGATGTCTTAGACGATCACACGGACCCAGCAACTTGGGATTGTCGCATTCCTGTGGAGAGGTCCTCAGCCAAGCTCCTCTTACTGTCTGGGCTGGATGACATGAACTGGAAAAGTGACCTCTATTGCCGGGATGCTGTTCAGCGCCTTCAGCAGCACGGCCGGGAAGTGGAGTTTTACTCCTATTCTGGAGCAGGGCACCTCCTGGAGCCACCCTACTTGCCTCTGTGTGAAGTTTCCACACACAGGGTGCTTGGGATGTTGGTGCGTTGGGGAGGGCAGTGGAGAGAGCATGCTAAAGCACAAGAAGATGCATGGCGCAGGATACAGGCCTTCTTCTGGCAACATTTGATGGACTCAGACATCCCTAAGAGCAAGCTGTAGTGGGAGCTGTTATAGATGCTGGTCAGGGATGGTATTTCAGCACTCATTGGATCTTGGAAACTCAGCAGAAGTTTCCTGGACTGCCTTCCTCTAAATCCCACTGTTGCATAGTTGTTTATTTTCATTCCTCAAATAATTTCCATTTTTTGTTGAATTTCTGTTGACTTCTGGCCCCAGCTTCACAGTAGATTGGCACCATCTGGTCTGTCTCTGTGCTGTAGTCTAAAAACAACCCAGCATCCCATCATCCAATTGTCCTGAGCTATCTTTGCCCTCAATCTGCAACCATCTCCTTTCATAAGAGGCAATACTCTCACAGGAGGAGTTTTCCATTGAATGGTTTAGTCTTGCACCTTTAACTAACCTAGATATAAACAAGCACTTTTGTTGAACAACACATTTGTACACTCGTCTTTCCTCCTGGTATATTGTTTTCTCTCATTTTGTAGTAACAAGGTTGCAGTAGTTCTGATCTCAGCTAAGGGAAGAGGCTCTCTTCTGGTTTAATCTGAAGTGCAGTGATGAGATTCTTTTTTCTGGTACCTCAAAACCCAGAAGTGAGTCTTACCCAAATTACTCTGGTTGTATCTCCTGCTGACTCCATCTAAGTTCCATATTAGAGTAAAGCTTTCACTGCACTACTCAGCGAGTGCAGTGTGCAGTGTATCTGTGTGTGCACAGTTTGCTTGAGATTATCTGAATGAAGCCTTCAACCATCTTTGTGCCTGTCAATACATTAAGGAACAATCCTGATGTAGCCACAAGCTCTTACTTCACCTTGAGCAGAAGTCCTCACCTCCTGTTGGGAAGAGAAGTGATGGAGTCTGTGGATTTGCACAGTGTTCAAGATGGGGGTGATACAGATGTGCCAAGTACTTTCTCTCATATGGTGAAAGTCAGTTTGTCTCCATTTTGGGGGGGAACAGTAAAGCCACAGCTGCTGAGTTACCAGGAGCCCAGTGAGGTGGGCTGCCTCAGTGGTCCTGCCACTCCAGCAGACAGCTCTGGGCTCAGTGACTCGTTTCTCAGCTAAGAAATGCTACTCTTCAAGAGAGGACTGACCTCACTTTCTGGGAAGAATGTGCATTTTCTTACCCTTTACCAGTGTCCAAACCTGCCAAGGGGGGCTGTAATCTACCTTGTGCTTTTGTGGGACAGTGGCAAACAGCAGCTGCATATCAAATGGCATTAGTGGAGCAAATTCTCCCTCCTGGAGCAGTCAAGACTCACACCCTGACCACAGAAGCAAGCAGGAAATGGAAGCCTCTGCATTGCATTGAGATAGGAAAATCTTGCCTTTGACAGTGTAGTCCCTGGTTTCCATTTCTTGCTGAGACAAAAGCCCTGTAGGAGTGTGGATCCTGCTGAGGGAGGAACCATGCCCTTATTTTTCTTGCTTCAGGGAGAAATGGTTACTCAAAATGTGCACATGTGGCCTCAAGAGGGCTGAGGATTCTCTCATACAATATAGTCAACACAGACTGTCCCTTCAGGTACTTCTGGTTTTCCTGAACCCCCTGTTCCTCAGACTGGTATATGGGTACCACGTAGCTGAAGGTGTGAGTAGTTAGAGTGGGGACATCTCTCTCCTGCTCACCCATACTGATCATCCATCAAGTTTTGTGCTGTAGCCTCTTACCTGGTTTCTGTTTGTCCCTTGTGTGCCTGTGTCCTGCATGGACTGTGGTTGTTCCAGATGTTTAGCGAGTGAGTAGGACCTGGCAGCAGAGTAACATACAACAACAAGGAAAGTCAAACACATTTAAGCAGTTCCAGCTGACTAAGGGACATTTTCTTTTCTCTATTTTCTGCTTTATTGAAGGCGTCAAAAACCCCTGGGCTGCTGATGCACATTTTCCTCAGACTCAGGGCCTTAGGCTGCAAGATTCTCTGTGTTATGAGTAATTCTGTTCTTTTATTTTTATTGAACACAGTGAGGATTATACAAAACAGTGTGTCGTTTTCCAGTCTGGGGGATAACTCACATCTATTTGAATCCCTTCTGAGAGGAAAATGAGCTTTCCTAGCCTTCAATGGGCAGTTTACAGATTTATACTTTGAATTACAAAATTGTGACCTTCCGAGAAAATACATTATCTATAGGAAACTACATTACCAATAAAAATACTTTCCATCAGTAAATCAACAGTGTGGTCAGTGATGCTTTCATCCAGTTGTTATGTTGTCACATTTGGCAGTCAGATTCATAGAAAACATGTTGAAAATAGAAGATGAAGCGAGCTGACTGGCGACTTTATTGACCACAACAGCACACAAGACCTCTTTCTTTTATTGCTCTGGAATGAAAGCTTTGCTTCCCTTAAAAGCCCTTTATTTATCACTTGGATGGCACCTGACAAGAAAGACTGAAAAAGCTGATTTAGCTGAGCAGCTCTGTGCCACATAGAGGAACATATTCAAGGCAACTCAGTTGCACTGGGAATACTTTTAAAATTAAACTCAAATTTGAAACTTATCTTCAGGAAATAGAAGCTGGAAACGGGTGTCAGACTAATACAAAATAATTGGAAATGGCTTAATTCCAGTAAAACACTTCTGCCTGTTTTAAAGCATATTCTTCAGCATTTTGCTGAAGACTTTGACTACTTAATGTTTCTTCTGCTGAAGAGATGATTTAGACCAGTAGGGCTAAGATCATAGTTTTTTTCAAGACAATATTCTACTAATAGCAGGCTGTTGAGTCAGAGTGCTTTATATAGTCTCTCCAGGCCTGCTGAATACAGACAACATTATTCAAGAACAATGTGAAAGTTATTATTTAATTAAAGGTAATAGACCTTTAGCTGCAAGAGATCTCTGCCAAGCACAGCTGATAAATCTAATAGAAATTGGATGGGAAAATCTGTTCTTGTAATCTCCTTGTAAATGAAAAGTGCTTCAGATAAAATAAGAGTATCAAAGGCTAGCTTGAACTGAAAGATCTCGTCTTGATTCTCAGTCACCCAATGTTTAGCATCCTGCACTGCATGTCTATTTTGAGAATGAGAAAAGCTTGTGACAAGCCTCTTAAGAACTGAGGATCTCCCTACATGTAAGCTGCTGTGAACAAGTTTACTGTAAAGGAACTGTATGTCTTGCCATGCCTTTTTAGGGCAGGATGATTTCCCTAGCTACCATGGAATCAGGCAACAGTGGCAAGTGCTGATTTGCTCCATACATTCTTAAAAATTTCCATCTTTGCATTGAAAACTGACCCTGAAGCATTTTGATACACATGCACTATAACTTGGAGGAAACTGCAGAATGAAAGTAGTCAAAATGCTTTTATTAGCAAAAAGTGAACCACAGGTGCAGAGGAGGTGAAACATCTTTGATAAAGTGGCTGTCTCTGCAGAAGTAGTGGGTATTTGAGGCTTCAGTGGAATTTTAATAAGGACTGTGCTGAGCAAGGAGATTTCAATGCAAATGTGCTTCTCTAAGCCTAGGAGCTTCTTCAGGTGAAGCAGTGTCACCTCTGCAAGTGAGGTTGTTTCATGGCCACAGAAGAGGAGGAATGAAGGGAGAGATGAGAATATATGTTGTGTGGTGTAATTTAGAAGTCACTTTTCTCTATTCCTGGTTTCTATTCCCTGTGTGTGTTTGAAAGTCTAAAGATTTTTCTTTTTTTTTTTCTTTTTTTTTTTTTAATTCAAAGCTTAATCAGTTCTTTAATACATGACCAGATCATTTGTTATCAAACTGTGGGAGAAGACCAGTGTTTAATAACAAAATACAAATAGTAAAATTTTTTTCTATTTTAGTATTTTGCTAAAAATTTATAATTCTACCATTTGAGGAAAAAAAGATCACTATTCTGCACTTTTTAGTGCTATGCACATGTTATTCAGAAATGGAATCTGAGCCAAATGTAGTATTAAGCACAGAGAAAGTGATGCTTTGTTTAAGTTTGGGGAAAAGAAAGATTAATATTTCCAATGAACTAGTGCTCCATGCAGCAAAATATCTGCAAAATATCCCTGCTATTTTTCATTGTTGAGGGCAAAAATTAGAAATATTGAGTCTTAGAACATTTTCTGTACAAAATTTGCATTAAACCTAAAAATGTCTGTACTTTGACTCTGGATAGCACTTAGAGCAAAAGAAATTACTTGTATTCTATTTATTTAGGATTGTATCTTTTCAATTACTTCAGCTGCTGAACTTCCAATATTTTGCATTTAGACTGGGAATTTGTGTTTCCATTAAAATCACTTCAGTAAAAGGTGTGGTTTTATGTTTTATTAAACTCTTTTGAGAGTACCTTGCTGCACAGAGGGACAGTCATGCCTTTTTTCTTAGTTAGTGATCTAACTAAGAGGTAATCCTGTGGAAAACAGAACAAAAGAAGATTAAAATATCCTGCTGGATCAAAGGAGGAAACAGCAGGAACATGCATGTGGTGAGCGATACCGTGCTAAGATATATAAGAATCTAGTACAGTTTTTAGTTACATTTGTAATAACTAGTCCAGCTGGTTGATCAGTCGGGTGTGGGGTTTTTTTTGTTGGTTTTGTTGTTGTTGTTGTGTGTGGCGGTGTTGTTGTGGTTTTTGTGGGTTTTTTTGGTGGGTTTTTTTGTGGTGGTTTTGTTGTTGTTGTTGTTGTTGTTGTTGTTGTTTTTCCCTGTAGAATGTAGGTTCCCCAGCAGAAATCTCCTTCTGGCAGAAGACATACTTGTGCAAGTGAAAGCACCATGGCTCAGGTCCACAAACCAGGTGGTTTCACAGTGCAGTGCCAGAGGTGAGCATACAGTGAGCCCAGCCTGCTCTAGGATTCCAGGGATCAGCTCAGGGCCCATTACTGAGCCACAGGGTGAATCCACTTTTCTGTGTCAGACAATGTGTGAAGGTATCACCAGCCAACACAGGACACAGAATCTACTCATAAATAAGTCACTGAAACCCATGTTTTGTTTGCTTTCTGAACTGAGAGGTTTCACAATCTGTTATTATTAGTACACTTATTGTCTTGGAACATTGAGAACAAGTGCTTTTATGAAGAGATAATAACTACTTTCCATTACTGATGCTCTAGTGACAGGTTATAGAAATTTTCTCAAGTTCCCTCACTTTGTGGTCAATGTAGAAACCAAGGAACAAATTTTATTTATTTTTTCTCTTGTTGATTCCATTCAGATTTTCCAGTCACTCATCAGACTTGACAATAATGTAGTTTTTTGTTCTCTAATTGCTAGAGAGTCCTGAGGTAAGAAAGGTATTAAAAAAAATAGGTTTTCTCCCACTGGGGAAAAGATTAGCATTTAGTTGTATAACTCAGTTTTATCCTCTTAAGGACTGGTGGTAAAATTCTCCTTGAAATACCCATTAACTTAAAAGCTGGGGTTCTCCATGGGGTTTAGAAAGCTGAAACTCATGCCTTGGCTTTGCCTGATGAGGTTCTCCCATTTCCCAGCTTTGTGTTCTGGTCAGCAGGTTGTTCCTCAGTACATTGGTGCTTATGATGGGTTCAGGAAAAAGGCTTAAATTTTATTCCACATTAGACCAATAGGTTTTGAAATCTTGTTATTTTTTCACGAAATTAGAACTTTATTTTACCAAGAGTTACCTTTCACATAATATAAAGCAAAGTGAGTAATTTGGTAAATTTAGCTTCCTTATGGATTAAGCTGTGCCTTGTCTGAGTTTCCCTTGATTCATCTGGAATACTATGCCCAAAAGAGGGTAGAGGAAGACCAGAAATAAACATAACTTTTCTCTCTTTTGTTTTCCACTTGTCTCTGGCTACTAAAGTCTGTTTTGTATGGACTAAAAACCACTGTCCACTAGCAAAAGAACTGCTTGGAAAAAGCCAACCCCATTCACGTCCTTATATCACTTTTTCTTCTTCTGAGGCCTGAGAGAAAGCTTTGAATCTGAAAGGTGCTAGTGCCTAATGGTTACCACGCAGTCAGAGTTCAGTCATACTCAGGCCAGACCTGTCTTCTCTCTCTGCTTCATTTGCTGCATTTTCCATTTGCTTTCTGGTATTTTTATCATTTCTGTCTGCTTTATTAGCCTTATAACAGGCACCACACAGAGGATGATGGTGGGCTGAGGTAGGTAATACCACTCTACCTTTCAAATCACAAATTAAGGAAAGATAGCCGGAACTTGTTAGAACATTTGACTTTTTAAGTAATTTGCTTCCAGTACTTAGCATGTGCAGGTTCTCCCTTCAGCTGGGTTGAGAGGAGAGTAGAATTTTTTAAGATCCTTGTTATCCTTCTTCATTCCTCTCAGTTCCCCACATAAGGCTACTTGGCTTTCCAGTGCTTCTACTTTGCTTTTCTTCTCCTGGCAGAACATAATTTTGCATTACCAATGAACATCAGTCCAGACGTCAAAGGAATGCAATTTCCTGGGATCTGGAAGGAATCCAGAGGTCAGTCTCGTAAATCCTGTGTATACCCTGCAGCTCTTCCAGCTCCTAGCCAGGTTTGGCAACAGGGTCATTTCATGTAGCACTCGTGTAGTAAAACACATTTTTTGGTGACCTCTGAGCAAGCTGTTCAGGGTAAATCACTGTACATACAGTTGTGACTTGAGCAGTGCCTGTGCATGTCTCAGCTGCTTTCCTGCTATTCTATCTGTAGAACAGTGCAGAATTCTCCTCATGAGGTGGGGTTCCTGGAGGACAGAGCCTCCTGCTACACCTGAAAAACAGAGAGTGTTTTTTCTGAGGGTCACCACATGTCGAGATCCCAGAGTCAAGGAGATTCTGGATAGAATGTTACTTAGTATTGTGAGATACAGTTCTTCTGGGAACATATGAGTGTGTGTGGATGGTAAGGATGGTTTCTCCTTGCTGTGGTCCCCAGTTCTCCAGTGTGAGATTCCATGTGGAGACAGTCAGGAGTACTTTCATCTTTGCAAGATTTTTCTTCATGGATTTTAGATTTTCACTGAAGAAGTGTAAAAACTGAAAGCATATTTAAGGATGTTTTCAATATTTTCATGCCTCTGAAAGTGATAATATGTGGTTGTGTGCCTCCAAACAGACTTCTCAGCTGAAAAATAGAAGGAAAAAGAGCTCTGTTTTCTGAAAAGCCAGTAATCATCTAAAAAATGTTTCTCTGAAACAAGAAATTCTTTGATGAGCTTAAATGTCATGATGCTGTTTGCTTGGCTGCCAATTCTGCAGCACCCTCAGCTCTGTCTTCTGCTGGTACCATAGGAACAACAGGCACAACATGTACCTGCCTCCACTTTCAGGCAAGAGCCACAGACCAAATGAAAATTCTCTTCTGCAGTTGCCCCCCAGGCAATCAGAGGTCTGAGCTTCTGCAGTTTATCACTTCTTGGTCCTTTGTTTTATTCTTCTCCTATTTTAGTCTGTTTTCCTCCATTAGGTTTCCTGAATTCTGCTTTTCTTTTTTTTTCCTCCTGTCTCTCTTTAGAAGAATGCCAGCTCTATATTGAGTTCTTATTCTTGACAAACTTTGCAAAATGAGTTCTGTGTCTCTTGTAATACAGTTGATCAGATTATTGTGATATGTTGAAAGGAAATTTATTAATTATCAGATCTCAGGCTTTTGTCTGATTAGTAGACTTTCAAACTACAACATACTTCACTTAGCACTGATATGGACTTAACTCCTCTGTTAATCCTGACTGTTTGGACTGCTGCTGTAATCTGAATCCATTCTGGGAGCAGACTGTATCAGAGAAGGAAGAGCCTTATATATTATTGCAACAGAGAAGAGATTATATATTAAAAAGATTTAAAGGTTATATTTGCTTAAGGGCAGAAGGGCTCGCTCAATGCTTCTGGTAACTCTTAAGCCCTCCTTGTGAAATGAGGAAGAAATGGCACACAGAGCACAAAGCCTTGTTGCAGAGGTGGATTTTATCTAAAAATAAAATACCTGTATGTCTGTAACTGGGCTTTAAGAATATGGAGATGCAAATCCTGACATGACAAAGATTTCTACAGGAAGCTATTCCCTCTTTCATTAATATGTGCCTGTCTATTTCTGTATGTGGATTAAGTTTGCAAGAGAAAAAGGGTATGTCCTTGCCAGCTATGGATTTCCTATGTATCCTTGATTTACTTCCATAGCACTAAAAATGTCAGCAATCCCTGAAGATAGTCTGGATTCATAAAGGTTTTCTGACAACAGAATACCTTCTGCTGTCTTAAGTTGGTCTTAAGACTTGTCAGAGGAAAGGAAGGGTCTCTTTAGCAGTATCTGTGTGCTCTAAAGACTTCTTGTTTCAGCTCACTAGGCGGAGCCCTGAACACTGTCTCCAGGATTTTTGACCACGAGATTACTATGAGAAAAAATGGCACATATCCTGAAGGACTTCCTATTGTTATCAGTGGGATTTTACACATCTACAAGTATTAGATTGGTGCCAAAGTGATCAACATCTTATAGAAATGGATACTGGGTGAGTACAGAGATTCATTTGTCCTCTTTCCATATTCTAGAATCATGATTTACTGTATGAGTAAACATAACCTTCAGTGGCTAGTTGGAAGCTCTTATTCTGCTATGCCATATCCCAAAGAAAATACAATATATTCTGGGAACTCTGATCAGAAACTAAGTGCAGGATGCTTTGGTTTTCTTTGGCAAACAAGGATTTGAAAGGAAATACGATGTGGGTGTATGATGGTGGTTGAGCCTTTGGTAGTGAGGAAAGACTGATGGTTTGTCTCCAGGTTGAGGTGTTGAGGGAACCTTTTAGGGATGGGTGCTGCCTGTGGGCTTTTCCAAACAATGTGTCTGAGCTCAGAGCAGCTGCCTTGTTGGCTCAAAGCCCTCAAGCCTCCTTGTTCCTGGTATGTGCCTGCTCCTGCCTTGCCATGCATTTCGTATTGCCAGCACTTCAAGATTTGATTCTGTCTTCAATTTGAAAGTGCTGTGGGAGGACACTGATGGAAGCACGTGTGGTTGGGGTATAAGGAAGAATGGGGCATTGCTAGGAGAGGGGATCCCAGTTTGCTTTTCCATGTGATTGCAGCCACGCTAACCTTTTTCCAGGTGTTTCAAAATGCTGTGTCACTGCGTAGCTGAAGTCTGTATTGCTCAGGGAACAGCATAACCATGTGACATACAGCTATTTTATTTAATGTGAACAGATGGAACAACCCTATTTAGATTCAGAATACAGTGACTCTTAACACCTTTTTTTTCAAGCTAGAGAAAATGTTACCATAAATATACAAGCTTTACACTCGAGAAGATGGAGAGAAAAATTTCATCCTCGATGTACAAAACTATGTAATCATTTATAATAATGCTTCCCAGCTGTAAAGAATGTCTTTTTTTTTCTTGATCCTCTTACATGTGATTCTCTTGGAAGCAGGGGGACATTCTGTAGCCTTTATTACAAACCCGTAGTCCTTTAAACTGTAGGTTTTTCCTCCCCTCTGCAGGGTTGCCTCTACTCCCTACTCAGGCCTGTCCATGGACAGCACTTCCTTTAGGAACCGTGTTGACATTGAAGGGTGCAGCCCATGAGACATAAGAAAGCTAAGGAGAGACAATGTGGGTCTGGATATAAAAGATGGTTCAGCTGCTCAAAGCACCATTACTGCACCTCTGTACCAAGGAGATCATGTACACTGTCCTCCCAGTCTAGGGGAAAAGTTCTGTCACTTGTAGCTAAGTAAAATTTACATTCACAAGATGGCAGCATAATCTCACTAGTCAGGGTCACAAATTTTGAAGGGTCAGGTCAGTAATGTTCCTCAACTCAAACTCCTGCTTTGAACAGTCAGAAAGTCCTGTATCTAATTAGCTTGTACTTCCTAGGCTCTAACTGCTATGTATAGAGGTTAAACTATGATATATGTAGGTGCAAAGCCTTTTAGATCACCTTTCAAACTAACCTATTTCATTTACATTCAGATGCACTGCGATAGTATTGACATAAATTGCTCACTAGGAGTTCAATACAGAATAGAAAAAATGACACCAGCATGTTATCTAACTAATCAGTAAAAAAGGCAACACTGATGGCACACTGACTTTGCAAAGCCTGTGCAACTGGGAATTATACTGTTGTATTTTCACTTCCTTTCTGCTCTTGAGAGTGAGGTGTTCTGACCACTGCCTCAAAATACACATTTCTTAATGAACAGTAGTTTTTTGATAGCACTACTGAGCGAATGTATTCCCTGTGAAAAGCTAATTAATAAATTATTCTCTTTCTGTTTGATGAATATTCTGTATTCAGTTTTCATCTACCTATTTGCTTGCCTGTGTATGTCTGTCTTTCAAAGAGATCTGCCCATTCTTATCATTTGTCATGAGCTGAACCTTTCCAATGTGCAGCACCTCATTTGGGAAAAAAGACTGTGCTAGGGAGAGATGATTCATCACATCAGTCACCATATTATATAATGCAGAGTGATAACAAACCTACTGAGAACATTCCTAGCAGCAATATTCCCACTTGTGACTTTAAATACTTAGTGCAGAAATATCTGTAAAAATAAGTGGGGGTATCTGCATCTATTTGGAAGAAAAATAAGCCATGAGAGCAAGGAAAATATATCTCCATTTTCAAAATTAATTGCAAGTTTTTGTGATACTACTGCAGAATTAAACCATAGATATTTAAGTGCAACTTCCAGATGCTCTTTTTTGAGAATGTTGAGTCATAGTTCTACAAGTTGCTTGCATCTGCCAAGTAAATATGATGTTTTGACATTCGTGCAAACTGTTCTTACGGGTATTTACTTGCTGAACTTGCAGGTAGGTTTTACTGGACAATTTTGCAAACTTTAGACTTTTGAACATATGCTGAAACCCAAAATGGTCATCAGCTTTGGCCTTATTCACCAGTTCAGATGAAGATTCTAACCTAGTTTGCTCTCACTAGTTACTATAGTTTCAAGCATGCCGAAGACAACTTCAATAAAGCCAAAGAAAACCGAGAAAATTGTACACTGCCCTTTCCATTAGCACCTTGTTTCCATCCTGAGCGATTGGCCACATGGTGTCACTGTGTTTTAAGGAACCAAACCCTCTAGCGATAAAGCTTAGCAACTCCAAGTTTGTTCAAAGTATCCCAACCGTGTGTTATTATCTAAGGAGACACTTCAGCAAAAGTGACAAGGTCACAAAAGCTTCACAGGGGGAGAGTTATAGGAAGATATTTTTACATGAAACATCTCTTTCTCAGCTTCCTTTTCCTCCCTGAAATATGTCAGAAAATTTTTTAGCCTGGAAGCACTTTTTCTCCAGATGTCTGCGTTTTGGAACATGCTTGTATAGAAAGCTTCATGTCAAATTGCTGCAGGTTAGAAATTTAAAAATTCATCTGTGCTGGACTCATCCTAAACTTCAGTCACAGTTCTTCTTTTTCCTTCTGTCTTTGTGTATCTGAATTTGCAACAGCCTTTGGCTCTACTGAATAGACAAAACTTGGCCTCGTGATGCTCAGAGCAGTATAAACTGCATCTCCTGAGACCCACAAAGTACTGTTTAATCCCTGCTAGTTCTGAAGAATGCATTGCACAACACACCTGCTCAAGAGAGCTGTGCCAAAACCTGATGTGTTGCGTATTTAAGGAGTTTCATAATGTACAGCTATAGCAACAGTAAGAGAAACAGTTGTGTACAGATACAGTATGAGCTTTAGCCAAGCAGATGATATCTGGCTCAGGGTGTGTCAAAAGGCTGCAAAATCTCATGCTAAGTGTTGGTGTGCACTGTTTCTGCTGTGAGTGGTAAGTGAGCCTGGAGTAGCAGGCCCTGTGCTAACACCCCGGGAGTCCGCGTGGGTTGGATTATTGTTTTATAAGAAGCATACATGTCTGGCAATGGCTTAACACCCATGGAGAGTGCATGGTGCTTTGTTCTGCTGGTTAGCACATTAGGTAGCTGCAATCCTTTCCCTAAGCCAGCTGCTCTGCTTTGTATGGAGCTTACTCTCTGCAGAGCTGCTGAGAGCGATAGTGCTGGTTTAAGATGGCTATTTCTTAGTTATAGTTTTGCTACCAGTCCTGTTTTCACCAGGAATTCACTTGAAATATGTCTGTTCTGAGGACCATATCTTCAATTTAAGTGCACAGTCCAATCATATTTAGAATTATTAGATCCATAAAGCATGGTGCTCTGAAAATTCAAGTGCCTCAGTGTGAATTTCAGTGCAATGGTATGAACTGAGGAATTAGCTGTGTTAGTCTGGCTTTGACCTGAGTTTAAATGCCAAATAAAACCTGTCAGATCTCACCAGCTGCAGTAGAGCTGAGATGTCCTGTTCCTTGCAGAGGCAGCAACACTGCAGTGGGTGGGTTTGGAAGACTGTGAGTCCATTTGTGTGCACATTTGTGAATTGCAGATTATTTTGTGTTTCCACTTGCCCCTTGCAATGTAAAACCAGCTTAGAAGTATGTTCCACTGATGTTTATTTAGAAAAAACTTACTCAGATATGATTTTGGCCTATGATTTCTCCTATTTCCCCCTCACCCTTGCTTCTGCGTTTATCTTAACTGGAAGAATTTTCAATTGGCCTCTGTGCTGGTGGTGGCCTTCAGTATGGGAGCTTCTGAAGTATGGCCTTCTTCCCCCAGGATGAATCATCCTGGAGGAAGAAGGCTGTACTTCAGAAGAGCTTCATCCCCTTCCAGTGAAGAGGATAAAACATAGTATGGTTCATCCTGAAGGAAGAAGAGCTTAAAGCAGAAGGTACAAACAGTAATGAAGAAGAGCCTTTCTAGTCTCCTGTAGGGGAAGGTGGTAGATCAAGCTTGGGAGTTAGTTGGGCGTATTGCCAAAACAATTTGTCCTTGTTCTGCAAATCTTGGAAATTGCTGACCTCATTATCTGACACAGAGTGTCTCCTGGTAGTGTGCAGGGGAGTCCTAACATAACTATAATTATCCTAATGGCACTGCTGCCATGATGGTGTATAAACTATAAACAGGAAAGACTGAAACCCTCTGACACAGATGAGATGCAAATGAAGGGTTGGTGCCTCTACTATAGGAATACCAATAAGAAATGGAAACTGTCTGAGGAAATCATTCAAGGTTTGTCTCCAGGAACTGCCTTCAAAATGTTTGCTCAGGGAAGAAATCTGTGAAACAGGGGAAGGATGGGTGTTTCCTCCCCTTGTGGTTTTATGAACCTCAGGCCCTGGAATCGAGGCTCCTTCTGAGGAAACTTTTTTGTGTTGTCTTGTGCAAGGTATTATCTGGGAAGTTCTAGTAGTCCATATTTTTTGGAAGAGGTGCGCTGTATATCGGTGCCAAGGGCATTTCAGTATTAGTTTCTAACACTGTTAGATTAAAAAAACGAGTCTTCTTGAAATAATGGGAACAGCTTGTCTCTTCATCTGAAGCTTTTTATGAATCAGAGAGACCATCACTGCCTCTGGATATAGGTCAACTACAGGTTTCTAAAATATGTTTGGTATATAAGGAAAATCTTGAATATAGAAGAAAAAGAGATTTTTAAAACAAAAGCCATCTATGAATATTTGGTTGGACCTACCCAATGTATGCATTTTTCCCAGTAATGCCTGAATTAAGTTCCTCATGTTTGACTGAGCTACACATAAAAGAGAATCATCCAGTTTTGATTTAAATTTAGTTATCACGTGGGGGGGAAATGTGGTGTGGAGGATGAGAAAAGCCAGGGGTCACCATGTGAAAGGAAGGTGTAGGAGGGAAGATACATAGTTTAGCTTTAACACAGGTTTCAAGATCATAAATAGAATTTATTGACATTTATGGTACTGTGGCACTGTGAAAAGTCAAGAGAGAAGTGATTTGTTAAAAGTAATAGAAGTTCCCAGATAAGCTATAGACCTTGGTCTGAAAAGGATCTGTGGTCTAAACTGAATGCATGAACACCAACACAAACACCAACATGTACAAAAAATAGAAGTAAAGGAACAGGAGTTTAGCAATAATTAAACCTATGAAAAAATGTGATATGTTTGGTTTTCACAGGGAGCAGAGAGGGGAAAATGGGCTGATATTTTGTGGATATACCTTTGTCTGTCTGGTCGTGCTTCAATTCATCAAGCACTGGTGCACCTGAGGTGGCACTTTACCTGTGAATTATCCTATTAATATCAATTAGACTGTTCCTGAGAGGAATGTGTGCAAGAGTCAGAGAAGATCAAAGCTTTTGGCTTTTTAAATGCATATGTTAACTACTAAATGGATAGCAGAAAATCTGGAATTGTCTAAGCACAAGACCTACTACTGAAGTACAAGTAGCTGCAGATCAGGAAGATGTCTCTTAATTTTTTTGGCACATCTTTTCCAACAGCAAAGACATGGCTTTGAACTTTCAGCATTTTACTGTGGGGTTATTTTTGACTGGCTGAATTTTGACTAGCTCCCCTCAGTAATCTGGAGTGGTGAGAAACAGGAGACAGAGCATAAGGGATGAGGATTTTACTCGTGCTGAACTCTACACAGCTAGCAATAAAAACCCCAAGATGCTCTGTTGTCAGAATGTTTTTCATTAAACCCTGTCGTGACACAGACGGACCACATAATGGTCTGTCTACATACATCAGAAGGAAGGAAGTGGACCTCAAATGATCATGACCAGAACTAGAATTAAGATATCAAATAGATATTCCTGTCACTAGAGGCTGAAATGGGTTGGCATGGATTCACCTGTACTGTTCTTCTTTCAAATGTTGGGGATGAAAGGGGTTTTTAATAGCTGCTAAGATCTACTCTTATTTAGGAAAGCATCAAATTGTGTTACAATATCTTTGTTTCTTGGTTTTGCAATGGAGACCATAGTATCTTCTGTTGGAGTTATTAATATAGACTTCCTAGTACATAGGTATATTGAATGAAAATTAAGCTGCCCTGCTCACTGCTTCTTACAGGCTGTCCCTGGTGCCATGTGAAACCATTAATTAACTTTCTGACTCCCAGGTTATTCCCCCCAGAGATGAAGGATGTTTTGCTTGGGACAAGTGAAGAGCATTTAGCTGCATCTGTAATAATGTAATGCAACTATTCATTTAATTTGATTCAGAGCCACATAAGGTTAAACAATGTCCTATGTGGAACAAGAAGCGTCTTAAAGTATTAATTCAGAGGGTGGAACACATTTCTGATCTATGCCACAGCTATTGGACTTTTTCGTGCTCTCTAGACCTTGGGTAAACTGATGCCTTCCACAATACGGACACTTGATGGGGAATACACTCAATTTCTCTGAACATAGAGAGTGTTGGTATACAATGTTTGTGTTCATAAATGGAAGGTGTATTCTACAACAACAGAATCTTTATGTTTTTTCTTTCTAATATTAGTTTGTCTTTCCTCTGACTTGCAGCAGTTTCTGTGATCTCAGGTGAACTGGCTATTGCTACCTTCATTTCTCACTAACTTACCTAAGATGTACAAAGGATTTATGACAGAGTCAAAGAGCAGGGGATGCATTACCATTTTACATTTTATTTCCTCTCTCCTCTTTCCACTGTAAGCAAGTTGTTGCACAAGGCATTCCATGCTCCACATATCTGTTCATGTTGTCAGCTGTTTGTGTATCAGGTCTGAGGAGGAGGAGGAAATATGTGGTGTGTTATCAACAGTCAGATACTTCCCATTCCCAGTTTTAGCGTACATGAGGAAGCGGTGTCTGATGAACAGAGCTGATCATACATTTTCTGATGCAACACTTCTCTGTTTAAAATCGTTGATTGGATTCTGTATTGCTGGGTTGGCTGGTTCTCCTGCTTCATGGAAACCTGCTTGGAAAGCTGTCATGCTTTCGTATGCCTTGCTGACCCACCTGGCCTGTTCCTCTGGCTATCCATCATTCTGTGATGACAGGACACTGCTGGCTTCTCCCACTTACCAGAGGCTGCCCCCTAGGCTGGTCAGCAGGTGAATGAGATGCCCATTAGATGTTCTTAGGCTGTTGGTCAATTCCTTTGCTTCCAGCTTCCTAGATCTCTTAGGAGTGAAGCTCCCGGCATGCCCAGGGGTCTGCCGAGCCAAAACAGCTGTGTAGGCAAGGTCCTGGCATGTCAGCTCAGGCATCAACCCAGAAATATTTCAAAATCCTTCTTATATATGGGAGTGAAATCATTTTAGGGAGGTGTGCCAACATGATTTCCTCTGTGGGATTGAACATTCCAGTTCCCAGTACTGGTGCAGGACGTTTTACCTTTTTGTGGTTCGCAATTTGCTTGGCTGACAAATGCATTCAGTATGTGTGTAACTACACAGTAGGGAAGACCAACAATTAGTGGATTTGAATCATACAAAGCAAGGGTCTCTGCCACTTTGCAATGTGTCTATTGCATGGGGAAGGGTTGCAGAGTACAAATTGTGCGTGTTGTGGGGAAGGCACCAGCAGTGGTTTGTGCTCTGCTGTGTTGGCAAGCTATGGGTGAGCTTCCTGGAACTGTTTATGGGAGAGGTGATCATCTGAAATCTAGTCTTCCATCAGATCTCTGCCCCTGGAAGCTACAGTCTCTGAGTGAATGCATCTCCCCCAGCTCAGGCTCTTCCTGGCTAGGTCCAGGAGATCTAATCTTGGGCCTTTGGCACATAGGTCTGGAATGCTCTGCCAATTAAGGCAGTGTAGGTAGCTTAATTTAATGCTGTGCTCTGAACAGGCTCAATGCTTTTCATGATCTCCACAAAATTTTTTTCTCTTGTTGGCCATTTCATGTCTTACCTGCCACACAGACCATGCATATGGGAGGCCTACAGTTAAAAACACCCTAGTTCCTTGAGATGCTGAAGGCTGTACATTTCTCTTGGCTTTGGTATGATTTTCTATTCTAGGTTATCTGGTTTCAAGAAGCACTTTGTAAAAATCTTTGGAGCTTCAGAATTCCCAAGGTATTAAATAAGTTAAGAGGTTAAAAAGGATCTGGGCCTGTAAAATTATTTTTTCTACTAGACCAAAAGCATTTAAAATTGCAGTGTTATGCAAGTGTCATGTTTTATGTGCTGCTGAAACAGAGGAATTAACCCTGACCTAATATACATATACAGAGACATTCAGAGATAATATCAGGCTCTGTGGATGACTCTGCCTTGGCACAGGTCAGAGCAGCTTTCCTGAGACCAGCTGAGATGCTCACTGTGTTTCAAGTGCCAGGCTCTCTGCTCACACTTGTCTGCCTTCTCTGCTGGCTTAAGGGGAGCAGGTGGCAGAAAGCTGCACTGGAATTAAGCTGGGAGTGCTTTCAGCAAGGCAAATTCCCAGTTGCTCTATTAGGAAAACTTTGACTTTTTTGTCACAGGAAGGGGTACTAGTTGAGTCAAAGAAGAGACACACACCTAAGCGAGAAATTTTTCCCATCAGAAATATTTTCTACAGGGATAAGCATCAGTGCAGAAGGAGCTTTTGTATTCCAGTCTTCTGTAGAACCCCTGAAGTTGTCTTGCGCTGTCAGAAGTTATAATCCACCAGAAGTGAGTCACAGGGCTCTTAATTGCTGTAAATAAGCTTGCAAGGCTCATAATAACTCTAATGACTAAGTCAAACTCTGGTTTTTCTATTTTAAATTGTTCATATAGCTTGGTTGATGTCTCGAGTTTTTGTATTAAAAAAAGGACGTAAGTGAAGAAAGGCAAAAATTCAGTTTTCAAACTTGATGTTTTTTCAATAACATTAGAAGAGACCTATAAGGAGGTGAAAAGCCCCACGGCTTTCTGGTAGTGGGATCAGTGGATGGTAATGACCCACTTGCAGGAATGTGCACTGAATTGCCTGATGTGTTTTCCACCTCTGATACTCATTTCCCTTGGAGTGCTGATGCTTTTTCGGACAATGCTGCTTGTGCACGGTCAGATTCTCACTACTGAGCTCAAGCTGAGGTAGTGGCTGCATGCCACTACAGAAGGGCAGCCCTGGAAATACCTCAGGAAAAGGAGAACAGTAGTTTTCTGTTGCTTCAGCCCCTCAAATGAGGATAACCATTTTATGTTACGCCAGAGGAGTTCCAGAGCCAGTGCTGTGAAGTAGGAATGGGGCTTTCTAAGCTTGGGAGTTGGACTGGAGCAAAACATCCTGTTTTACCAACAGCTAGCTCTTGGATTTCCTGCTGCAACATGAAACTTTGCCATTAGGTATTTTTAAGACTTGAGCATTTTCAGGTATTTACCAAGGACTCTTTGTCAGTATCCACTTGTTCTTAGTGATCAGTGTGCCTGCTATAGAGGCACACTTTGCAGGTATTTCCAGAGCTACTGGTGACATACTTGAATGCATTCAGTTCTCCCTGAACTGGCTGATTCTCTATTTCTTTGCCTTGCCTCTGTGCTCAGTTCAGTGGTTTTCTTACATTTACACTTCACTAAAATCTTCCAGGCTACCTAGGCCAGGACATAGGTTGGCTGATGCTAGCTTTTTTAAAGAAGCCTACCCATTGGCAATACCAACCTACAGAATAGCACAGTGAGGATGCCTGCTACTGTTTTAGTCTTGCTATTTTTTGAGGGCTACTTAGACAGTAAGTTATTGGCAGGAATGCATTAATGGAACCCTTAATGACTTCCATATTATTTTAAATAAATTATTGTATATCTTTTATTTCTTTCTCAGACAACATCTAAGGGCTGTGCTCAGGTAAAAGTCAGATCTTGAAAAAAGCCACATACAGGGTTGAAAGAGGATTGGACAGAAACAGAAAGGAAATGCTGCTGTATGTGTCATACAATCATTGCAACCTTTGTTTTTTAATTACTCTTGCCCAATATAATAACTTTCAGCAGCAAACATGTCCTTAGTAGATCCTGCCCCAAAGAACTTGTAGTCATAGAGAGTGAAAAACAATAATAGAAAGCAAGAGTTACTCTCCTGATTCTAAAAAAGTGACCATTAAATAAATATGAGGTAGGTGGCAACTAAGAAAGAAACCCTTCTCTTGATAATTTGAAGCTGAATACCATAACCATAAGTCAAGTGTTCCTGTCAGCCAAGTGGTGAAGTGTAATACTTACCTAACTCTTCTGAGGTCTTTGCACAAGCAATTCTACACTGACATCAGTGTCAGACTATTTGAATAAGATCTAAAGATAAAGGTTTGAGAAACTGGCTTGAGTGGAATGACATTGAAATATCTTACTCAATTACTATTTCAATTAGCTGCTCAGCAATCACTTGGTTTAAAATAAAAGAACGATTTCTGAACATAAACACAGTAGGTTTCAGTGTGTGGCTTTACATTGACGTGTCTTGGAAAGGTAACACTGCAGTCCTCAGATACCCCAGGTAAGTAATAAGCAGCTTCCTCCCATCATGAAGCTGCAAAGATCACTATCTTGCCATATTTATAACCACACCTGCAAAGCACCCAAGGAAATTAGTAGCTCTCTTACTCTGGCCAGGAAAAAGAGCCAGTGATACTGGATTTATTATATGATGTCTTTGTTTAAGATAACAGTGGTTCAGGAGATAGGTAAGAGGATATAACACCTTTTACTTTTCTGAAACGGGTAGATCTTGATAGCCAGAAGACAGTTCATTTATAAATGTTATCACCTGACTGCTGCTCAGATAGACAACCTGGTATTTTGTTCTAATTAACAGCAGGTACTGAAAACGGTTGTTTGGAAAGTATTCAAAGATCTAAAATAATTTCAGATTGTCTGTGTTGTTTGCTCAGGATGGGGCAAGGGGGAAACAATGACAAATTAGAAAGCTTTTATTCAAAATTAAATGCTACATGTCCTTAATGTGGCATTTCTGAAGCTTGCTTTATAGCTCCTAGTTTCACATGATAATTTTGAATTGAAAAATTGAGATAGATTAAAATAAAGTTTTTCATTGTTGTTTGGATTACTTTTTAACAGTGGTTAAAGAAAACAAATTTGGAAAAAAATACTTTGGGGATGAGCAAAGGAAAATATTACTTTTTTTCTCAGTTTCTGAGAACATTAAAAAAAAAAATTGGTTTGAATTTCTCTATGCACATTTATTTTCTTAGATAACTATAATTTTCCTAACCCAGCCACTGAGCTGAACAAGCTACAAACTGACTTATGAGGCAAAAGGAAAAGTGACTCTTATCTCCCATTGTCTCTGTCTCGCAAAACAATGCATTTCAAAATGCACAGTCTTCCACTTCCACCTACTCAGTGGTATGGCTGCATCTAGCCCTAGAAAGATCCCTCAATTATCTCAATTTAAAAGCTTTTATGGAAGGAGTGAAAAACTTTTTTCAAACAAAATTATGGGAGGTTTATATTTATAGGAGAGTGCTTTGGTAACTGCCATCCTTCCTCATGAAGCTCTTGGGACCAAGAGTGGAAGGACTATGAAGACAGTGCCTCAGTGAGGGCAGTTTTTCTCCACCAAAGCTGAGTTTGAAATTTTGCAGTGCTGTTGCTGGGGCAAATAATGATCTCCACTAAATGAGACTTCTGTATCTTTTGTAGGTTGTCTGTCCCTGTTAGCTTTTCAGTTTATGCCACCAGTAGGATAGTCCAGTTCACAATCATTTGGAGTTGCTGCCACTCCACTGCTTGGTTTTTAGCAGCTCAGCAGTCCACTGGGTAAATTGCATGTAGCTGAACACTACATTGATTGACTTTTATTTCTTTCATGCTGAGCTTGCAGCATGGGCTTGCATTCCTTCCATTCTGATTTTGTTTCACATAATTCTCTTGTGCGCATTACCCAAATGCCAGCAGGTAGTGTATGAAGCAATTTAACCTCAGTGTCATTTGATATGTCTTTCTTAATAGTACTTTGGAAAAGAAGATTCAGTCACAAATGTAGAATGAGACTGTCCCAATTAACAAGTAAAATCTTTCTAGAATATCTCTTCTCTTTGTCTCCTGAAGTCTTTGACAATGTGATGCTGCAGGTACAGTATCCTATTTTCTGAGTCTAACTCCACTAGTATAAGACTGGCATGACTATGTCCTCCCTCTAAAAAGGGGAGGGGGAGGACTTTCTGTACCACCTTGAAGTTATTGCCTGGTTATTATCTAGTTCACTAACATATTCTGCTGTGCCTTCTTTGGTTCAGATTTAACCTTTTAGTTTTGTCCTTCCTTCCTTTCTCAGTTGACTTTGTCTTACTTTCCCCATGCTGTACATTTTTTATGTCTGCAGCAAGCCCTGATGTCCAGGAGGAAATGGATGTAGTAGTTGTCAGCATGCTTGTTGACAAGAAACACAAAACGTTTTATGTATTTTGGCCGTGCTGATTTACTGGAAACATTAAGTTCTTGGAAGGGTTATTGGAAAAATTAGTTCCATAGCTCTCAAAAATAACTTTTGCACCTTGATTTGAAAGCATTCTGGGAGCTTTTTTCTTCTTTCCTGTTCCATTAAGACATGGGTCTCCCTGCTGCAGCTGTTCTGTTTTTAATGTGTTGCTCTGTTTCCAGGCAGACATACCACTCTGAGTGGAGTTCATTGTTCTCTGGCTTTTCAGTTGCCTTCTCTTTAGGAGGTAAATTTGTCAATGCAGTACTTTGGTCTCTCAGTTCAGCAGAATGTCTGATCAAAGCTGCAACAGCAATACAAAAGTGGAAAACCAAGAATTACTCCTCTCTGAATAAGAGCTTTTTTCCTTTATTCTCTACTTTTTTCCTTATCTCTGGAAACGGGATGTTACAGACTCCTGTGTCCATGGAAGCAAGAAGATGAGTGTGTGCACTGCAGTCTGAACTGGTCCTGTAAAAATGCCCAAGTGAGGCTGTCAAAACAGTGTTACTGCAGAAGTCCTGCAGGCTTACATAGTTAAATGCTCTGAACTCCATTTTATTTTCAAATGAGTTTTGGTTGATTTTTCTGTGAGTTTTGTCACTGCCCTTTGATTTGCTGCACGTAAACACCAGACCTTTATTTGAGATATCTTTCTTTTTAATATTTCAAAGATTTCAACCTAGTGCATCTAGTCCTCACTGGTGGTGAGCATGGTGGTTGCCTTTCCAGCCACAGCAGAGTCTGTGAAATGTCAATTCGAGTGATTGGTTGTCACTTGCAGAAGCCCAGGAGCATCTGCCTAAAACTGATTTTAACTGATGGCAGTTTTTTGTGGAAAATATTTTACAAAGTGGATGATCCACAGTATATACCTGAGTTTAATGAAAAACCTGAAGCCAAAGATTTCAGCTAAACCTATTTTCCTAAACAATTGTTGTGCTTATAATGAATTTTTTCTTCTCTTGTCAAAAGCCAAATTTATAAGTACTATTTGATGACAATTAACTCTTGACATTCTCCATCAGTTCAAGGTGTCCACTGGCTGTTTTGTGAGGCTTGATCCTATCTGGTACTTCTATGCTGCAGTGAGAACATACCTTACTGAATACTTATGGTGGCCTCCAGGCCTTTTCCAAGTCTGGGTCTGTACACCATGAAATTGCAAGTGTGGATTAAGGTACAGACAGAGTAGATTTCCTGGAGCAATGTCCTGACAGGCACCCTGTCAGCAGGTCACAGTAGGAATGGGAGAAGTGGAGGAAGCCATGCCTCTGCTTCTTCAGGGGGTGCCTTAGGACTGTCAACAGCAAGTTGATGGAGTAACAGGATGGGGAGCTGGCAAATGTCAAGTTATCTTATTCATATAAGAAGCAGATAGAGGGGAAAAGCCCAGACAGCATGCAGCTTTCCCTTTCTCTGGCAGTATTTATCTCAATTTCACCAACATCTCTGCCTTGGCCAGGTGATCAGGCAGCAGGTACTTCCAATTGAGGAGCCATAATTTACTGGGTGTCAGAGAGATTCCCAATCATATATTGGGAATATACTGAGTCCCTATTGTAGGAAAAGCTGAAAAGAGCGCTTGGAAGTGGGTTGGTCTCCCACCAGAGACTGTAAGAGGTGAGATTTTTTCTTGTGTGTGTGTGTGTAGTATTCAGTGGAAAAACTTAAAAGCTACTGAAAATGACTCTGCTGACTAGATACATGGAAGAGATGGGAGTGAAAGAAGACTTTCTGAACATGTCAGAATCAACCCAAAAACCTGGTGGGAGAATGCTGAGACAATAGCAAACTGTGAGAAATAATAAAAGTGTCAGCCTTTCTGCTCACCTCTGACATTGCAGATCTTTCCCTCTCAGATGTAGGCAGGCTCTCCTCCACGCAGAGGAGGCAGAGGGTGGAGCTCGGCACCTGTATAAATTATATGTGTCCTTCAGGTTATTTCAGCACAACAAGCTGCCAGCGTGTTTGTCAGCTGACAGATCTGTTAACCAAACTGGGGTTTCGGTCGCTGCCGCCTTCTCTGGTGCCATGGGGAGCCCTCCAGCCAAGGTAAGAGAGGGGCAGCCCCGCGCTTCGCTGCGGCCTCCCGAGCAAACTCCCTCCTCCGGGCACCTGCCGGGATGCAGAGGCGCCTGTGGCGTGGCAGGGGCATCCTGGACTTTGCGGACTGGCCTCTTTTACCTCGCAGTAACCAATGTGTGAGCGAGCTTCGGGGAAAACACGGAGAAGATGGGGCGCTTTGTTCTTACCGCGTGGTGTGCGTGCCGGAGCGAAGTCCATGAAGGAGGAGGAGGCTGGTCTTGAAGACTTTACCTCCCGTAAAATGAAAGTGCTTCAGCCCTCCTGCGTGCTTTTCTCTGGGTAGCACACGTTCATTGCTTGCCCCAGCTGAAATAAACCAACAGCTTTATCTAGCAACAAAGCAAATCTATATTACTTTAGCTGCAGGGGACACATCTAATGAGCTGTTTGCCTTGTTAGATCTAGCTATTTTTAAGGTAATGTTTACAGTGTTTGCAATTCTACTGGAAGTATTTCATGTCTGGACTTGAGTTTTCTAATAGTAAGTTCCATTCAGAGATTTTAACTGGTGGGTTTTAGTATAAATCAACAGAACTATTAGCTGAAAATTCCTTTCTCATATATATCTTAAAAAAAAAAATGGACATGGTGTCTGAATGCAAGGCATGAATTATTTACAGATAATAATTCTTTATGTATCAAACCTTTGTCAAATTTTGCAGCAAATAAAAGAAATGTGGGCATTTGTGGGCTTAAAATATAGTGAGAAACAATGTTACATGTAAATGCCTGTAAATGGCATTAATTGTGCCATGGTAATATTTGCAGGCAAAGTTAAAGATTAGAAAAATATCAGTAGCTTGAAGGGATGACTCAAGGGATAGACTGAAAATATTCAAATATTCAGGCAAAGAAAATAAATTGTAAATGTCATGTACTTTCTGGATAAAATTTGTATCTGGTCTATCTACCAGTTAGAGCCAGACGTATCGCTCTATTGTGGATATGAATATTATCTATCAGTTTTAAAGATCAGTGTTGTATCTAATAAGACAGTTCTGGAGCTGATAGATGGGTAGATAGCTCACGTATAATTTTATCTGGAAAATTTCAATGACAAAGTTCTTGCATTTCATCCCAGTGCCGCAACTGCTGTTCCATGAGTCCATTCAGACTCCTGGTTAATAGGCACCATTTCCAAGAGGTTTGAGTGCAAACATAATTTCAGGTCAGAAAGCTTCTGTTCCCAAGGAAAGAGATTACTTCAGTACTGCAGGTAGCTCTGCTGTTGTGTCAGGCAAGTGCGTGTTTCAGTATGTATAAGTTGGTAAATAGATACGAAAATAAGAACAGAGTGGTTTTGTGCTTTTTTTATTTATTTACATTAAAAACCCCACATGTTTAGAAATGTGTGTGGATGCTTCAAACTATGTAGGAAGACCTCCTAATCTTCCAGTTAGTTTTTTGCACTTTAAGAAAGCTACCAAAGTGACAGAGAAGTGATTGTCCATATTAATTTACAACTTCTCATATTCGTAACAAGGCCTTTTTTCTGCTCTGACAATAATAATCCCTCTTTAGAAGTTTTATTTTGTGGACTATGGAATAATTTTCATCTGGTAAAATACTCAAAAATTTTGTCAATACAAAGCCCCGAGGGACCTACTCATATGTGTAAGGAGGTGACTGGTATATATGAACAGAAGATACATCCCAAATCCACAGTGATTGTTGAAGTAATCCATCAGTGATTACATGGAATTAAAGTATATGTTTGTAAGGTGAATTAGATTTCCTCGCTAACTGTTCTACTTCCAAAGATAAAATTTGGGACAATTGTAATTCCCAAGCAAAACAAAACTCTCATAGTTTTCTATACTTCTTCCGTCAGTCACTATTTCCACTAGAACTTTTCATCCCTTTAATTTTAATGAAAGTAGGCAGCTGGTTGAGAAGACCAATTTCTAGCATTGTTCTCACTGATGGAAGGGCTAATAGCCTATACTACATGTTAGAGGGTCTGTGTGGAAGTGAATGCTTTAGAACCAGGCTGGTAACAAAGCTTTCTTATAGTTTATACAGTTATAGATTTAATCTCAATTTGGTAAATTGCCAAGTTGTAGTTGGACCAAACCCTCAGTATCTAACATAAAAAATGGTAAGAATATGCCGAATAATTACATTTGGCGTGAGATCTTGTAGGCAGGATATTATACAGCTTCTAGTACACCGCTGGAGAAAGAAGTGATCCATGAAAGCAAGTAATTATTCATGTCTGAAACATATGTATAAAGCTGAGTGACAAATCCTACTGCTATTTTCAAAATGTCAGAAGACAGCAAAATCCTCATCCGACAGAAGCTTAATATAATTTGGCGTTATCCCATGGTGATAACTCTGCTTGCAGAGGTGCTTAAGCTTGGTGCAGGGGGAGTGAAACACTGACATTCCAGTCAGCCTTCCAACATGTACAAACCAAGGACTTATTTAAAAAAAAGAAAAAGAGAACAAGTAGTTTTGGGATGATGTTCCCAGACTACAGGAACTTCCTTAGAATACTGACTTTCCAGTGAGGGTAGCCATGGTATCTTCTAGTAGCAGCATGGAGGGGCAATAAAGACTGAAATCAAATATATGAACTCTTGGTAGGTTTTTCTTCTTTTATTGCCATCCACAGACTGTTTTGGTAGGCTCCTCAATATTTATGCGCTTTGAGAAGATTTCACATGATCAAAGTTGTCTTTTTGGAATGAAACCTTAAGTGACTAACTGCCTGTAAACAAAATATGTATGTGTCCTTCCAAAGCTGATCAACATCCCCATGGAAGGAAGTCAGTGACCATGTATTATTACAGTCAATAAGATGGTGGCAACAGATGTGAATTTTCAGTCTGTTAAGGTGTGATACAGCTGTGGCAATTCTGACATCCTATTTTTATCTCCTGATTACTGACTCTTCTGTATTTTAAACAGAAATGACTCTTGCAAAGCTTGGTTTGAGAGTACAGAAATGTAATTTAATGTTAAATACTGTCAAGTAAAAAGAAGTTTGTTGGTTTCTCCCCCCCCCAAGTTTTAGCCTTCCCTTTGGTACTCTGGAGATGCTGCTATTTATTGGCCTGGAGTGTTATTGCTTAGGATGCAGCAATACACAGGTAGCTGAATCCTGCACTCTGTTGTTGGCCTCAGTGTCACACTAGTAATTTCCCAGGGAAATAGGATGGTGTGTTTCTGGGAAGGCTGCCTTTGACTCTGGATGTTTACAGAGGGGTTTTGTTACTCTGCATGCCTGTACAAGAAACCATGTTTCTCCCAAGGAGGTGAACTAAAACCAGCAAGACCCACACGGCTGCAAGTCTGCAAGGGCTGTCTGGATAGGGTGTCTGCATTCATCGAGTTACATTAATTATGAAGTTGCATGTTGTTTTTATGCTATAAAAATAGCAGATGGTACCTCTAACTGTAATTATTTTTTGTAGAAGGGGACTCTGGAGTACCAGCACTTTCAGGCAAAGATGTTATTTTAGAACATCCAAATCAGACCCTAGGAGTCTGCTCTGGACTGTTGTTGAAGAAAATTAGTTCTGCCTTTATCTGATGTAAAAAGGAATTAGCCGTCTTCTGAATGATTATCACAGGTTGGAGTAACTGCAGTCTTGGGAGAGGGATGGTTTCTGGCTTCCTTGTGGGATTTACAGAGCCCTCAGGGTTTATTATGGCCACACTTTCCCATCTGAATCTGTTTGCCTTTTATCCTGCAACAACACCAGGACTAAGCTGCACCAAATCAGGAGGAGTGAAAAGTCATCTTTGATGTTTCCATCATTTGGCAAATGCTGACATATTTAAGGAAAATGACTGTTATTGGAAAGGGAAGGGAGGAGGAGTGAGGTGCTCTGGCTGTAGTGGCAGAGGATGAAAACATGACCTGTCACATCTGAAGTACTCTGAAGATGACCTGTAGATGCACCATTTTTATAAGCAGTTAGGAAATTTTCATCGCAAAAAGTTTCAAAGCAAATTTTATGCCAACATCTGTTTTCTTCAGTGAAGGCAGAATCCGTGAATGGTTTGGGCTTCTGTTGAGCAAGGGAGAAGTTGATTACAAAATGACAAAGAATTAACATACTAATTAAAACTAGTCACCTCTGTAATTGTCTACATAATCCAATAATTCACGTAAATGAAAACCACTAGGAATGCTTTGTGAGTGTTCCAGCTGGTAGTTCTATGTTAAATAACTATTTGCACAGGAAAATTAAAGTCAAATTCTTTCAGCGGGCAACTGGAATAATATGGAAGTGTCCCAATTGGAACTTGTAATGTCCACAATGCATTAAACTAAGAAAGTTTTAAATATGTTAGTTTTAAATTTGGAGGAAGGCATACTAGAAAGACTTCTTGTCATACAAGAACAAATTTGCTCTGTGTTTTTATACAAGCCAAGAGACAGACTGGTGTGATTTTATAGGTTTAACAAGGATTTCTCTGATCAGGGCAACTCTTAAATTAATCTGAATTTAAAAAGTATCTAACTTTTAAATAATATAATAAAATTTAATATTAAGCCTTTATTTGAACATGCTAATTCACATTTCAGATGATATCCATCTTATGTAACATAATTTACCTTTAAACACACCTGAATGAAACTGAATGCAGGCTATTCTCATCTCTAATAAACATGTCCAATGGTCTCCACCTCATTTTAAAAGAATTTCAGATTAACTGTAGTGAGTGACTCTTTCTGCAGAGAGGTTCCTCCTTCCCCAACAGTTTGTATCTGCAGAGTTTATCATTTCCTTGTCAGGAAAATTAGTCATGGTGCTAACTTCCAAAATAAAATTGTCAGATTATTTAGTGACAGCGTAGTGAGATTCCCTCTTTAGGCAAATAGAGATAATATTTTAGTTGGTAGTTTAAGCTTTAAATTTTAATTTATTAGTGATAATGGGACTGTAATAATTACGTGTTATTATTACTTAATATTGCTGACAAGCCATGCTAGTATGGCATGCCAAAAAACGAACCAACCAAACAGAAAAAAACACTAGCAGAAAATTAAAAGGAAATTTAAATGTATCTATTTGAAAAAAGATTTAAGGGTTTTCCCTGCTTCTGTTATTAAGATTGTTACATTTATATATGTGTTCATTCATGCTTATCAGAACATCTTTTGAAAATGTCAAGTATTTTCTGAATAGCTTATCCTGGAAAGCTTACCTGTTAAGAATTAGGAGCAAGTAACTTGAAATACTGTTAAAATGATAGCCTGCCTGTGATAGAAATAAATCTCATGTCTGGAAGGGAAGTGCTTCCGTTCCCATTAGGTATTTTCAGGATACATAATGATACAGAATTCTGTGATATCATACCTGCAAAGCAGGGCAGTTTTTATTTTGTCTGAAGGGTCTCCGCTGAGCCTGTGGTCTGTTCCCTCAAAGTCAGCAGGGCCATTTGGTGAGCCTGCCTTACTCACAAGCATTATGGAGATTCAGTCTTAGTTCAGATACAAAGTCAGAAGTTTATAGCACATTTTGGTAAGTACCGTGTCCTGGCCTAGGCAGGTCAGCTGTGCCATGATCTGGGCAGGCAGCTGCAGTTCCTAACATCCCCTTCCAAAGGCCCCATTCTGACCTGAGTGGCACAGGACCCTTGGGGTGTGTTGGCAGTACAACCATCACTGTGGCCATACATGCATCAGGTTGCTGAAAACAAGTGTCTCTGGGGTGAGTAAGAAAGCTTTCCACACCATTGTCTGAGCCTGTGTTTTCTCCCTCTGTCTTCATTTACTCAAACTGCTTAGCAAACAGCCCAGTGTGCCACTGTGTTTTCACCTCAGCGTGGTGTACCTCCATTGGGGGTGGTCACCTCACTTCAAACAGACATGGGCAGGCTGGCCCCTGCACTGTTCACAATGCATCTCATTTTTGTATTCTGAGCTGATCAAATTATTGCATGTTTTTTCTCTGCAGATGAAGCTTTGCCCCATCCACATGCTTTCTGTAAGAGTCATACAAGCTAAGAACATCAAGTCAAGAGACCTGTGTGAGTTGTGGTTTGATTGTGTTTTTAGTCACCTCCAGAATTTACACAGTGAGCAATATTCTTAAGTTCTGAAGGTATGCGAGCAACATACGTAAAGCACAGCAATAGAAGTACTATTGCCAGGGCTATAATTAGATCAAGTGTCTCATGTATCATTAGATTGGAGTACATCTGTAGTGGCATTTCAGGGAATTGGTAAAAAACAAGATACCCAGATTAATCTTCTGGGCCAAGAAGGGAAGGTAGACTTCATTAGGACACCGTAATCTATGAATCTGCTTGGTCAGGAATTTTGCCACACTGGATGTGAATTTAGGGACCTTTTATTGAAATGCACCATTTATACACAATAATCAAAGGTAAATTAGAGAATTTCAAGCCTTCTAAAATACCTTATCTTTCAGGACATTTGCTGTTCTCAGATGACCAGTCACAATAAATTATACTGATAGTTTTGGTTAAGGAGGACCCCTGCAGATCCAGTTCTAAGCCCATGCTGAACATGCAGGCAAACCAGACTTTTCTGTGTACTTTTGTGTTCGAGTGTCTTTAAATCATTATCTCCCCTTCACAGCCCCCTGTGTCTCCTTCTCCAGGTGTGCTGTGGACCAGCCATTCAGCTGCCTTTTTTGCAGAGGTCTCCAATGGGTTCCTCAGTTAGGACAGAGGCAGTGAGCTGCCTTTTGTCAGTTTTGAAACTTCTGGCCTGTGTGTTCCTCTAGTGAAAAATGACTCACTCAGCAAAAAAAAGGCGTGACTTTGCAATGATTTACTCAAGTTACAGCTGAGACCATCTGTGCCTTGCCATGCAGAGCCGAGCCTGGATGTGAGGGAGACCAGAGGGAGTGAATCCCCTGTTGGTTGAGTAATTGCCAAAGGCTTCCTGTGCTCCCGTGGCAAATGCCACATATCACCATGCAGAGGTGGACACTAGAAAGGTGTTAGTGTGACAAGGCCTGTATTTCTGGGTTTCAATGATCTCTTCTATCTACTCTATTGAAGGGACAGTTCCACTTTCGTGTCAAAACCTTGCGGGGCAATGTTATTCACTACTTGATACCAGCCTGAAGTATTTAGGCATCTCGGGCTGCAGTGGAAATCTTCCGTCAAGTCCCGACTCCAGCTCTGAAAGACATCACCTTGGAGATTTCCTTTCACACCGTTGTCAAGCTTCACAAAGTAAATGCGCTTCCCCACCCTGGCTCTCCCCAAAGGATGGCTGCTCGAGGCACTGACCGCACTAACCATAAGGAATAGATATAGGATGGAAGTGAAAGGAAGATTCTCCAGTTCTTGGGCCCACGCTGGCCTTCAGCTGCAACAGATCATCTTGCCTAGTGCCTAACACCTCTAGACAGCCATTACGTCCCCTCTGCATGCCTGTGTGACTCAGCTGAGCGAGCCAGACTCTGATCTTTGCTGTAACATGCGTTCTCCTTTCCTGTAATCATCCTAACAGCCCTTTGTGGAACCAGCTGTAGCTTCAGTTTAACTTTTTAACATCATTGACTGGAATTGTAAGGAATATGCCCGAGGAACAGTCAGTGGGCATAGTCCACTTTCCTCTTTCTCTTCACATGGCAAACATGGCTCTTAGTGTACTTTGTGTGTGCATGTATACATTTGCAGTTTGTAGTTACTCAGGAATTAGATGGTTTTCCTTGGTTGTTTCCAAATGGTGATCTCTTTACTAATTTAAAAAAAAAAAAAGTAGTATTTATTAATCTCCAGGATTATGGCCTAGCCCTGTTGTTCATCTATGACATTGGCATCGGCTTTTTAATTTTTCTCTGCTTCAGTGACTGCATCAGACTGCTATGTACGCTTGTGGCTGCCGTCTGCTTCACCTGGAAAGCTTCAGACCAAAACCATCAGGAATTCTGACAACCCTGTCTGGAATGAGACTTTCTACTTCAGGATCCAGAGAGAAGTTGAGGTAGTAAAAAAATACAATTTTTACCAGTTTGAATAGCTGGGAATTCTCAGTTGACACCATGTTGCTTAAAGGTGTTGTAAATAAGCTTAAGAAAATGCTTGCTTAACAGACTGGCTTGCACAGAACAGTAGACTTAGAAGTAGTGTTTCTCTCAGCTATTTACAGATGTTGGTCATGTAAATGCCTCTATCTAAGCTAGTCCAGAGTCTCTTTGTTGTCACCTGAGTGAAATAAGCACTGTTATAGCATACTTCTGTGCTATTTTGGCATGGCTAACTTCAAAAGATGTTCCCTTCCACTGGTTCTAAGGGAAGAGTAGAGAAGTTGCTGTGGTGTAGACAACAAATTTAATCCTTCCCTAAATTGTGACATTTGGAGAACTTTGGAAATGTAGAAACTGTGTTTTTTGGGTGGATTAGTGAGGTGCAGAGCACTGGCATCATTTCTCCCTTGGGAGAGTGGGAGCCACTGTTATAGGTAATTATTTTCCATTTCACAAGTTTCCCAAGAAAGGGTGTAATAATGTTCTACATTAGCAGACTCCTGAAGGAAAGGACATGCTTCTTTATTCTTACTGCTCTGCTAGTGAAACAGTTGCAAAAATCTATAATAATTTTCTGCGTAACAGAAGCTCAATAAGTGTTCTTACTTATTTTTTCTACTTCCAGAACGTTTTAGAATTGGCAGTGTGTGATGAAGATCCATTCACCAAAGATGACATGCAGTTCACAGTCCTTTTCAATGTTGCTAGAATCAGACCTGGGGAGAAAATCCGGGAGACATTTGCTTTGAAATCAGAGGTAAGGGCTGAAAACACAGGGAGAGATCAACAAGACCTCATTGTCCATTGTCTTCCATGTTAAGTTGGGTTTGGATCTTCATGAACAGGTAGTCTTATATCAATACCTCATTGGAACAGATATAATTGTGCTTTGTACAATTGTAGTTTTGTGACTTCATGTATCTCTTTTTACAAATTCAGAAAGTGAAGCAGCTTCTCTCTCATGCTGTCTGAGGGTAACATATTTTAACAGGAAGCAATATAAATATTATTTATAAATAATAATTTTTATCTTTTAGAATCGAAGTAAATACTTCCTTACCTTTCAGCTTTATCCACATTTGCCATGCTTAGGGGAAATTTCCTCTTAAATGGCAACTCATTTATGAAAAACATGAAAACAATTAAATCATCACTTGATTTAAATGATTCTTTCAGGCTGTTTCCCCTGTTGGTGTTCATGCCAGGTTTCCTTCTAGTTGATTCAGGTTTCTCTAGCCCATAGTAAAGGAACGTCTGTCCTGCTAACATCTTTGGTACTTTATTAAGGAGCCCATGAAAGAGGGTTGCCCAGTAAACAAAGCTGGGATAGGTCTGTGACAACTCCTGGGCTTGTCTGAGCTGTTGCTACACGCTCATTACAGGAAGGAGACAGTCCATAAAAGTGGCTACTTCCCATATGCTGAAAGCTGTTAACATGGATTTTCCTTGTGACCCTGCTGGCTGGTGCTGTGCACTTCTCAGCCAGTGGGTGAATCACTAGGAAATACAATTATTCAATAACCACTTCAGTCCCTTGTCCAATTCATCTCTTCTGGATTCAGTTCGAATGTGATTTAAATGTTTTGTGTGTGGAAATGTCTCTGGCCTTAGTGATGTTTGTTGCTGGGCTTTCAGTGCCTTTCCTCCATGCACATTATCTTGCAGAGAGCCATTATATTTCCTTTTTAATCAAGCTCTCCCTATCTGATTGTATCTTTGGAAATATGTATAATTCTACATATCACACAATGGAGATTGTTAATCTTATGTGCCTTTCACAACTCTGTGGTTTCTGTTGCAATTTCAGCTTTGGAAAGATACAACGACAAACTTTTATTGGTATCATTAGCAGAAGAGATGTCAGGCCTTGAAGTGCTCTTTAGGTGTCTCTGTGCTGCCAAATTCTCGCAGCCTTCAATAATCTATGTTTATTTTACCCTTTTCTTTTTAGACAGAGAGGTGCTCTAAGAAATGGGAAAGTTTGGAAGTGGAATTCTGGATGGAAAGACTGTGAGTAAAATTCCAAAGCTAAAAGGTATAGCTCTGCCAGGGAGTAATGATACCTCAGAGGACAAGAAACTTCTGGCTCTTTGTCCCAGCAGTGAACCTAAATTACAGTTTCAAACTTTTTTTTTTCCCCGCTTAACCTCTCTTGCTAATTCCACCTTTTAGTATATTTCATACAAATCTTAAATTTCTGTTGAACATGTATATCTAGATCCTGGAAATGTAATTGTCACAATGTGATACTTTTACACAAGATGCATGTGAAATTTAATGTAAATGCTCTTCAAACTGTTGATATTAACTGAAAAATGCCTAGAACATTGTGGAATTTCTCTGAGACCATAAAACTTGTCTTGTGTTATTATAAAAATGTATACATGCAGTTATGTAGATAGTACTAGATAAGTCACCCATTAAGCAATAGCTTAGTTACAGTGAAGAAACATACTTATTTGAAAAACAAATAATGAAATAAGACCATCCCCCTCAAAGTGGTAATCAGCATTGTCTGGAGGAGAACAAGTCCCATAAGATAAACTCTATCTGTCTTTTAAATCCTATCACAGGCTTGGTTGAAAAGAACCCCCTAAACTACACATTTTGGAATATTTGAGCTTAGCATTAGCTAATAATAATAATAATAATAATAATAAATCTAGTGAAAACTGGCTTACTGTAGGATCAGGAGAAGGAACTGTAAATATTACTTCTTATTCTTAAACATGAGTAAACTAATTAAAAAATCCCTTGTGTTTTTTGGTAATTTTTCCCACAGTCAAACTCAAGAAAATGTATTTAATTTAGCTGAGAGGTACCATAAGAGATGGTATCATGTATGATGATGGTAATCATGTCCTGCAAAAGTGGAAGCAGTCACAGATATATAAAGGGTCAGAAGGAGAGGCAGTGCTTGGGAACTGGAGTCAGACTACAAATAAGAAGAACGTCTTTCACCATTCAAGTTATAAGGCATCTGGGCAATGTCCATCCTTGGAAATCAAACCTAGTTATTTAAATACATTTTACAGCTGAAATTGAAATTTTAAGCCTGGAAATGTTGTTTGGTAAAATACTCTGGACATACTAAAGTTATGTTCTACATAATTTCAATGGCCCTTTCAGATATAGGAAAGCATTTATGAATGTGTGTAACATAGTGGTGTTGGAATATTTACCTTAGTGAAAGATGCTGTTAGTAGACTCTACAGATTACTCATATTATTAAATAACCACATCCACTCAGTGACAGACCAAGGTCTTACCAGGTAAAATATCTGGGACAAAGACTTTTTATTATTTACCTCTGTGATTTGCAGTCATACATACAGCACAGTGGGAGCTAATTCTTATTTGCCATTCATTTGTGATCAGCCATAAATTATAACATGAACTAGTCAGAAATGTGTTTCCTTATAGATGTTTGCAGAACACATTAATAGTAGTCTTTGCTTTCCCCAAGTCATATGGTCATTTATTAATACCAGGACATGATTCCACATATACCAATATGCTTTTGTTCTGCTGTAGCTTAGCACACAGTTTTAAGCATTAGTATTTTTATGGGCTTTCCTGTCTTTATTTTTGTTTGGCTGCTGTATTTTGGTTCACATGCTTAGCAGGGGATCATGTATTTTGCCTTTTAGAAAACAAACTGTGATAATTTACCTATATTCAGTTTTAAGTGGGAAAGTTAATATAGTTGCTATTTGAAAAACTAAACAAAACACACCGAAATCCAGCTATTCACAGAGCTTTTTTTGTTTGTTATTTGTTTTTGTCTTTTCAGTCCTGGCCCTCCAGAACATCTCATTACCAATGATGTTGTAGTGGTAAGGTTCACATGAGAATTTATCTTGGAGTGACATCTGCTTCATTTTGATCCTCTCCTCTTCCCCCCTTTTTATAGAGATGCATGGTGTGCATTTTAAAGTCAGAGATATGGGACAGTGTCCTTTTGGTACAGAAACAGAAGCTGTGTTTCTTGAAGTCCTCAGCTGTTACAGATGTCAATGTTGCCAAGCTGTGGTTTGTTACTCTTGCAGAACCCGTATTTATTGGTGTTCAAAGTGAAAACTGATTGTGTTTCTTGTAACACAGCATGGCACTTGGCAGGAAAAACAAAGGTTATAAAAGGTCTGTAGAAGGCAATAGTAGGTGTTCAGTGTGCTTATGACTGGAAAGGTATCTAATGTAACAGCTTTTTGGGAAATGAGTTTTTTAATAAAGAGTTATTTTAGTTGTTGAAACACAGAGCCCTGTTTTGGTGTTAGTCAGCATGTGGTACATTACCTGGCTCCGCGGGCTGGCCCAGCAGCTAAGGTGTGCCAAGTACTCCATGCCAACTCCTCCAAGCCTGTGCATGGTTCCCAAATGCTAGCGCTGAGACCCCTGAGGCAAAGCAACACGTATTCTATTCTTTCCCCCTCATTTTCTGTGTGAGGCATAGGAGTTGCAATGATTGGCATGCATTGTTCCTGAAATGACTTGGAAAACTGTCCTGGCATGAGGTGAGCTGGAGTGATTCAGGTCGAGGGTAGGGTGGAATAAATCCATGATTTCACTACATCAGGGCCAATAAGAAGATGCTTTGTAGACTAATCACTGCCACAATACACAGAAAGTCATCGTCAGGTATTTTTCCTCGCCCTTCCTAAATAATTATTAGATATATGTTTGGGCACCAGTGTGTTGTACAGCATTTCCTGACTTTTGGATAATTTGAATGTGTTAACAATCACTGACAGTGCACCACTGTATTGACGCTCTGAAGCAGTGCAACTAGAGCTACTGTCCTGAAATAATGAGCTCTGAATTTTCTCTTGGATTGCTCCCAGCACTGAGACCAGTTCAATTGGCTCTGTATTATAGGTAGTGGTTGTCTGCATGATGTTTCATTATTTGCGGCAGATGTTTTATTTGCTTCCTTCACCCTCTTCCATTCCTGCCTTTTACAGTCCCGTGAGGTTTGCTGCTTGGAAGTGTATGTGGACATTAATGAAAGCAGGAAATACTTGAAAGGTATGGCAATTCCTCTGTGAACTGAGGACATGACCAAACCAACCCTATTATAGTCATTCAGACCTGATGGAGGCATTTTAAAGTACAGAGACGACTAAGAATGCTCTAAATTATATATAGATAGTGATATATGATCTAAATAATAAAATGCAATGCATTGAAATGCCCTGAACTGCCCTGAACTGTTCTCTGTGTCTTTTCCTTGGAGTGTCAAGTTTGGACACAGTAGACTTTGCTTACAGAAGTAAGAGAGAGTGCTGACTCTGGGAGCACTCTAGCTATGGGGGTAAAGGCAGGAGTACCAGTGCTGTAGGAGACTTGCCAGTGGGGTAGCTTACAGAGGAGCTGGCACAGAAAATTACTCCAGCAGAAAGTTTGCCAGCTTTGTTAGCTCTTTTGCCTGAACAGCTGTATTGTTCTCTAAACAAACCTGTTTTTACTAGAGGGTAAAAATCTCGTGCTTACGGTGCCTGCATCTCATGAGAGAACACAGAAGACGACAGAGGACACCAATACTTTCTACTTCCATTGTGTGAAGGCTTGGGAGCCAGTTCTAAGAGTCAGGCTGCAGGTAACAGGCACTACACAGTGCTACTGCTCATACTGCTTGCTTACTTCCAGTGTGACCAAAACAGCAAAGAACTGCATTGTTTCTGTTCTGTGAATGCAACCCATGGTTTTTGTTTTGTATAGAAAGTTTCTGATAAGGAAGATGACAACAGCAATTTAAGTGACACCTTAACGGTACCCCTGAAATTCCTTCCTGTTGGACATAAAGTGAAAGTAACCCTTCCTGTAAGACATGTAAGTATTTCATAATTTATGTCTGGAAAGAAGAGTAGAATAACCCTCACTATTTAACACATTAATATTAAAAAAAACCCTAAAACCAAACCAACTAAAACAACAACCAAAAAATATGCAGGGTGGCAGCGGTGGGACTTTTCAGAGGGCACTGAAAATCTGGATTCAAAACTTCTCTTTTCCCCGCCATTCATGTTCCTTCTCCCATCTCTTTGTTTACAGAATGTGCCACTACAGTTGTACCTCCAACTAAATGATTGGTAAGAGGTTTGTTTTTTTTTTTTTTTCTTCTAAAGGTTTTATTGCTCTTTGAACTTTGAAATCTACAACAGAGTATCCTTTATTTAGATATAAGGAATGCAAAAGACTAGGGGCAAAATGTAACAATATTTAAGTCATCATTAAAGAGTCACCACAACAGTTCAAAGCTAAATGTCCTCGGGGCAAAGGAGTCCCACCAAGATGCAAAAAATTTATGAGTTTCAAACGGTGAGGGAGTTAGTCACTGAGTGTGTTTTGCATCAAAGAATCAAAGACTAAGACTGGAAACTTCTTCAAAAAGGGCATAAGAAGAAGGCAGAGGGAAAAAGAATTTGAAATAACAAAACATCAGAGTCCATACATTACCCAAACGACACATGTTCTCTTAAGAAAACACACTTGTGGCTCTGGTAATCTCAAGAAAAAAATGTATAAACTAGGGAAGATAAAGTTGCTTGTAAAATAATGTGTCAGACAAGAAACAAAAATTATTTGGATCTTTTTCACTGTACAGTTTCTGTATAAATCTGCAGTACAAATGCCCATGAAAGACTTTGTTAGGTTTAAGTCATCCTTTGCTCAGAAATCATATAAAGCAGAAATAGAAAGGATTCAGCTTACAAAGCTACTGAAAGTCACAGAAGTCCCTCTTTGTTTTCCATATTTATGTTCCTTTGCTGAGAGTAATTCTAACGCTGGAACAATAAAGAGACCATGTAGAAGCAAAGAAGTTGATTTCTTTGCAAATGAAAGATACGTTTCTGTATAAATTGGAACAAGGAATTGGGAGGTTTTTTGAATTCATTGGATTGTGGTTGCTGAAAATAGATCCATATACATCCATACATTACATATACATTAAACACCAGTCCTGTGCCTCTGGCTTTATTTATGTTTCAGCACAGAAAAACTGGATGTGCGCTTAGGGTATGATCTGTGCCGAGGAGAGCAGGAGTTCCTGCATAAGAGGAAGAGAGTTGTTGCTGGTGCCCTGAAAAGGGTTCTTCATCTGGAAAGAGATCTACATGGACATGAGGTCTGTGCTTTGGAATCCAAGCATGGGGTGTGGGTCTGTGGAATTAGGATTGGCACAATGCCCTTCAAAGTTTTTAGTAATATTTGCCTGTTGATAATAAGCCCATTGATTTGAATGGCAGCAGAGCAGAGGCTCTCAGTGTGGCATACCCCATACTCATGTAAAATTTCAGCTCAAGTATTCATTCCTCCAATCATTTCAATGGGCCAAATTTCTAAGGATGTAATGATACCACTCTTCAGACACAGTTTCCAATAGTATGATGCTGCAAGTCAGCAAGATTTGAGGCATTGTGTTACAGCCTAGACAGGCAACCCAAAGCAATAGGAAAACAGGAGTACTGGAAATTAACCTCACATAAATACTTATTAAATCAGTGTAATGTCACTTCTTCAGACTTACTTTTTTCTTTCTTCATTCTCAGAACGCTTCTTATAAAAAGTAAAAATCTTTTGTGGTGAAGAAAAAATATTAGAACAAGCAGAATATTTTATAACAAGCTGAAATATGTTTTGTTGTCAGGATCCAGGGTGACTTTTTAAGGGAAAACTTCTTTTCTTACTGGAACTATGTTTGTTAAATGAATGCTGTCCAAAGAATCAGCAGAGTTCAAAAAACTTCCTTAATCTATTTAAATTGCATTTATTGCAATTTGTTGATGTTTATAATAAAATCAGATCATCTATTCTTAATTGTTACAATTCCAATTATAGAGAGCAAAGGTAGGAAGGGAGGTTAAAATGACTGCATATTCAAACTGGGTTTCAGTCACTCAGTCATTCAGAAAATAACAATTGGGGATTAAGAGTCTGTGGAGGTTAATTTCAATAAGGTACTGGTAAAGATTGGCTAAGTGGTGATATAATTCATTTTCCACCAATGAATCTGCTGAAGGAATTCTGAGAGCTGTAATTAGACTTTTCCAAGTAGCAAGGGAGTAACTTCCTGAGGATAATACTTGTGTTTTGGACAGGTCCCAGTAATAGCTGTTATGGCAACAGGCGGAGGTCTCAGAGCAATGTCAGCTATGTTTGGCCACCTCTTAGCTCTTCAGAAGCTGAATCTGTTGGACTGTGTCACCTATCTCACCGGGGCTTCTGGCTCAACATGGTGCGTATAGAAAAGGAGATTGGATTTGGAATGACTGTGACTCCTTTTCCACACAGTAAGAGATGCATCTCTTTCACAGACTTACATTGTTAACAAGTGAACGTAATTCCCTCATGAAGCTCTTACTGTTGGCTCTCAATTACAACTTCAGTTTAGGGTCACTGATTCTCTTCCACTGATTAAAGTGATTGTGTAAATGTATCAATTTTCCAAATGCATCTAAATAAATGGGTGATTTTCTAACATTTCTGTTCCTTAGGACCCTAGCAGACCTGTATGAGCATGCTGACTGGTCACAGAAGTCTCTGGAGGGGCCACTTAAAGCAGTAAAAGAACAAGTGACAAAATGCAAACTCAACCTTATGTCTATAGACCATCTGAAGTATTATCACAAGGAACTTGCTGAAAGGGCAAAAGCAGGACATGTGCCATCTTTTACAACTCTGTGGTCACTTGTTCAGGAGATGTTCTTACATGAACGGGTAGGTACATGGTCCTGCCACACGTTTGGGAAACAGCCACTTACTTTTTTAGAGCTTTACTCTTTGAGGGCACAATGTAATGTGTGTTACAAATCCAAAGAGACTGAGTCATCCCAATGGTTTGTAAACTATGACAGAGGATCCTATAGCCAGGATTTTCCAGAGTAGATAATCATTTGAAGGTGCCTCTGTCCTAGGGTTCCCAACAGCTAGCAACTTCAGTAGGCAAACTTCTAGAAAGGACTGAGGAATTCCCACCCCCCACCTTCCCTGAAAAGTCAGATTTTTAAAGTCTGTTTCTAGTTTGACATTTAAAAGTTAAAGTAATCTGTCCTCATGTGAATATTTATCTCAGCTTTAGTAAAGATCTGTAGGATGCAGGCAGTCAAGGCACTTAGATATTCTAATGAAGAATTTACTAGGTACCCAAAAGGCAGCCAGGAAGGAAAGTGCAGGAACATGCAGGAAAAGGTCTCTTGCAAAAATGTGACTTACAGATTCCTCTGTATTGTAAAATATCTGTTATCAATCTTTAAATCTTTACTTGGGTAGATTGTGCCAGTGTTATGCTTTTACAGAGGTTTACTGTGATTTTTTTTGTCTCACCAATTAGCCAAGAAAGTACAAACTCACAGACCAGCGCAAGGCATTGGAGCATGGACAAAACCCACTGCCTTTCTACGCAGTCCTCAATGTGAAAGAGGAGAAGTTTGGTACTTTCAAATTTAGAGGTAAGTGTTCCTGGAGTTTCTTCTGATTCTGGGTGTGGATTCAAGAGGATTTGGAGGGAGGTGTGTACGTGTGGAGAAAAAGGAGAATACATCTGTTGCTTGCCCTGACTCAGTTGCTTGCCCTGACTCAGTATTCGTCTTTTAATAAAACGTTTGTCTTTTTTGCAAAGTACTGGGTGTTGGTTAGAGCACATCTGTTGGATAACAGCCTCAGCCATAAACAGGACATCAATTAAAAATCTGTGGTGAAGTTCTATTTTTGCAATAGACATTATGAGTGAGTGGGAAATCATCTGATCTTTTCCTGCCACACTTATAAAACGGCTTTGATGCTTCCTTAGTTTCTAGGGGTGCTCTGAAATGTAATTGTCACTTCCTAAATATGACACTGAGGAGGGTTTGAAAATGGACTGGAGTATGACTGTTGTGATGGGTGTGATATAACATCCTTTGAATGGACACAGGCCCCATTCAACAAAAGGTGTTAAAAGCAGTAGGTACTGGAAAGAAAAGCAATTAGTCCTTGTGCTTATTTATGTTTATAGCTACTGTTCTACTGTAATGCCTGTGTAGACCAGCTTGAGCCAGGAAAGTGCACATCCATGCCACACTGTGATAGTTTCTAGTGTGTCTTCAGGCTGCTTTGTTGTATCTTGTAGACTGGCAGTTTTGGGTTAATAGAGCTTTCATGCCAGTCACTCCTTACAATTCACACCACTCCTGCATGAAGTACAGTTGATGCTCCTGATTTAGAGAGGCAAGTGCAATCCCAGAATCTTCATATAGAAATAGCTATCTAAGCATTTGAACCTAATGTTAGAGTTTTTCTGAGTTGAAAAAGCTGGTGCCTTTTGGTTGCAATTAATCTCTTGGTTTGTATGGAAGTAGACATTGCAGCTTGCAGTACAAATATGCAGATAGTGCAGAGCTGCTGAGATGAGCAAGATCCTTGGGAAGGTTTTGGGGTTTTATTTTTATTGCAGCAAACATGCCTTGTGTAAATTCTTTGTAGAGTGGGCAGATTTCTCTCCTTACGAAGTGGCCATACCAAAATATGGAGTCTCCATTCCTTCAGAATATTTTGACAGCGAGTTCTTCATGGGAAGGCGAGTGAAGAAGCTGCCAGAATCTCGGATCTGCTATCTGGAAGGTGACATAGCAGTGCTATATAGTTAATCACAGCATTGTAGAAAGCATATTTGCTGGCCACAGGCACAACACTCCTTGCCATAACATCTGCTTTAGGTCTTAAATCAATGGGCTTTTTACCTCTTTTGTACACTTCTGCTCTTTGTGTATCTTCTTTCCTCCTGTCCTCCCTTTTCACCTGGGTAGATTTGGGAAAGTTGCAGCATGCTTCCTGTTCCATTGTCTAAACCAAACAAGATGGTGCATATGGCAAGTTGAGGAAATAATAAGCATTCCTCCCCTGATCTGTCTCCAACTCTTCAACTTCAAAAACTGTATTTCTAGACAAAGCATTACAGGGGTAGTATTGGAAGGAGCTGAGAATGAAATAAGTCATCTGGAACAAGCCACCAAGGCAGGAGCTACCTGAGCCTTGTGGCTTGAGGATGGTGTCACTAATCTTCTCTGCTCATAAGGTTGAAGGAAGGCCTTTTGACCTCCAACAACTACTTTGACTGGCCATTTTGCCACCAAAGGTGAAGAAAGGGAAGAAACAGCTAGTCAGAGGAACCCATCTGTCCCAGGCAGATTTTAAATCCTTATAAGTGTTTTAGTTTTGATACCAAAAAACAAGGGTAGAGGAGAAAAAAACCCCATATTTCTCTCACTAGAGATTCAATTTGCTCCTCATGTAAGTACCTGGCATAGAGCTTAATGAGGAAGGATAGTTCTCACTTTTCCAAAAGCAGACTCATATATGGAGCCAATTATATTTTGAACCTGGACCAGCTGCCCTCCACAGAAACAAAACATGCCTGGAAGGAAAAAATGAGTCTTAGATCAATTTAAATAATAAATCAGTTTACAGAATGCCTTTATGCTTACATGGCTTCACCATGCTTTCAAAGCCTACTTTCTCTCACAGGTACACAGAAAACTCTCTACAACATCATTCAGGTGACTGATACCTGTTTGTTACTCTGTACTATGCAGTGAATATTCTGTGTGTAGTTACCTCCTGAGAAAGATCACTGAAGTGCTTACACCACTATGTGTGAGTTCTCTAAGATCTGCTGCTCAAGTTGTCATGATGGGGTCAGGTTTGGTGGGCTAATAATGTGTAGCATGGATATTGGCAAGAGTAAATGGTTAACAGTGCATGTGTATGACTTGCAGGTCTTTGGACAAACATCTTTACTAGGAATTTGCTGGATGGCTTGTACTGGTCCTCAAATTCAAATGAATTCTGGGAACGATGGTCCCAAGATATGGTAGATATAGGTAAGAGTTTCTAAAGTGTTGCCTCACTGTGGATCTTCCAGCACGATTTTAATCTGTATCAAAATGATTGCTATACCCTCCTCTGTCCTCTGTCCTCTCTGCTCTCTCTTTCCCAGAGGCTTGCTTCATGTTACTACAAATGTTTTTCATTTAAAGTTTCCTCGTGGTCTGTTAAATTACTTTGCCTGTAACTGCAGATGAGAAGGTTGTCTTTTACTTGTGGGCAAAAGTACAAAGCCAGTATGTCATTTGAAAGAGTAAAACATGAAAGCTGTGCCGGCTTTAAAGAAAACGAAATATCTCTTTGGTAAATGACATGGGTCATGTGCACATGTTTTCTAGCAGCCTGCAAGAAACAGGGATTAGAGGGACCCAAGGAAGACAACAAGGGCAGCTAGCCAGAAGAGGTGTCTGGCAGGGCAGATTGCTGTTGTTTTTTTTTCCTCTGTTTCATGGTTTCTTCTCTATTTCAGAAAAACATTCTCCTGAGGAAGATGTTACTGTTATCGAGCCTCCATCTTGTTTGTCAGGAAAGTTGTATGAAATGTTTCAGGACATTATGACCAAGCGTCCACTATTGGGAAAGTCACATAACTTCCTGAGAGGCTTAGAGTTTCATAAGGATTATATCCATCAGAAAAAATTTATTGAATGGAAAGGTAACTGCAACAAAGAGTTAGCTGCATTTTGCAGGTAACATCTCAGATTTTGTTTTTTAGACTTTGGAAAACTCATATTTGTTTCAGGGTTTGGAAATCTGCTGAGCTGGATCTATGTTCATGGTGTCTGTTTCTTTAGGGTAACAGGTTAAAATGAGCTAGTCTGTGGACTGCTCTTTCACTTCCAGAAGATACCCATAATTTGTGTCAAGAAATGCTTTTCTACAGGAAGTTTGTCACTCTGCATAGGTACAGTAGTCAAAAGATTTAGGAAGGGCAAAATCTTTTGAGGTCGAGAAACAAAGGTAACACCAGAAGCATAAAATAGCAGGTTATTATGTGGATCAGATGAAGAAAGGACCAGTTGCAAGGATGTGTTTGCCCGTATGTCTGGTGTTTCTGCCTGATGAATTACCCATCCAGAGACCTCTCTTTAACCTCTTAGAACAGAAATACCAAAATCCAACCACAGAAAATTAAAATCACGTAGGTTTAGACTGTAAATGTTAAACGGACAGATACATAGACTTGATGTATAAATTGAAGAGCGATTTTCTACGGCCTTTGCTCTGTAGGCAGGCAGAGTAAACAGCAATAGTTTTCTCTCAAAAACTATGAAACAATCTATGAAATGATAGCAAGGTGATAGGGATGAGCTTTCTGCATCAGAAACCTTCCTGTAATCCCAGCATCTTCATTTATTCCATGAATAGGTAGCAATGTGGGGGGACCACACATTATTAGAGGTTAATCTTCCTTCTCTGAGCCTTTATCTTTGGCAAGCTGTATTTTCTCTCCCATTTTAAGCAAGTTACAATGTGTTTTGTCCCTCTCTGCCCTTGCTACACCATTTGCTGACAATGGCAAGAGACGGTGGTGCTTTTCTGTGGATTAAGGCAGAAACCACTGTGTTATCTGCTTTGAAAATGTTCAGTAAGCAAAAAGTCTGTGTCCTAAAAGGGTCTGCTCTAAAAAAAAACAAATGAAAGAAGGAAAAAAACCAAATAGCATAGAAAGGATGGGAATTTCTCTTTGAGAAGGAGCAAGCGAATGGCTTCAGAAGATGGATGAGGGATAAAATTGTCAGTCAGTAAATGTTAAAAAGCATAACTTTCCTTTTATTTGCTGACAGTTTTGTAAAGACTAATGGGTAGAAGCAGATTTCAAGGATGATTTTGAGGAAGTGTTCATAAGAACACCAATGACTATGTCAGGGTAGATATTCTACAAATAAAGTAAAATATGCGGAAAGCATGAAATCCAGAGTGGGAAAAGGAAAACTGAAAGTCTGGAGTGGGAAAAATTAGCAGGTTTTCCATCTTATTTTTGCTGCCTGTGTAAGATGAAGCTAAACCCACGTATGCATTCATCTCTAGGAGTAAGAGGAGATGCCAGGTCAGAAATTACAGTCTTGTGGCAGATGGAGTCTTGAGAATAGAGCTTTGTTTTTTTTAAAGGCTTCCCTGCAGCTCAGGTTATCTGACATATTAAAACAAGACGTTCAATGCCTAATTTTCCTGATGAGAAATTGAATAGTCTGGAATTATTGTAATGCATTTATAGTAGCAATCATGCTTCCAAGGGTATTTCTGAGACAGGATTTCTTTAAAATATCTGTTTGGATGTGGGATGGAAGAAGAGATTCTTACAAGAAAAATGCCGCCTTCTAGTTCACATATGCGGCTATAAATAAATGCTGCAAAGTTCCATTTCTGTGATAAGAAAACAGGAGTAATGGAATTTCATCTAAAAATGTCCACTGGGCCCAAAAAACCTAAAAAGTATGCTCTGTTTCTTCTGTGAGGGATTGCAAGCCAATGTCTCTTATTACAGTTGAATCTGTGAATTCTCAGCAGCCTTGAATGCTAAAACAAGCACATTTTGTAAAGACCTGACAGTGAGGGAATGGAAAAATTATAAATTATTACTTCAAGCTGGTGTGAAACATTCCAGGATATGGAACAAGCTAGATTTACTCTGCATGGTTTAAATCAACACTACAGAATGAGGCCAAGGAAGCAGAGTGATTGAATGAATTGAAATGCTGGAACTTACCAACAGTATTTCTGTGATCAACAATTTCTTAAAATGCCTAAACACAATGATTTAAGGCTCAAGTATTCTGCTCTGGGCTTTGCTACCTCATTTTGTGAACTTGAGGAACACCCTTAAACCACTATTTTGATATTTAAAACTATGGGAAAACATTCTCTGTTCCCTGGGACTGAAAGTGTACTAGAGGAACAGTAGAGGGCTTGCTGGCTACAGGGCAAGCTGGTGAGGTTGCTAGCAGAGAAGTAAGGGTCTAGCTATCAGAAACTGGCTTTAGATTTCAACTTAACTGTTGGTGTAACCCCCCTTTGGCACCAACGTGAGGTTTAATTAATTCAAGCAGTATTTTAAGCTGTTGGTAGGTGATGTTGTGTGCGTGATGTGGTATATTTTTACAGCATGGCTAAGATAGTTTATATGAGCTTACTGAAAGGGAGTTGAAGTCAGTCTTTTCAACCTGAGAGAGGAGTCTAATCCTGAGAAGGTAAAAGCAAAAAAAGAGCAATGCAAAAGTGCAATGATGTATTGCATTTGTTAGTTCTGTTGCTACACTGTAAAATTGTTTTTGTTGTTTGCATTTTTCCCAGTTCTTAGAGGGGAAAAAAAATCTGTTGAAGTCTGTATTCTGTGAAAAATGACTCCCCAGAACAGCTGCGAGGTCAGTGGAGTCTGTGTCTCACCTGTCCTCTGTCTGGCTGCCCCATGGCCTGCCTTTGAGTGAGTGTGCCTGGGAGAGTGTGGAAACAGGCCAGGTGTGTCCAGATGTGCAGTTTGAAGGCCATGTTTGTGGGCTCATGTTGTGGAGGGAGGTGACCCTGGTCTTGAGGGTAACCAAGGAGCTCTCGTTAGCATGTAGCACAGACAGAATTACTCACTCCTCCTTTCCTAAAAATGCCCCACTAACTGTATTAAAATGTTTTTCAGACACTGTGCTGGATGGTTTCCCTAACAATCTGACACCGCTGCAGAAATATCTCTGTCTGATAGATGTTGGCTATTTCATCAACACCAGTGGTGCAGCACTTTTCAAGCCAGAGAGGAATGTAGATGTCATTATATCACTTGATTATGGTTTGGGGAATGTGTTCAAGGTGAGAAGATTAACTTAATCTGCTCCTTGCAGAGTAAAATTTATTAAAACTTTTAAGTGGCTGTCTAAATCTTAATCATATATCACCATTCCTTGAAGGAGGAAAGAAACTTCCTTCAAGAACGGAACTACAGTTTCTGTAGTTTCCTAACAGTTTCTGAACTGTTAGGCCCTTTTTTCTGTAGGGGATTACAGGATGTACTTCCTGGAATCTTCAGGGAATTGCAGTAACAATTGTTTGCTGGAGACATGCCCGTGACCTTTCCTGGTCTATGTGACAAATTCCGAGTGTGAGTTTGGGTCATTCACTTGTAAAAAACCTTATAGGGTGATAAGTGGCATTGTCTGACTTGTGTTGAGTGGTGGTCAAAAGTAAGGTTGTACTGTGGCTACTTTGGACTACACATTCAATTCATAGTGTTTTTAGGGAAGGAGTTAAGATGCCACAGTATTTTCAGGATACCTGAGTAAGCCTGATTCTTTTCTAAGAGCTTTAACTCCACCACATTCTGTATCCACAGCAATTAGAGATGACATACAAATATTGCAAGATACAAAATATCCCATTCCCCAAAGTGGAGCTAAGTCCAGAAGAAGAGAAGAACCCAAAGGAATGTTACATATTTGCGGATGCAGAGGACCCCAGAGCACCTATAGTAATCCATTTTCCCTTGGTGAATGACACCTTTAAGGAATTCAAGGAGCCAGGTAAGTGCAGTCAGCAGAACTGTGCACTGTGCTTTACCCTGGTATGTGTTACATGTGCACTGATGGCAGGCAGAAGAACAGCCTCCATACTCCTGCTGGTTGTTCTCCACTTGAAAAGCACCGAGGACACAGTCCTGGGCAGCTCAGTGCCACACCGCCTCCTCCAGCCCTGCCTGTGGCAGGTGGCTCCTGTCACTGTCCCTTGCAGCAGAGCTGTGGTTGTGCCTGATGCCATGTCCTGCCAAGAAAGATGTGCAGAGTGCTGGAGTTTTTTCTGGCACTGGGAAGAGAGAGAGTAAAGAAAGGCCCAGAGAGCTGTGGGAATAGGGATATAAAGGATTCCTGAAGGACCTGCTGGAGGGCTGGAAAGCAGCAGCAGGAGCTGGCCCTTGGGCCATGCAGTTCCAGGGTTGGCCCTGCACCTCTGCCTTCCCCAGGTGGGCTGCCTGTGGAGGAGAGGGAGGTGCAGAGGGAACCTGCTTCCCAGGCCTTGAGGGACAGCAGGCTTGGGCACAGGGTCCTGGGCAGGGGAAGCATGTGTGGCTGTGGTGGGAGAGGCTCATGTAGGGGCTTGGTAGGAGCTGGGACAGAGCAGAGAGGTGTGGGGCCAGCCTGGGATGTGCAGCTATCTCTGCTCAAGTGCCTCTGCTCAAGCTTTACCCAAAATTCTGTTGTGGCCCTAAGTGGGACCAGAGCAAGATGGAAGTCTCTGAGGGAGCATTTGGGAAGGGTAGGAACAAGACAAAAAGTAAAGGTACTTTACAAAAAGTAAAGGTAAGCATCCTTTACTTTGATGATGCTCAGTGAATATGTACAATAAGAGCTAAATCAAGAAAATCATGTTTAGAAACTCTGTAGATGAGAAGATATTCTGCAGAAGGAGCAAGGCTTGTTCCGTGGAAGTTGGAAATGGTCCAAATGGCAATGTGTGGTGAGATCCAGCAATTGAGCAGTGGGTGGCAGATAAAGCAGGTGAAGGTTTTGGAATCTCTCTGAATGAAAAATAGATGAGATGCTGCAGAGCAGAGCGGCTGTTGCCAGTTCTCTGTGCTCCAGGCCCGAACTGTTGAGCTGTGACACTCACCTGCGTGTCTCTGAGCAGTTGGTGATTCATCCATCAAGCTGACAACCAGCAACTGATGTGGGTGATTGGAGGAGGGGCTCCTTGGCAACCTGCTTTCATGGATTTCAAGTTTAACAGTGGAGTTTTTTGTTTCTAGGGGGATGAGAAACATCTTCTGGAATGTGGGTACTTACTTTTTTTTAACTATTTCAATTCTAAAAGGGCTCAGCTTGTGAAGTGCCCTTTTGCAGTGCAGCAGTTACAGACTGTGCTTTTGTGTGCTTGAGGCAGATGCAGCTTTGTCTGGATGTGGACAGCATAAATAATACATCTCTCTGAGCATTTTGAGGCTCAGTGAAGGAACACTGAGTATTTTTAATTCAGCCACTTCTAGTAGTAGCTTGTGCCTAGCACCCTGAGATCATGCTGTTCAGAAACCACTAGGTCAGACTAACACCTGCTGTGTCTCAAGCACAATTCTTGTGTCTTTTTCATGAGGTTCTGGTTGAAATCATAAGGAATATCTCAGCTGTCTGTTTGTAGCCCTGCTGATAGTCATCTCGCATTACATTAGTGTTTTGGACATATTTGGTTCAGACTGTAAAGAGCTAGGGGAAAAAAACCAAAACAATCCAGCAAAGAAGTGTAGCTAAAAATTTTGTAGAAATGTAAATATGAGACTGCCAAAGTCCTTGGTGCAGGTAATTAGGGGGTCCTTTTAAGCGTAAGCATTGACATAACAGGGAGTATGGATGTTGCCAATTCCTAGAGGCATAAGCTGAGGCCAGGTTGGAGTCTGATCTAGGATGCTCTGATCCCTTTGCACTCTGCAACAGGTAGTCCTGTGTCATCACAAGGCCTCCTTGTATGTACTAAGCTGTCCACTCACTCTAGCTGGCAGATGGGCACTTGTCACCACTAATCCAGGGGAGATCATGGATTTTGGAAAGTGTTCCTGGTGTGTGTCTTTTCTGAGAGTCAGACTTACAGGGTTTGGGAAAGGATGTGGACCCATGGGTGTGCTGCCCAGGAGTGATGTCTGCAGGGGGAGGACAAGGAGGAATGTAAGAGTTTGTGCCAGCTCTGCTGAGGGATTTCCAGGTCTGAGCTTTAGCAGGAGGGGAAGGAGGATTAGCTGGGAAAATTGACCAGGAATGGCTCTTTCAAGGCGTGGAGTGGGTTTGCAGTATTTCCTGGGGGCTGTTTTTAACAGGGGGTCCTGCCAAGTAGATCAGTCCCCTACAACACTGTGTGATAGTACTCCAGATTCATCTCACTGTGGTGGCTTTTGTCTTTCTCTGCAGGGGTAAAACGTGATCACTCAGAGATGGAAGAAGGCAAAGTAAATTTGGAGAACAACTGCTCACCATACTACCTCATTAGGCTAATCTACTCCTCTGAAAATTTTGATAAACTTGTGAACCTGAGCAAATACAACATCCTCAATAACAAAGACCTGCTCCTCCAGGCAATCAGGAGTGCTGTAGAACGAAAGAGAAGCAGAAGGACTGGGAATTTCTCCAGCTACTCGGGATACCCCTAGGCTGGGTTTTTGCACTGTTCCCCACTGAAGGCTATGGCAGCACATTGCAACACATCACAGTCACATTACAACACATCACAGTGTCCATTATTTGCAGAAAACTGTACATTTCTCACCTTGCTGTGTTCAAACTCCTAGCTTTCAAAAGGGTTTATTTTATCTCCTTTCCCCACATTTTCAGTCCACAAGAGCCTCACAATGTGGTCTTGCTTGTTTAGAAATTAGGGTCCTGGTTAGCAGAGACCTCCCAGGATCTTCCTTGATGTTACAGTATATGGTGGTGGTGATAGTTCTTTGTATGAGCCTGTCTCTTCAACCCTGAGCCCATTGTCAGTGTCCTTTCAATACTTCATTACAGATCAAGTCCTGGCCATTTGCATTCAGTGATGTCCAGATTTTCAGATAGGCTGAGCAACTAGAATTTGCACTGAATTGGTGGGCTCAGCTTTGAAGTCAGGCATATATATGTGTGAACAGCAGCCAAACTGCAGTGTGGACAATTGCACTCTGTCTGGCCGACTCCCCATGCTGATTTAGAAGTTACTCCTTTTTTCCATTCCCCTGAAAGAGTTTGGCACAGAAACGCTGCTCCAGACTGTGGGAGGTTACATTTCAAGAGAGAGGGTGGTAGCAGCAGTGAGCACAGCTCTTTTGAGCATTGGCTGCAGGAAAAATTCTGCATAAAGCACAAGTGATACTATTGATTTAAATCAGCAGTGCCTTTATGGATTAAAATGTTGAGAGCCTGAAACAAGTTTTTCATAGCAGAAACTTGAGAGGAATAATTACCATAGACTCAAGTACATTTAATTTAGTGATCATAACTGAGACATAAGCTGGTTCTCCTTACAGAATAAACTGAATGTAGGACAACGTAACTCACTGAGTGCAGAGCCATTGTATTTTCACACACAGAAGACTTTTCCCTTTATAGTCTAACATCACAGGCAAAGTATTTTTAATAGGTGCTACATAAAACAGAGCACAAATTTAAAAAAAATAGGACACCCATTTTCCTCCTTGCTGGTGGACAATACTTGGAAAATGACACCTGGTTTTCATTTGGTTTGGAATGCAGTAAGAGACTTTGCCTTGAGCTAGAAGCTTGGAACATCTTTATAGCCCTCCAATACGTTGAAAAGATGATAGGGAAGGATGCTGAGCAATAGAAAACAGAGCTCCACAGAAGTCAGAGAAGTTTGCAGACTTCCTCACACTGAAGGATTTGGATCTGCTTCTGGATTATTTATTCCAAATGCAGCATATTCATCAGGACTTCCAAGGAAAATTTTACATATTTCTTCTGTGTTGGAAATTTACTTGAGGTCTAGAATTAGTTGTACTTGAAATCCAAAATCAGACAAAGAAAGTGAGGTCTGTCTTTTTCATATACACAGGCAATATTGAAGCTCAAAGGAAGAGCCTTTACAAAAGACTGGATTGCCTGAAGCCTGCACTTACTAAATGCTGCTTCTGCTGTAGTGGCCACGGCTGAGCCTCAGCAATGCTTCTTGTACAATACTTCTTGTACAGTGCTTACTTGCTGAACTAAGGAATACCATCCAGAACTAAGGAGCCTTAACAGCTGGAATGCAACTGTACTTTGGGATTCAGATCATGTGAAGTGAAGAACTAATCAGATACTGGCTGCAAGACAAAATATAAAGAACCAATTTGAGTTGAGAGTTGATCCAGCTAGATCTGTTCCCTTTGCACAGGAGAGCAGCATTTCCTGGCACAGTGTTGTGCAGCACATATGAGCCCACATGGCTCCATGCACAAGGTGTGTATTGTAATACGTTGGCTGAGAGACCATTTTCTTCATGCAGGAAAAGCCAATTCTTTATTCAAATAACTTACTTTATACAGTTTTCACAGACCTTGTGTGCAGCACCTATTGGCTGGTAGTTGTCTTACTACTTCATTTTTTGGTCAGAAGGTGATTTGTGTGTACATGCTAAGATTCAGGTTGTTTACATTCTTCATTTATAGGTTCTCATGGAACAGATATTACTGTTTACACAGATGCACTTATTTTTCAACCCAGGAATAGGTTGTTGTGTTAATGAACCTTTCATACCAAGATTGTTTTTGCATGGGAACTTGCAAATTGCTTAAGTACACTAGAAGAGATGACAGGCTAGCTATTAATTTAATAGAGCAGGCCTGATTTTATGAGGCCTTTCTTTTATAATTCTACCTGTCACAACAGGTGTGCACCATTTCCACACTCCTCTGGCTGGTCCTAGAAAGCTCTGCTGCTGCAAAAAGATATCCCTGTTGTGTTCATGGGCTACAGAGAACAATCTGTAACCCTGGTGAACATTGGCAGCACATGTCCAGCAGTGAGGCAGCTCAGCCACACTGAGAAAATTTGGTCTCTCAAAATGCTCCACAGACTAATAATTGGGGCATGTTTGGTGCAGTCATAGTGCTATTAATACAAATAGAAAGGCTGAGTAAAATGTGAAGGAGCCACAAAACCACAAGGTTTTCAGGTAACCCACAGCTGGTGGGGAATTACTGTTCTGAAGGATGGTTAAATCCTGTGACAAAGGGAGTGAAGGAGGGTGGGAGGGAGCTGTGGATGGGGAAGGTGGTGTGACTGCTGGGAGAGCTGTCACCGGAGGTTTTGCCAACACTTAAAGTCAGACTGGGGACTGCTGTCTTATCTTGCAGCCAGAGGCACAGACAGGCGTGTGCCCTTTCATTTCCTTGGTGCCCCGTGTGGTACCTCTGTAGCCTTAAACAGTAATGGCTTTTTAAAAAGTATTTTTGCATTTCAGAGACTGAAATTATGTGAGGGCTGTATCACTGCCCATCAGAGTGCCTTTTTGTTTCATTTTTGTTGCCTTTTTGTTCTGTAACCTGATGTGGGTGTGGCAAATGGGAACACACTTCAGTGGTGGATGTGGCTGTGCTGAGTTAACATTTGGACTGGATGGTTGTTGAGGTCTTTTCAACCTAAATGATTCTGTGACATTGAAGGAGTGCGCTGCTGGCTTGATGGTGTAGCAGGAGGACCTGGAGGGCATTTGTGAGGACAGAGGCTGCTGGAGAACTCTGCAGGTTGGAGTGACCTACACCTTGCACAGCCTTGTCTGTGCGGCTTGTAGGGTTGTGGCTGGCACAGGTTGTCCCTCAAAGCACTCCTGAGCTCTGGTGCAGAGCATGCTGGTTTGCACTGCCCCAAAACCACAGAAATAAATATAAAGTGTAGTTTCAGTGACATAAGGCTGATCAGTGACCTGTGCTCAGGACTGGTCCTTGTTCTCTTTAGGGCAAACATGGAATCTAAGGGCCTCTGAAATTTTGTGTGGTTATTCCTCAGAGGCTGTGGTTGGTTGTTGTTTTTTTTTTCCTTGGTGCCATTCTTGCCTGGTCTAGTACCACAAGTTGTGTTGTGACTGAAAAGAGTGCATGCAAACCAAAGCTGGCACTTCCAGGAGAAAGCTGCCTCTCAGCATTTCACCAAAAAAAGGGATGTGCCATACTTCTAAACCAGGCCTTGCTTGGTCTGGTGTTGTGTTTGCTTAACCACTGAAGATTAATGCATGCCTGCCAAAAACCTCATCCAAAATGCACCCCAGATCACTGCTCTCTGATGAACATTTTGCTGGAAAACCCCCAAAATACAGCTGTCTGCTGCCAAACACAAAGGAAATGAGACCCTTCTTATAATTATTAGCTGCTCTTCATAGAAATTGCTTGCTTGTGTCTTTTACCTGTTTAATAATATATTAATTAAAAATAAAATATTGCAAAAGAGCACCAGACCCATGGAAGTCTTTATGCACTTAAACACAAGGTTTCTTCCAGGTGTATAAGAGCTACTTATACTAAATGCCTGCTGAGAACTTCACAGGGCATTCACTGGTTTCAAGATTGAATGGAAGAAATCTGGGAGAAGATCATCTGGTTTACAAAGGAGTGAAGAGCCTGGAACAAAATCTACCTCCTGAGGTAAAACCCTCTTCAGTGGAATGGCAAAAGGTGGGATGAGGAGGCAGTTGTACTGTGCCACAGCCAAGGCATATGTTTGTTCAATTAAACAATAAGTTTAAAATACTGAAGCTGTTTTTGTTTTAGTTTGGTTGTGGGGTTTTTTAATCAGTAAAAAATGATCAACAATAATGAAATGCATCAGTTTCCCATTACTTTGATTTGCTGGGTTTTTTGTTTTTGTGACAGACAGCAGCTCCAGCTGGGGTAAACAGAGGAGAGAGATGGATTTAGCCAAAAAAACCAAATTATTATCTCACCTGTTGGATGCCTGTGACTGGTCTGAATCAGACCAAACACAAATTTAAACTCTAGGTCTTGCATGTGCCAATAAAGTATTTACATAAACTCGGTGTAATGTGCTCCCCTCCCTTACCACTGGAGAAGTAGTCAGTGCAGAGGAGAGGACTGAGAGCAAGAGTGATGCTTCAGATTGCATAAAAAGGGCTGAAGGTGAAGTCCTTGTGAGAGGAGTTAAGGACTTGAAGTTTTAGCTTCCACCTGTCAGGGAAGGGCTGCCTTCCCCCCAGGACAGTGTAGGGGCTGGCAGCCCCTACACTGTCCTGGGGGAAAAAAAAGCCATTTCTCTCCAGCTTCATGCTAGGTAACTTTTCTTTGGCTCAGAAACAGGGATAAGTAGGGGGAAAAAGATACATTCTTCCCCATGGTTACACCATACCTTGGCATTTGAAGCTTGCTGTCTGGGGACTAGACTTCCTCCTTGCTATCCTACTTTTCTTCTCCTTTTACACTGAAACACCGATTGTTCATGTCTTAAATATTTAAGTTTCAGATTCCATTAAAAATGAGTAACACTGCCAGACTTTTTTCCTGGTAGTGTTATCCAGAAAGAATTGGCAAATAGAGAATTGTTGGTTAATGCGTTGGTAAAAAGTAAAAGATTGAGGAGACCACAAAGTGCTGTAGGAAGTATATAACATTACCTTAGGCTGCACAGACCACCCAAGCCTCTTAAATCTATTCTGTTGGTATCTGCAAATCTACTTGCACATGGCTGGAGTTAACTCACAGCTTGCACCTCATGCTGTGCTCACTTCTCTCCATTCCTGTCTCACAGAAACATTTCATTTGTGCAGTCTGGCTTAAAGGCCCCCCTGCCCTTTGGTTTAGTACCTTGGAGTAGATAACACTTGGGTGATAATGGCAAATGACAGAGTTGTTGTACAGATGCATTTCTGTTTAATTATATTTAAAGATTTTATGAGATTAAATACATAATTTTAAAAGTTCAGAGGGAAGTTATTAACTTGAAACATATTAGTACATTTCCAGAGGGCTGAGTTAAGTTATAATTGTCTGGAATTCATTGAGGCAAATGTCATTTTCCTCTTCTTGCTTTTAGTAGAGTTGGAAGCAGTTTTGTTTTATTTCCACTTTGTTCTAGGCTTGTGGTGGTGATTGAGGCTTGTGTCACTGTAGGTGTGTCTTCCTTAAAATCTCTGGAAAATTCTGCAGACTCTCTCTCTGGTTTGATTTTGAAAGAAGGTGTTCTCCTACCAACAAAATTCATAATCAGAAAATCATGTATAATCTAGAGGAGTTCAGGTCTCCCTATATATGGTCTCCCCCAGACCAGATTTCTGAATTTGGCTGTGGCTGTGTTTTTCTTGCCCGTGTCTCCCCTGAGCCTCCTTTCCCCAGTCTCAACAACTCCAGCTCCCTCAGCCCCTCCTGGCAGGACTTGTTCTCCAGACCCTTCTCCAGCCTCATCACTCTTCTCTGGACACACTCTAGTTTTCTTGCAGTGCATGGTTCACAACTGAACACATCACTAGAGGTGTTGCCTCACCAGTGCCGAGCACAGGGGGACAATCACTGCCTTGCTCCTGCTGGCCACATTATTTTTGTGACATTAGTGACAGAGGAGCAGGACATTTTGACCTCAGGGCAGTCTCTTTGTAGGTGATTGCAACCTGAGCATAAACAGCACTGACATCTGTTCAGCTTTGCCACACAGAGCCCATACCTCAGGAGTGAGCTTTTGCTGGTTAGTCTTTCAGCAGAGTCCCTGTCTGGAAAGTCCCACACTCTTTTCTGGGAGGTGTCTGTGTTTGAAATGAAACTTTGTGCCGTCACTGTAGAATGGGATCTGTTACTGTGTCCTAGAGTCAAAAAAACATCAAAAACTGACATTAGAGGCAGAGTTTGCCACTTCAGGGTCCGTAACAATTTTCTCTGACCATCATAGTTATAATTATGCTATGGCTTCCTTCCCAGTAAGCCACTACATAGAGAAATGTCCAGAAGAGATCTAAGACAAGCTGTTGATCAAATCCAAAGCAGGTTCTTAATAAAAGGATGAATACAGCTGCACACCCCTACCAGAATAACCTGATGTTAGCCACAGTACAACTCAAAGACTGCTTTGCAAGTCACCCTGGACTGCATTTCCCTGCCAGGTCACTACATCACAAGGTAGCAGGTGACTTGTGTATTGCTTTCTTACAGAGGCAAAAAGGATGGCTCAAAATGCCCCAAACTAAGGACAGCTTGTCATTCTCTTCTCTTTCTCTTACCATCACTTGCTAAAAGCACAGCTCATTCTTGAAGGAAGTGAGAACATACCTATATTATTCTGCAGTGATTGCAGCCATTCCTCCATCAGTGTCTGAGAAGGTGCTGCAAAGAAATACTCTGCCCCATCTCTCAGCCTGTAAATAAGGATACAAAAAGGTGAATTCTAGTCAGTTTTGCCTTATGCCTTCTGTGCTTGTGAGACACTCCAGTTAAGCCTCCTAACAACACACAGCCTTAGGTTACTGTAGGCAGGGAGCTGCATGGGTTTTATTTGTGACCTTCTCTGTAAGACTCACCGCAGCATGAAGGCGTTTTCTTTCCTGCTGTAATTCACCAGCCTCTCACATTTGGCACCAGAAATGCCGAGGGACAGGACTGTGGATACGTCCTGAAGGGGGATAAAATTAAAACGAAATGTATTCTGTGTCCTTTCTGCTAGGATTCAATTCCATACCAACCTGCAGGCAGACTACACACCCATCTCTTCATGCTTCTAACTTTAATCCTAGGATCACTGAATAGGACGAACCACAGAGGAACCATGGACAATTGCATTATATCTTGAAGACAATCCTTGAATAAAGTATACCTTAGAACTATCTTTGAAAATTTCTGGAAGCTTATCAGTCTGTTTTTAGTTGTATCAGTTGAATAATTGCTGAATTTTCACTCAGCTGACATTTGAAAATCACCCCAGCCCCAAACCAAAGGTGACATTTTAAAATTAATTTTTACATATGTAGATACAAAGTTTGCTAAAAAGATTAAAAAAACCCCAAATTACCTTAGTTGCTTCTTCGTCATCATTATAGAAATCAAGCTTGAATCCATCAAGTTTTACATAGAAGGATTTCCAAGATCTTGAGTGTGGCTACGTGAATAGAAATGGTAACAAAAATCAGTTGTGAAGTATGTATTTTATAGGAGTAGTGAAATCTTTCACATGCAACTTCCACAGGAAGCCAGGATCTGTTGATATTATGATCACAAAAATTCTCACAGTCATTGTTATCTCTTAGAAAAACAGAACCTGCTATAGTTTCTTTGTGAGTGATTCAAGAGAAGGTCTCTATGGGTCAGAACTGAAGAAATGACATAACCTGGTTCAAGCAAGCCCTACACCATGTGGTCAGCACATCACTGAAGGTGCATAATCGAAGTTCTGTCTAATTTTTGGCCACTAAACCTCCATGTTTTTCCTTAGCTGGAGCACCAGCCCCTGCCTACTGGTCACAGGCTACTTTTATCAATTGTGTTATCACTATCTAATGTGGCTGCTGAATTCTTCTTCATTTACTCAACTAACCCCAGTGGAATGCTACTGAACAATGTGCTAAAGTAGCATTTATTTCCAGCCCCAGCTATGTACCACTGAAACTTAGCCTAGTTCCATGAGACTCTTCTTGATGAAGGATCCTTAACTTATATTCATATTTTGTTATGTCAGTGAATAAAGTTGACAATTTGGTCATTCAGAGAAAAGGAAGGAAACAGTTCTGAGGAAGGTAAGTCATAGCTTTTCTTGTTGGGTAATATGGAAGTTCAGTATCTCTGAACACTAAATTCTGTGAAGAAAAACTAAATTTCTCTTCCAGGAGGGTGGAGTCCATACCAGATTCACTTTTTAAAAGAGGTCTTTCAAGTTAAAAATTTCAGAGGAAATATTATATTGGACAAATAATCTGAGACAACTTATGTGCAAAAACTCAGCAAACATTGATGTCTGCAGAGTGGTGGTGAATATTAGAAAATGTCCTGGCCTGTCATGATCATTAGGTCACTGACTTGGAGTAGTATTATTTCCCAGGATAAGAATTTAGATTTCTGTTTCATTTTACCTGTATTTAATGAACCAATTCTTCAAAGATAAACAGAACCTTAATTCTGTTCTAGCACAGCTAGAAATTACAAATATTGGGAGCATGAGACTGAGGGCTTCCACTGCTGACAAACTATCACAAGCTGTTAGAGGATCATGAAGTTTTAGGTTTTTTTGTGGTGTGGCTTTTTCTGGTTGTTGTGGGGTTTTTTGGTTGTTTCATTTGGGCCCCAACCCCCCCATTTCAGCTGATATATTGAAACCAGTTGATATATTGTTTATAATTAGGAAACTGTAATTAACATGTTCATACAGCCTAAACTCTGGTTTATAAATCCACTAACAGACAGACCCCGTTCTGTGTGATTCCCATGGCAGGCAAAAATTCCATTGTCTCTTTCTCTGAGAGATCAGGTACTGCTAAAGCCAGTGGACACTTCCTCATGCATTTTAGGGATAGCTGAAGCAAACCCACACTACTGAGCTCCTCTTCAGCAAGAGATTTTTCTGAAGAAGTCAGACCAGATCTGGACTATAACTTGAGGAAAAATTAAATTACCCAGAGTGATGGCATTTATTTCTACCTGTTGTCTTCGTGGAAGGAGCTGATCTCGTTTCTCTAGGAAACCCTCCATGTTCTGGAGACTTGCAGAAACCTGAGACATAGAAGAACATTGCTACTTAACTTTAAAATGGCCCTTAGGCCTATGCTAAATTTCTGAAGGTCTTTTTAAAATAAAGGCCATGCAAAGAAACTGATCTCTGGTTCCTCTAGCCTTTACATTGATGGCTCAGCTGAAAATCCTCACTAGGTTGCAATCATCTTTGATAGACCACCTAAACAAAGATAATTCAAATCCTCCTCGAACAATTTACTTATGGAATTTGTTCTATCATAGTGTGTTAATTAAGTAATATTATTTTTATATTATTACATAGACTTTACTAAACTAAACTTGAACTAAAATTGTTCAAGTTATTCATACCACCTCCACAATTACTGAGTTACACTAATGTATAGTGTCTGGTACACTTGGGTACATGACAAACGTGCTCCTCTCAAGAGCAGAGGAGCAAAAGGAAACAATTTTATCTGCTAGTGAGTTAACAGTGAACTTCCTGGCAAGGTGAGCAACCAGAAGCTGTTGGTTGGTTCTAGTCTTGCACCTGGTCAGCTCTTTGACAAGTGTGCCATGAAGTCCTGCCTCTCTCTGACTTCTAAACAGAGTGGATGCTAAGCACTGCCACCTCACACAGAGGGTGTAGGTAAATCATCCTCTTTGGTGAGAACACCATTGATTTTTAAGTGCTCTGCTGAGTATTCAGCAGCAGTAATAGCCACTAGTTCAGGAAATTAATCGCAGAAAACAATATAGTTGTTAAGACCTAGGCTATAAAACTTAGCAAATTAAAAATAGCTTTAAGTTGTACGTAGCTGCTTAAGTCAACTGCCTTTGTGGAAAGCATTTGAATTGCAAAAGCACATAAAATGCTTCTTGTCTGAATCCAGGAGTGTACCCACCAGAATGCTCACTGTATGCTGCTCTTTGTGACTTTCACACAGAACTTCCTGCTGTTGCCTTACTTTAAATAGCACAGGTTAGAGGTTTTGTGAGGAGAGAACCAGAAATTCCTCTGACTTACCGAAGATGTACTCTTCAATCTTTCCCAAGAGGAGCTAGACAGCATTAAGTCTGGTGAGTTATCTAGTGACCTTTGTTTAGGCTCAGGTGGTGATGCTGTTTGTTTGGTCTGCAGGTTGGAGAAAGAGGAGCCTATAGCACGTTTTTCCTGAGGAGATGTGTGGTCTGTGGCTTGTGATTCTGACAAATTGCTGCTGTGTTGCTGGCTTATAGGAGGAGGAGATAAAGGAGAGCCTAAAGAACTGTGACTTTCCAAAGATGCAGCTTGTGGGCCCACCATCTTTGGTGTGGCTGGAGTGACAACCTCACCAAGCTTTGTCTCAGCTTTCATTTCTGTTTTGTTGCTGCTCAGCACTTCAGGGACTTCTGAGGAAGTGAATTCTTGGAACCCTGGAGATCTTTCAATGGGGGAGAAAATAGTTTCAAGTGGAACCCTCCAGGACACGCTGTGTGTGGGTGGCAGTGGTGTTGTGCTCTTTATTTCTGTCACTTTTGGTGGTGGATTCCTTTTGTCAGATGGTTTTCTTTTCAGAGAAGGAACCCGTACAACTTTGCCTTTATCCTTCTGTTCACTTTCTTCTGTGTCCACTTGTTTCAGATTCATTTCTCTCTGTAGGACAGCAGTATTACACTTTTTAAAATCACCTTCATGCATTCATTAATACTTCCCTAAGATTTTTTTATTTTAAGCAGGAACAGTTTTTCAAATAAACTGTCTCCTGGCACTGAATGTTAAGGCCTGTACTTCCACTGGCATTCTTAGAGTTAGATCTGAATCTAAATGCTATGTGCTAAGCATTATTTTGTTGCCCAAATCACAAATACTAATGGCAGTTAACCTCAAATATGGTGAATTCTGCCCTTACTAAGTTTTCTGGAGGCTGTTATTTTTAATAAGGTAAGAAGAAACTGTGCTTCTTTTCCTGTGGCACTGCTTCTTTAAGTTTTCTGTAAGAACATTGAGTATCCAGGGTTGTTCTCATGGAAAATTTTGGAGGGAAGGCCATTCGTCCCTTCACTTAGCCAATTTGCAAATCACTGAACTAAAGACAGATTAATTTTCAGCCTAAAGTCAAATACAACCATTATGTTTTTCTGGTTATTTCAGGAAATTAATTTTAAAAACCTCCCCCACAATGAAAGAGAATCTGAGAGGCTCACTGAATATCTTTGGTTTTAACACAATTCCTTAAGCCAGAAGGAAAAAGGCCTATCTGTGCCTTGGTCTCCATTTATTTTCAGCTCTTTGCTATCCTCTTTCACTTTCAGAGGGCTCCAGCTCCCTACTGAAATCCTGAATGAAGCAAAATCTCTCCATCTGTGTGGCAAAGGATCACCCCGTTTCTCACACCCTTTTTGCTGGTCCTGGCAGAAGAAAATTTCCCCTTCTCCCCTACACCTTTTTCAAGATAGTTGATCTCTTTTGTTTTGCTCTGTCTGAAATATTTCTGCTTTGGTTACTCATTTACCCCATCTCTTACATGGAGAGATATTCAAACAATCAATGACCCCACATCATCCTGTTTCATGCACAGCTCATCAGTCTCCTACTACTCACCTTAGTTTTCCTGCTGAGCTGAGCAAATTTCTCCTCCTGTGCTGCAAGCATCTTCTCAAAATCATGGTGTTTCTTCAGTAGTTCCTCTACTTCAGACACTGAATCCTAAGTGAAAAAATTACAACATACGGAAGCCCAAAATCAAGTCCATCAGAAGAGATTATGCCTAAGATTTTCAGATTGATCCATTCTATTTAGCCTAGTGAGGATTCTGAAAGTTTTGTAATTGGATGTCTGAACTGTTAGTGTAGGAAAAAATCTGAAATTACATTTTAAAAAAGGTCTGTATCTTGCAGTCTGTCTGCTGTGTAGGAGGAGGAGAGCTCAAGTACCAACCTTCCCTTTTCTGCAAGGCCATGTAGCACCATGGCTTCCAGCTGTAACTGTTTATGTGGAGATGGAGTACTTGGATTCTAGCTTGTGCTAGGCACAGTTTGTTCCTGTCCTGCAACAAATGCATCTGAGACTTCTTTCATGTCCTCTGCTTAGTTTCTGATACCCAAGTCCATGGGTTTGTTTTCCAATCTTATAAATTATCAGAAGACAGTCAACAATGAGAAAAAAACCCAACAAACCAAACAAAAATATGGATGCTAATATTTAAAACGGAATTTACAAGCTAACTATCAAGCTGTCTGTGTAAAACATTCTACTGCTTAATGGGAAGAACAAGCTCCTTTTTTTCCCCTACAAGGTGGGGAAAAGAGACTCTCAGAAAGACAAGGAAGATTGAACCTTCTGCAAGTTACATGAAAAAATTATTTGGAACTCTTACAGAACTTCTACCACCCTCTGGAAGCCACCACTTCCAAGAGCCCACCACCATGCCAAATCCAGCAACAGCCCTGGGCTCACTTCTACAAGAGGACAGAGCTCCGGCCATTTCTAACCTCAAGGCTGCATTGCTGTTGAGATTGTGATTAATTTCAGGCCTGAGCTGATCCATGAGCCAGGCCCTCTGTATATACTAAGAGGCACACAGTGCTCAGTAATGCTGCATGGTTGTTACTCACCCCATAGGAGGGATCTGAAAGAAAGCTCTCCTTGGCAGCCAGCCACGCTTCTGCTTGTTCGAGTTCTCTGCGGAGCAATTGGATCTCCCAGTTTTCTTCGTATAACACTTTCCTCATGTCCCAGCTCTCCTTTACCTTCTTCATCAGCTCTGACAGCTCTAACAGTTTTTCTTCAATCTAGAAAAAGAATATTTGTAATACCAGGAGCTGAAAAATCCAATCAGACCTTCACATGACAGTCAACTGTCATGTAATCTGCCTTCATGATTTAGAAGATGACCTCTACATAATTTTGTGGCGTTAGCATAATTTAGAAAAGATGTTTGAGTCCTCTGTTTTCCTACTTGAATTAATTTAGCATGCAAATTGTGTAGTTAGATAATACAATTTTAGGTATATTCCACACACTGCGTGACAAATATTCTACCACGTGATTTCCCAAGATGAAATTTTATACCCAGGCAACTTGTACTACAAAACTAGTGAGAATCAGAAGATTTAACAAATGTATGCACTTATGGCAAGGCAACAACAGGGAGACTTCAACTGTGGAAAGTTTTCTTGTTCTTTCTCCAACAGAAGTAATGTAATCTTAAAGTAACGTAAGACGGTTTTGATGGTGTGATCATTGGATCTACAGACAATGTCTTGGGCAAAGTCTAAACATACACAGATAACAGAATCACAGAAATTTTAACATTCTTGCCCCTTTGGACATTTCTGAAGAATTACATCTCTTCTGGTGAACTCAGGGACATCAGCAATGCAAGGCAATTGCACTGTGATGTAGCATAAGAACTTAAAAATGTGTTTTCTTTTTCTATGTGTCACATGAAGTATGTAGCTTTTAATAGTAAAGAACCTGATTGTCCTGTTCAGTTCTTTTGTTCTGAGAGACAAAGCTGCACCTCCTGTCTGTTTCATGTCTTTGTTCACTCTTATTTCTAAAATATTTAACTCTTCAACACACCTCTACAGACATGAAGTGTCCATTCTTCATCAGGTCACCTCCTGCCCGCTGCATTTCTTCGTATTTCAGCCACTGCTTCTCTATCTCACGCTTGTATTCCTCATGGCGCTTGATGAGCAGTTCTGCTCCCAGGACATCATTTGCCAGCTCCTCAGATATCACCAGAGCATGCATCTCATTGGCCCAGGCCCTACAGAGCAGGGACAAAGGGTAAAAAGGAAATGAATCTGAGTCTGCTGGACATTTGGGAATGCACACATCCCAGGGCGGTGGATACATCTATACAGACTTTTATTTGCTCACAAAAGATATTACTGGGATAGAGTTAATTCTGTTCTTAGTAACTGGTACAGTGCTGAGAGTTGGATTTAGTATGAGAATAATGTTGACACCACACTGCTGTTTTGGCTGTTGCTGAGTAGTGCTAACCCTAAGCCAAGGACTTCTCAGTTTCCCAGGCTCTGCCAGTGAGGAGGTGCACAAAAAGCTGAGAGAGCCAGGACAGCTGACCTGAGCTGGCCAAAGGGATACTCCCTACCATAGAACATCATACCCAGTACATAAACTGGGGGGAGTTGGCCAGAAGGGACCAATGGCTGCTTAGGGACAGGCTGGGCACCAGTGATTGGGTGGTGAGCAATTGAATTGTTCATCAATAGTTTTTGGGAGGGTTGTTTTCCTTCTTTTTTAAAAAAATAATATTATTTTCATCATTACTATTATTATATTTTACTTTTTCAATTACTAGAGTGTTCTTATCTCAACAAATAAGTTGTTTTTTTGTTTGTTTGTTTGTTTTTAATTTCTGATTCTCATCCCCATCCCACTGGGAACCTGGAGGAGTGAGTGGCTTGGCTGTGGAAGTACTTAGCTGCTGACTGTGGGTTTAAACCATAGCAGTATACAAATACATTGATGAAGGTTTACTCAAACATCTGGGGGATTTATAATATTCCCATTGCTGTTTCCATACATAACCTATTAAAAATACAGATATAGATCTGCACCTACCCAAGCTATGTGCATTCAGATTCTCAGAAAGAACTATCTGCAACTGCCTAGGCTACACCTTTTAACAGTGTTTTTATACATTATAAAGGAACAGAACACAGACTTTCAGATGCCCTTCAAAACCTTACCACCACACATGAAAGTACTTCATATGCACAAAGAGCACTTATGGAAAGAAGCATATTGATGTATACTTTTTAAGAAACATTTTTTTTACTCCATAACTCTCAACTGGCACAAACTAATGCATGATTTACCTGAGCTCAGGATCTATCCCTTAACACAGTAAATGTCCAATAGTCAGTCGTAACCATTTGATTGTCTTTGTATTTCTACTCCTGTCATAGGTGAACTTTTTCATTACCTGTTCTAGGAGATTATCTTTAATGCAGCTGCTTTGACTTTGAGAAAAAGGGGCACTGATGTCTATGCAGGGGTACAAATTACTTCACTATCTAACCCTATCTTCCTACAGAATCAACAGGAATTGTGAAACTACCAAATTTATCCACAGGGACGGAATTCTCCATTAATTAGTCTAAAAAGTGTCTTTGTCATGCTCACTGTGCTGAGGTGTCATGGTCACCTGTGATATCTGGTAAATTCTGTGAAGTGTTGTTGAGGAGACACCATAGATTACTATTCAAAGAGATTTGAAAGCAAGCTGCAGAGCACCTGGGGCAGGAATCAAATGACTAAGAGCTGTAATTTAGAAAATCCTATATAGGAAAGACAAGAAATAAGGTCTACTGCCAAACTCAAGGGGCCTATACATACATCAGCTCCCTGCAGTCATTGAAGTAGAGCTGGACTTGTTCTGCCTGGCTCAGTCTTGCCTTCCTCTCCAGAAACTTTTTGTCCAAGTTTTCCCAGCACTCATCCACATCTGTGAGTCTCTCCATGATGTTTTCCTTAACCTGAGGGTACGTGCGGCTGAGGTGCCAAGCGTCTCCTCGGATCCGTTCCAGCTCTTTCATGATGACTCCTAGATCTCTCTGGAACAGAGTGGATTGTAAGATCAAGTCACTATTTAGCTCTATCAAATGTGGATTTAACGATGATACATATTTTTTCTGCCCTCTGGCAGAAATATGACTGGAAATATGAATGCCTCTCAATTTTCCTTTAATGCCTTATTCATCATCAAACATAAAAGAAACTTCTTCAGACATGAGACAGATTATTTTGGTAAATGTGGAGCAGAAGTTTCCTATGGTTCAGGTGACACCTTTGCAATTATAACAGCTTGGAATAGACTTTAGAAGAGAAGTTCATCCTTAAGAGTAAATCATTAATCATATAATATCCCCATATTAAAAACAGGAGGAAAAGACCCTCTTCTCTGAACCCCAAAGAATATTTAAGGGTGCAATAAATTTGTCTTACAATCAAGGCCCTTGAGAGGCATCAGTCAAGAATCAGTCTCCTTTTTTTGGCCATCTATGCTTTTCTGCTACTGCTTGATCACAGATCCTCTTACCTCTACTCCCTCAAGATGGCTGAGAAGTGTCTGTACACCTGGAAGATCATACCCATAATCTTCTATATCCACCACTGCCTCTTTCTCCTGCATCCAGCCCTTTACTTCATCCACATCATGGTCATACTGGTGAACTTGACGCGCTGCTTGTACGTTCTGGAATAAAGAAGTAATTTAATGGTAATACTCTACAGATTTTTGTGTCTTCAACATGAAAAAAGGTAACCCTAATATGTCATAATGCAGTACAAGATGACTGGGGATTTTGAGAGGGAATGAAACATCTTCCTCATTAAGTCACTGAAAGTGAGGTGTTAACTTAATTTTCCCAAGTTCTGTTGGACAATGGAAAGAAACAGATGTCTCCAAAGAGCAATTTATCCCTACATAAGAAGAATGATCAAAATGGAGAGCATGAGTTGCCCTCTAAAAGTAGTTCTCTACACCACAGAAGTTGTCTTAAAATACTTATTGGAATAAAGGTCTACACTGCAAACAGTGAAAATAAAAGGAATTCAGCAAAAATCATGCTTTTCTGAGATGAGAGGTATTAAAAAATATTCTAATACTAGTTTATAGTCAAAATCTATAGTAACAATTGTCATGGATTTATTTCTCCTAACAGACAATACTCTGTTTGAGCTACTTTATAAGCAACAGGTCATGCAACAGTAGTGGAAAAAAAAGGATTGAGGACATTTGATGTTTTATATTTTCCTTAAAACAAACAAAAATGTTGAGTTCTGTGTGTCACCTCTGCTTTTCCAAACATATCTGTGACTGCAGTTTCCTGAGAGGGAGTGAGCAGATTTAATACCTAACTGCTGCCTAAAGGTAGGGGGTTGGCTCTGTGTCCTCCATCACATTCTCTTCCATATGCCCTCTTTGATTTCAAGTAGCTAACTCAGAAAAAAACCTGGAGAATTTTGATCATGTTTAGCAAACTGCTAAATAAGTAGTTCCAGAAAGAGACCGATAAGTGGCAGAGCCAGACTCCTGTTAGTGGAGGTAAACTGTTGGATTGGCTTTGTTTTTCAGGAAACTAGAGTTAGCAGTGAATTAAGGAAAACAATTACTTGGAGCTGATAAATATCTTTCAAGTATAAGCCTTGCCAGGAACAGTAGGGTAAGCAGTGGCTATAAAGGGAAATGAATCTAGAAAAAAATTGAACAGAATGTACTCATTGCCCCTGTAAACTGTGTGTTTCAACATGAGCAATGCACTGGTTTGGGAAAGAATGGACATGGGAGACTGCAGGGAAATCAATGCCCCAGTTTTTCATGTGTTTCCTACCTCTGTCCTTATCTGAATGGCATTGCATAGTGTCTCCCACATCTCATTGATTTGTTTAGTTCTCTTCTGGATAACATCCATCTTGCTGTGGCCTTCCTTATCCAGTTTAGATGCTAACTCGTTTAAGGAGACAACTTTGGAATGTCCCAGAGGTTTCATCTCATTTACAAAATCTTTAAACTTTTTCTCCAGCACCTGCAGAATAAATGGGGACACAAATTTAGATAAAAGACTTCTGCCTACCTTCATGAGATGGAAGGAATCACTTTCTCTGCTCTGTATAATACAAAAGCTACGCACTGCAATCTACAAGTGTAAATGACTTGATAAATCCAAATGATCTGGAGTCAGAAGAAGACATCTGCTGTCTTGATCATTTAAAATTCTATGTCACAGAGAAAAATTAACCACGTCCTAACAAGCAGAAGTTGCCCAGATCAAAAGCTAATGATCAGAGCTTGTCTACATGTGCTGCAGCTCCTAGGAGGAGTGGACACTACTAATTATACCTCTCTGCACTGTGTGCCCCAAGAAGAAATTTATCCTTGAAATCAGCAGCAAGAAATATAAATACTGCAGCCCAGTGTTTTTGACCATAGTCAAATCATGAGTAGGGCAAGAAATGAATTGTGCTGACCTCACTTTATTCTAAGAAAAGCTAACTTTCTGATACATTTAATTTTCTGTTGGATGCTACCTCAGGAAGTCTGTCAAAGCAGACAGAAGCCAGTCTGAGTTCTGCTGTAGGGATAACAGCTCTGCTTAGATTCTGTCACTGTAACATGCTTCATTGTCAGCAGCTACACAAAAATTGCAGCAAATACATCCCTGCTTTGCCACACAATACATACAATACCTTTTACTTTCTTTTACCTCAACATCATCTAAGTCCTGCCCATAGTCATCGGACTCTGCTACAGACAGTTTACTGGAAAGCCATGCATCCACCAGCTGGAATTCTCTTTCAAACTGATAGAGCTGGAATTGTTCTTGCAGGCATTTTCTCTGGGTGTCAGACTTCTGTAGGAGAGACTGATAGTCTGCTAGGATTCCCTGGAGCTTTGAAAGTATTACTGAACTGCAAAGAATAAGAAGCAGAAGGTATGTCTTTGTTTTATTGTTCTTTTTAAACATTGTTTTTTCTGACTGGTTTAATTTGCAACACCTTTACAGAATAAACCAGATAACATCATGGAGTGAGTTATGCTGTGCCATTAAAGTCAGCTAGCTCAGGAAATTAAAGTCTATCATACAAATGGCTGCTCTTTTCCCTTTCACTTCCCTAGATATAAAACCAACTTTCAATGGAAAACAGTGAACTGTCAGGAATGTTCATTTCCTTTCCCAAGCACAGTGGTTTTTGAACATTTGTGGTAAATTAGAATTAGATGACAGTTCCTGGGAGTAGACAATGGACAAAGAAACTGATCTGCATTAACTGATCTGTTGTTTAAAAAACAACAAAAATCTCATGAAAACATTAAAACAACCATTAAGCTTTTGGGGAGCTCAGTGTGTGTGATGATGATGATGGAGGGGTGGATGATCCCTGAAGTCTTATTTCTGAATGAGCCATCGAACATAGCTGAACTTTTCTGTATATGCCTTCTCTGGGCATTTCTGTTTAGACCTGAAGGAGAAACCTGTTTTTACTTTCCTACCTTTCTGGACTGCCTTTGTTTATTAAGCTGGCACCTGTCTCCTCTACTTTCTTGATCCGTGACCTGAAACTATCCATGTCCAGTTTGGTAGCTTCAAGCTTACGAAGTAAAACTTGTGTGGATTCTTCATTCTTCCCATAATCAGAGGTCTCCAGAATGAAACTCCTTTCTGCCAGCCATGCCTCCACCTCCAGCAGCTGCACAAAATATAGGGATGAGCCTTAACACAGCTTGATTTAAGTCAAGACAAAGGAAACTGAAAGCAGTGGTGCACTGACACATCAGTGAAGAGAGAGAGCAGCTTAGGTGCTCTAATGCAATATAGCAGACAATGCTCCTAAAAATGTGTACCCAGAATCCACTAATTGCAGTCACACATTACTCACTGTGATTAGTTGAGAAGGTAACTGTCATTTCTCCACTGTATCCATGTTTATCAGATATGAAAAATCAGGGGAATGTGAATTCTGCTTCTTTCTCAGCACTTACATCCATTCAACAATATAGATGTCAGTTGTTTTAAGAAAAGAAAGGCCAAAATAAATCTCTCAGTAACCATCTTTACCTCATTTAGGAAGAGATGGGCCTCATAGGACTGCATAAGCCTCTGTCTCCTCTCTTGAGCCTCTGCCTTCAAGGTCTCTACAGAAGTCTCAAGCTCCTTCAGATGCTCTATAATCTTGGGAGAGGCTGAGTGGCCTCCCCTTACCAGTTTCTGTCCTGTACTGATCACTGCTTTGGTCAAAGCATCCCGACTGTTTATCTCATTCTCCAGGGTCTGGAAAGAGTAAAGAGTAAAATGATAGACCAAAATTGAAGTTATGGAATTTTTATTCCAAAAAATGTAGTCATGCAATTCCATTATAAATTTGCTTTCTATTCACAAATGTGGGTCAGAGGTACAAAGTCTGAGTGCATGCTTGAGGTGGTGTGGAGGACTTTTTTGGGGGTGAAGGAGTGACCACAGAAATCAAATTTTGCCATGAAGTTTGAACTTTGATGTATTTTCACCTCAGAGTCTGGAGAGAAGAGGTTCTAATCACAACCCTCTTATTTGTAGATTCCACGGAAATATACCCAGTTCTATTCCATTATATGGCATTCCTTGAATTAAAGCATGTCTAGAGAAGAATGACCAATTTGTCTGCACATTATTATTTATCACTTGCCAATGCTTTTGTAGAAGATGCATCTTTGCATAGCAGCTATTGTAAACATTGTGGGTACACAAATGCCAGGCAGCCAACAGGACAAGGAGAGAAGAAAACCACCTGAAGCAATTCTCAAAGGCTTTACTTGAAATTAACTTTTGAAGACTGGTAGATGTTTTAAACTATGTGAATCCCTCCATATACTCTCCCCTGGGTAGGCAAGGCCCATGGTGTGATTTTTCTGTGAGCACACATGAATTCTTTGGCTGAGTGTGCTTGAGCACCCTGAGCACAAACAAACCCCTCAATTTTACCATTGTTCTCTTTAATTTCTTAGCTGTGAATAAGCAGGTTCAGAGTCAGACTGCAGTGCTGTGTCAATGTAGAAGAGATGCCCTCTATGAGGAGAGGAGCTGCTTTTTCAACTTAAGTGTCAAACTTGGCTGGAAAAGAGCTCTGATTCTAATCTTGCCTTTCACTTCCCCCTATTGATTTCAAGATGTTGATGAAAAGGGACACCGTATCTGGTCCAAGCCAAGCAGCTGTTTAAAGGCATAATATATTTGTGTGTAAAGGCTCTTTTGCAAGCCAGCTTTTTTTCCCTTGCTTAGGTTAATACAGTTTACACACAATCTCTTTTGTAGTAACAAACCAAGGACAGAATTTTGCAAATCTGGCTCATTAGGACAAACAATAGAGGGTGGAACTAACAGTATTTTCAGTTCTTGATTGTTGTGTTGCTTGTAAACCAACATTAAAAAGAAGGTGCAGAGGCTATAGCCAATTACATGTTGAGAGTTGAAAGCTTATATTTTAATGCTGTTTCCAGAAGAATAGTAAGTAAAATACCAGAGAATTTTATGATGCACTGATTTTATTCTATATATCTCCTGCTCTCACAGTTAGTTGAAAAATTTTGAGACTTAGTCAATTAATAAAAAATAATCAGAGCCTAAAGCAGTATCTCCTTTGTTCCTTCAGTTATTTGAAATATTTTCTCAGATTAATTTAGCTCAAGCACTTCTTTCTTCTGTGAACTTAATTACTTTCTTACCATGCCAACGAGCTCATAAATTTTGGGAGTAATTGGACACATAACATTTATACTTTTAATCATGATGAAACAAGTTTTCATTCTTATTGTTTCACAATGATTGCACCAGATGCTTAGGCTTTCTCTCTCTCTCTGACTGTATCACACATCTTCACAATTTATAGGATCTCCTGTCTTTCCCAATGCTAGTCCAGGTTGCACAGGTTTCCCCTAAAGGCCCTTGACATGGCACTTGAATGGGTGTCATATGCCAATAGTAATACTAAATACCAATAGCTGCTGGAAAATCTTAGCAGGAATATTTTTTCTTCCACCTTGTGTTTGCAAAGAGGCAGTGCTCCTTAATAAAGAACTATCAGGAAGGTATTTATTGGTATTTGAGATGATAGTATTCCAGGGACTGCTTTCTCTGTTGGCCCATCTAAACCTTGTGAAACATTTCAGCAGCTGTCTTGAAAGCTACCACTGGAATGAAGGTCAGCTAGCATAATAATTCCCTGGTCATTCCCTCCCTTCAGAGCAGAAAAAAATATTGGGAAAAATGTTTTCCTGGGAGCTCATCCTGACACATCTGAGCAATGAGCTTTCTTGGATGTACTTACTGAGTTTGAAAGCATTTTTGTTAGGACCAAAGAACCCATGAAAATATGCACAAGTTTGTCAAATCTATTTTGTATTGAAAAGGCCAGACTTTGAACTCAGTTCACAGAAAGAGCTGACATGTCCACAGAAGGCCTGCGGTGTGGTTCTTGCACCACTGCAATGATAAGCAGGATGGCATCCTGCATGTTGCTGAGTCATGGACATATCCTTGAGAAAGGAAAGGATAAAAGTGATCCCTGGCATCCTGAGTCCTATTAGCCAAAGCACAGCAGATGAAGTTTGCTAGAGACAAATTGAGTTCAGTGAATTGAGTTCAGAAAGACTGAATGTAGTGTGTCACATGACACTACCTGGTGCTTTTCTTGTAGACTCTGAACCGTTGCCAGGGATTTGCCGTAATCTTTGGAGGAAGCCATGGGGAGCTTCTCATGAACCCAAGCCAACTCCTCATCAACATCTCGGAAGAACTGGTACTGAAGTCTGCTTGCCTCCAGACTTCCCCGCCTCTCCTGCAGAGGATCACGCAGCCTTTTGTATCTGTAAGTGTTAAAGATAATCCAGTGAGGACTACAGATTGATAAGGAATGAATGCAAAACACTCATTTCAAAATAGTGTAGAGAAGGAAAGAAGAAAAGATACTCAGGGAAGGAAAAAGCTGATAAAAGTAGAAAAAAGATGGCACAGGCCAGGCACTCACACACCTCTGCACCAGTTCATCCACTTTCTCTTCTAATTCATCAGCAAGGAAATGTTTCTCCTTCTGGAACTGCTGAGCTGTGACCACAAGCTCTTGCAGCCTGTCCCTATGGGCAGCAATGTCTTCCTCCAGCTCCTCTTGTTTCTTTAGATGACTGTTCAAAACCACCAGATCATTATCATTGTATGGTGCTTTCAGGTCATTTTCCACACCTTCCAACCATTTTTCTGTGTCCTCTACATTTCTCTGAAAATGAAGACCCTGAGAACAAGCAAGAAAAAACCTTTAGGACAGATAATGTGACGTAAAAATCTCAGTGACCTTCAGTAAAGATTGCACACAAACACAGAGCAACTCCCCAGTGCTCAGTGAACTCCTCCCATATGTAATGGTGGTACAAATGAGGACGAGAATTCACTCATGGTGAAGACAAGAACAGATGCATTAAAAGCCAACAGCCTTTCTTACTTGTGTTGCACAAATGCAGATCATGGACACAGCGCCTTAAAAAAACCCCAAACATTTAAAGGGAGAGCTCTGTTTTATAACCACAGATTTTCTGATAACCCAAGCAAGCATAACTCACAGTCATGAGAATTTATGTGCCTGGTACTAGAAGAATGAAAAGCAGTTGTAAGTTTCTTTCTCAATGTGCTGGAGAAAAGATGCCCTTGAGACAGATGCAGAGAGTTGACACATATGAGTAAACACATTTTTCCTTAATATCTCTCTCTGGAATCTGGATCTAAACCAGCAACAGAAAGCAGAACAGAGCTCAGCCTACAAATCCTCTTCCCTCCAAAGGGTCTCCAATTATTATGTCAATTCCATTCAGTCGGTCCACACTTAGAAAATTCTTTGCAGTAATGGTCTTGAGGAGTCAGGTTGCATTGTATCACATGACACACTTGTAGATGAGACAATTAGCAAGGCAGCCATGCTATCTCTGGAAAAGACACCAAGATCCAACTACTTGCATCCCTGTAACCACTGGCATTACCTTGTAAGCATCCTGGAGTTTGGTCCATTTATCCTGGCAACTTGCTAGCAACTCCTCCCATAGCTCTTCCATTTCTTGTAGTCTGGACAGAATGGCTTCTGGGGCATAGTGCCTTTCATGGAGCATCTTCTCCCCTTCCTATGTCAGAAGGAACGGGCAAGGTATTCTTCCTTTGCTGAACACACCAGAATATATCACTTTTACCTTCATAATCTGCTGGCACTCTTATGTAAAGGGCCAGCTGCAACCTTTACCTCCTGACATAACAGATGGAGGGATTCCAGAGACAGAGAAAAATCTAATAAAGACAAAAGGCTTACTGAAATTAGGGCAGAAACTGCACAGCAAGGAAGCAAGAGGTACAGCAAGTGAAAGTTGCTGTATCGGGTCAGGCCAGTAGGTGCTATAAAGAGCAAGTACTAGGAGTATTCCCAACAAAGAGAGCAGGGCATCATGAAATAATGTGGAAGAGATTGTGCAAACAAGGCTTTAAAACCAGATAATTTTACTGAGAATTTTAACTCCACCCTTTAACCCCCTCTTGTTGTGTCTGCAAACAGGGGGAAGGAATGGAATGGAAAAAGGAAAGGAAAGGAAAGGAAAGGAAAGGAAAGGAAAGGAAAGGAAAGGAAAGGAAAGGAAAGGAAAGGAAAGGAAAGGAAAGGGAAAAGGAAAAGGAAAAGGAAAAGGAAAAGGAAAAGGAAAAGGGTGTTTCTAAGATGCAGGTGGGTCTGGAGGGGGCAATCTACTTTTAATGTAATAATCTATTGCAAAATACATCTAGTAAGCATTGTGCTGAAAATAAAATTAATAAACATGTAACAGTCTGTCCTTCCAAACCTATCATCTGATTACAGCTTCTGCCAAATATCTGACAAATCTTGTCTGGCTTCCTTCATATCTTGCCTACTAGAGTGTCTCTGCAAAGGAAGCACTTGATAACTCTACTTTATCCTTTTTGCTGGAGACATCTTATATGACTTGTTAAGGTTGTTTATCCAGTCAGGAAGGTTCTCTGCTGGAAAGAAACAAGGATACCTCTAAAGTGGCATTCACCCAGAGAGATGTCCCTAAAATCAGTGGATTGAATCTTTTATTGCAGGCCATCATCTGTTTCCATTGCATGCACAGTGAATATGCATAGCAAGTTCACACTAGATAGTAAGAGAGAGAGAGTGAAGAAACAGATGGACAGAGAAAATTCTTGATGGACTAGAAGAATAAGCTTCTCAGTATACTCAGAGACAACATGGACAATGCCAGTGAGAGGACAGTGACTCTCCCTCCCTTGTTTGAGATCACTGTAACTCACATTGACTGCAGAGTCTTTCATGCCAGTTGCCCACCCTTGCCCAAAACCCCGCTTCTCTCACTGATCTGATGGAGTCCAGACGATTTCTGTTGGCCATGATCTCTGCCTGGAAAGTCTGGTGCCTCTGCAGTTTGGTCTGCAGATTGCTTGGATCCTTCCAGCTATCATCCTGAGCAATGCTATTCTTCTCGTTAATCCAGGCAGCCACCTAGGGGGAGGAAAGAACAGAAGTAAACAAAATCTTCAGTGTTTCTTCAGTTTCTTCATCTCCAGCCTGTCAGGCTCTCCTCTTATATGTCTAAAACAGGGAACTGGTAAGTAGGGACTGAAATGAGTTGTCCTTCTGAGGTTCTGCTTCCCTAAGCTCCTCCTGCCCCTCATGAAGTTACCTCTGTATGTTGTTTACTAGCGCTGTTGTCTGGAAAGGGAGCTGTCTCCATCAGATAGTCTCCATGCAGTGAGAAAATGCATAGGCACATGTGTGTATGGGGGAGCATAGACAATGATATACTTCTTACAGGGAGATAGAAATATCTCCCTATTTCTAACCCATTGACAGTATCTCACAAAAAAAGAACAAAGTTTTTCTTCTTTCTTTTTAATAGTGGCACATTCCCCTTTAATGCATTCACTTCTTCTGCATTTTGCTGTTGTCCCAAGTACAGTAGGTCTTTCGTTTACTAGACGAGATGAGAGGGAAGAAGAAAAAAAAACCTCTTCAGTCTTATCCTCATCTTTCCCAATGTTGTCTCATTCTAGGCTCAGTTCCTTGATTTTTCTCACAGTAAATCTGTCTGAGGATTCAGATCTATGCAGCATAGCATGTTTTAAGAAACCAGAATATAATGAATCCTGAGTAATTGTACCTCAAAAGAATTCTTCAGGAACTTCTGCAGAAGCCTTGATTCCTCTAGCAAATGTCTGCGAGCAGCAGCATTCTCCAGTAGCCTCTGTTTTCTGAGATGTGTGAGGTAAAAGTCACAGAATGAATTAGATAGATAAGGGTTTTCAAATTTCACCTCTAAAACACACGTGATCTAATCCTCCATTCCCTAGGAGGGAAATGTCTGTAATACACAGATCCTCTTGATCTGGGCTGTCAGAGAAGATGCCCAGGACACTACAGGAAAGATTTCTAGCTGATATGTTTAAACTATATAAAAATTCTGTACATATGGTATCTGCCTCTAGAAATCACTTATTGCCTTTCAAGGTTCAAGAGAACATAAACTCAGCACGTTTCTTATGTGGAAATCCTACAAGTGTGGTGGTGTTTGTCATGGATAAACCAAAGCTACACCATCCTTTATCTTTTTTTCCAGTTTTGGACCTGCAGCACTTCATTCATGTTAATGCAGATGTGAGATATTAATAAATCATATCCAATTAGACAATATTTATAAATCAGTATGTTCACTTGAATCAAAAGGGACCTCCAGTCTCTTTTCATTACTCTTATGTAGCTCTTTTCATCTACCACAGCGGTGAATACAATTGCTTTTACTTCAACACTTGTTTAAAAAGAACAATATGCAATTTCCTAGTAGGAATAAAGTATTTCACATGAAAGGGCAAGATCTGATCAGAAAAATTGCAAATGCCCTAATGGATAATATTAGTGGGGCTTAAAGTCAACCCCATTAGAGCAGAGAAGAGCAGTTGTCTACCAAATGACCTCTCTTGATGGTATTTAATGGTAATGAAGTATTTAATGGCATGGCAGGCCTTCTGTTTGCAGCACTGTCCCTAAGGCCAGGCCAAAATACAGAACTACAGAGAAACTGCCTTTTTCTGAATCCTGCTCCCCCTCTGCTAATTGCATTTTGGAAGCCTCCTAATGAAATAGGGCCAATTTGGGAAGACCCCAGTGCAAAGCACGAAGCTGAGCAAATGCAAACCAGCTTCTAGTTCTCTTAAATCACTTAAAGACAATGATCACATGAGTAGGGTCTCATTGCAGAAGAGATTGGTGGCTGACATGGGGAGGATTTGACTTCACCTCCTCAGAACAGCCTGGCATCTGCTGCTGATATTTTCTGAGTCATAATGCTTGTTCTGTGTTAGCTGCTGAGCAAATGAAGCCATCTCGTCGATTTTCTCCATCTGAGCTTCCAGGGCTTTTTCAAACTGTGTGTGTTTCCGCTGCAGGCTCTCCACACTAGACACTGAGTCCTGGATAGAATTCAGCAAAGGGAAGCTGCTTTCAGTCAGAGTTTTTCCATCCAAAACACTGATAATCCAGAAGGTAAATGGCATTTACCCCACATTTGCAAACTAGCTGTCAAAGAATTTGTTGTTCTTTGGAATTGATTGGCACTGATCTGACATTTGGGACCTAAATAATGTCTGAGGCCATTATTTCAGTGCTGGATGCTTAGCTTCTTCTGCATATTGTGTTCTGCACAGAACATGTAACTTCTCAAGAATTAAAACATCAGCCCCCAATTTTAAATCAGTCTTAAGACAGATGCCATGTTGAAAGCAAATGTGGGGTGCCAAATGGAAATCAGGGTTAAGTGAACAAATATATCACAGAAAGAGGTTAAAATTAGAGTTAGTTTCAACTCATGGAATTTGGAAGAGAGCAGATCTAGATTTGAATGTGAGGACTGGAGTCTGACATTACACTTAATTTGGAGAGAAACACTTCTTGTGATGTTTGTGAATCCCAAGCTTAATGACTCAGAATTGTCCTTTCAGCACCCCTCTGCACTTTAATTATAGAACCAGTGGTGTCAAAATGTTGTTACCTCTGCTTCTCCACCATTCTAAAGGAAGCAATAACTCACATCAAATGGGTCAGAAAAAAACACTAAACTTCTGGGTGCTTACATGAGTCATTGGATGGGAAATTACTCACAGACTAATTTTCTGCACATTTCTGAGCTAAATATGATTGGATGAGTCCTTCTAAGTCTCATATATGGTAAAGAGGGGACTGTAAATACACTGAACTCTGACATGTTTTTGTAACTCCTGCAGAGGCAACTAATTTAGTAGCACTACGTATACAAGGTGTAGGGTGAGCCAAGTGTCAGAATGTATATCCAGCATCCTGAACAGCTTTTGCAACCCATGCATCAGTCTGCAGTTTCAGTTACTGCAGCATTGCTGATACCTGTGGTAGGCAATTTAAAGCTACCCTGGGTATGCTGGCAGTGACAGCAGTGACAACTTGCACACTGCTGGCAAATGGACTTGGGTCAGATGAGACAAGCCAGGCTGAACGGGGCACTGAGCAACCTGGGCTGGTGGGAGGTGTCCCCACCCATGGCAGGGGGTTGGAAATGGATGGTTTTTCAGCTCCCTTCCAACCCAAACCATGCTAGAGTTCTATGTTTCTATGCAGTCTCATTTTCCTGATATAAGCAGAGCAGTTGGATTGTTTCATTACTCTTGGGGCTGAGATTCTCATCCTGTGTGGAGTACCAAGGAAAGAAATCTGATCCTAAACCACTAACAGGGCGGAGCAGTAACTTCAGAAGGTGAAAGAGCACAGAAACATACAGAGCACATACCCCTAAGTCCTCATTAGCAAGGAAGGCCTCTTTGCTGCTGAGCCAGCTCTCAATCTGTTCCACGTAGCCATAGAATTTCTGTATCGGGAAAAAACCCAACAGTCACAAACATGACAATATGCTGAAATGCTGTAAAGCAGAAGCTAACATAACTTCAGCAGACTACATGGGAAAAACCAAACTTTAATGGTTATTTCAAAAATTAACCTAATACATGAAAAAGCATTGAAACTGCCCATACCATAAGATTTAAGTTCTCATATATGTGATGATTTTAGATGGGATTAGTAGCCCAGGTCTTATTTAAAGTACTTGACATTCTTCACTAGAATCTCTGAACAGAATTTTTTAAAGTGAGATGACTGTTACAGGGAAGTATTTCTGGAAAACTGCAGCCAAAATAGTTCTTTTATTAGGAAAAAAAGCCAGGAAAAATTCATTATTCCATCCATGCTAAGTTTTTCTTCAGTTTTTTTAAATACTTGTCTGGCTCCATGTTTTTGGGAAAAGTTATAGAATTTGGAAGAATAGTGATGTTGTGTTCTAAGTATGTGTCTTTTTCCAGATGTATGAGAGTTTGACCAAATTTTACTAAGTTTTACAGTCTTTGAAAAACTTATTAGCACATATTCCACAGAATTTTCTATGATTTGTGGAGGTAAAATCTCTCAAAGTCCTGTCACCACTGAATGTGCTTGGCCCTCAGCATGCCTTCCAGAAACCAGTGAAATATAGATTAAAGACTGGGTATTATTAGTATATCTTTCATCCTACCATCTCATTAATTTGCTGGTTACATCAAGAAAAACTGTCAGTGGCACGTGCATTCTCTCTTGAATATCATTTTACTCACCTGTAAATCTTGTGCCTGAAACAATTTTATGTATTGCTCTTTCCATGCTTGGATCAGTTCAGACCAGGCTTGCTGTAGTCTGGAGAGGGACTGGTGAATCTCAGGGGTTGCATAGTGACCAGAATTGGCAAGCTCTTTACCATAGTCACTGAGAGCATTGAATCTTTCCACTCGGGCTTCAATCTCCTCCTAAAATACATTACTAAGGTTGATGTCAAGGATTTATGAAAAGCCAGTTATTCAGAATACAAGCCTTAAGGGGAAGAGTTTGGGCTGTAACTTTCCAGCACTAATATTTGTATGGAAAATCATTCATCTTTGAGCTATGTTACTGGAAAGGCATAGAATTGCCTAAGAGAGAATAAATGTAAATAATAAGTGAATTTATTGGTCTAGGAACAACTGTTTTCCTAGAAATGAAAATTGACATTTAGTTAGAAACAGATTAAAAAATGCTGAGATATAACTGAACACAATTTCAAACATCCATAATATCATCCCCCAGTCTTCCTACATGAAAGTGGTTCTTTTAAGAAACAGTGCTTAGAATTTTTCCTCTCCTGACAAATAATCTGTCATCAGATTTTTATGTTAAAGACATGGCTTTACTTCATTTTGTGTTGTTAAAATGAAACACATTTAACTTTTGCACCTGGTCAGTGGAATGAGTTATACACCTATACTGAATCCTGAAGGTGAAAGCATAAAAAGCAACCATGACCCCTGCAAACTGAATGTGGAATTTCTAATGTAAGCAATTTCAAAATGAAAATAACTATGGACTGAAATAATACCATGTATTAACTCATAAACTCCCTTAAACACTATGGCATGTACTATTAAATTTCTGAAATTAGAACTGCTGCTTCTAGAGATTTTTGGGGAGGTGGTGTTGCCCAATCACAGATAACACAGCTATAAAATCGTAATTCAAGTATTTTTAAAATTCACATTAGTGTCTCCTCTTCAGCTCTAGTCTCTCCTAAGGGCTTTGGTTTGAGCCACTAACCAGGATGAAAACCCCCTCCTTCTTGCCTTGTCTGTAATCTTAGTTTAGTCAACATAAATGTCAAGAACATAATGTCTGAATTCCTCCTTTTCCCTGTGACTGTCTCCTTAGAGCCATTTGGGCTCCTGGACTAACAGGTATTAAAAACTTAGATCTTGCCACCATTTAAATTTGGAGAACAACACATCAGCAGTTTGTGATATTTCTAATATAACAAAGAATTATTAGCAAAACCATGGTTAAGTGATATGAGGAAGTATTGTTAAAATGGATGACTCTAAAGAAGGAGGTGATTTCAGGTACTTCACACTAAATTCAGGATTTAGAAAATTAATCAGAATCTATAAACTGTTTGTGCTAAAAACAGGACCCACAAAGCACTGGGTATTAGTAATTATTCTGTGAACTGGATTTTTAGATGTAAAATAATTGCAAAGAGAATGTAGCACAACAGCTGAAAGGTAGCTATGATTCTTGGAAAAAAGTAAAATATTGACTTTTTTCCTAATGTTAATTAAAATCTCACTCCTTTTAGAAAAGAAACCAAAAGTATTATCCAAATTAGCCACCAAAACATTAGTAAGGTAATTATTACTGGGATATGAAGTGTTTCCAAACTGAATGTGTAGCACCATTCAGTGGTAATTTACTTTGCTGTGTGAAACAAACTGCTGTTTTTATTTTCTTCTCAGGTAAATTAAGTTTGCATGAAAAAATCTAGCTCTAAGCAAGGATTAACTGGCATTAACTTCTCTGGTAATTTGAATAAGGAGATGAGCAGCAAGCATGATGTGAGGCTGAATGTGTTTTCCACCATCAGGCTTGAACAGCAGTACAGGTGAGAGCTCATGGGGCTTTGGGGCCTTTTTGCAAAAGCACAAGCTGCCAGAAGAGCCCATGAGACACTTTTGTCAGTATGTAGGGGATTTTTATCCCCAGCCTGGCACTGAAAACAGGGGTTTTTTTTATCATGTTATTGACAGATGCATGCTGTGCACACAGAAAGATTCCCAGTATGTGCAATTGGAACCATGGGAGATACTTGCCTTCCTCTCCTGATGCTCCTCAATCATACTTTCGGCTTCATTTGGGCTTTTAGGCAGCCGTCCTGCTTCCATTAAAGCTCTGGTGTTTTGGGCCCAGTCTAGAATCTCCTTCATCTCCAAGTTAAATTTCTGCAGCTGGTACGAGGCTGCCAGCTTCTCCTTCCTGCCACACAAGGTGCAGTTCAGCATTCTCTGACATGGAATCATCTAGTTGCTTCTCCCTCCCCATTTGCAGAGGAAAGTATCCAACAGGAGCCAAATTAAATTAATTCAAGCTTTCCCTTACAGTTCTTAAGAGTCCTCATGTTAACCAAAACCACAGGAGATGCACACTGTCTTGGAGACAACATGCTTACTAATTTTTCTACATCAGTTCATTAGCACAAGAAAGGTAAAAAAGCCTTCATATCTGTTGCTCACAGCAATGATTACAGATCAGGATTAAGCCTTTCTCATTTTGGAAAGGTTTGAGAAAAAAAAAATCTTCAAGAATCATCCAAAAATAAGTCTTTCACAAAGGTTTTATGATAGACATAATTTCATAGTCTGAAGACATTCTAGTAACATTATTTAATGGGATAAACCACAAAAACATTGTATTAGTTTTCCCAAAGTCACATCAGTAGAAGTTTTTGTGTATCAAGTTGCACTTTTTCCAGTGCAGATGTTTTAGGTGCCTGTGTAAACTTTGTAAAAAATCCTTAAAAACCTTTAAAAGACCTCTAGCAAGTAGAGTTTAGACCCCAGAGAGCAGATTTGCTTCTGCTAAGACATACTCAAACAACTCTAAGCCTTCACCTTTGTTTGGCCTGTCCCTGGAGTCGTAGCCAGTTGTTTTTCATCTCCTGTTGCTTTATAGTCAGTTTGTCATTTATGGATGGATTCCTTGTGGAAAGGCGGAAAGATTCCAGTTCCAGTGGCTGGGAAGAGATTTATAGTGGTGTAAATTTATGCCAAATATTTTTATTCATACCTGAGTTTGCCTTTCAGGAAAAACAGTTCATTTTAAAGGCCCCAGCTCTCAAAGGCAGATTTTTAAATTACAATAACAAAATATACAAAGGGAATGTAATATGCAAAAAGTAATACACGGATTTGTGAGCAAACATCCATGTGAAGAAAGATGTCTGTACATTGCTTTGCATGCACAAAGATTAATTTACAATTTAGAAAACAGCTTTGCAGAATATGGACAAACAGATAGGAAAATGAAGTGCTAATTCTAACTTCTATTAGCAGTCTGATGAACAGTAATAAATGCTCATCAACTCAGGTTTAACGTTGAAAACATTCTTGTAAAATTCCACCAAGTTGATGAAAATGAAGAATTTTAATTATACAGAAGAGAAAATATGCCAGGCTGGGTTTAATCCTTAAAAAAATACAGTTATTATACTAGAAAACCCAAACCTTGCCCATCTCCCCTGTACAGCCTTGCTTATGCCTTCTAGTAATCACCCACTTTTCACATGAGAATTGGCTAACAAAATCTCAGTGTTGGAGGTACCACACACATTGTCACTATTTGTATACTATTGTGAAGAAAAAGTTTTTCATATTTTGTATAAGAAAGGGCTTAACACTGGCCAACAGTGAAAAAAATGTGAGAAGTTGTCATTGGATTTCTACTACTGTGGTTCAACAGGATATATTTCTTTTTAGTAAAATTATACAAATATAAAGGAGCTTAGACCCATATTTAATGCTCAATTTAATTTAGTCCTAGATGATGCAAACTGACCATTTTACAAAAGCCAGAGTGGGGATCAGGCAGGGAATTATAGCCTAGAATTTCTGTGTTTGATGTTTGTGTCAGGAAATTACGTGCAGTATGGGGTTTCCATTTAAGTTCGGAACAGAAACAGAGTTGTGATTTTGGTTCAACTGAGTACTAGAACTGGGGGAAAGATGGAATCCATGCTTTCCAAACTGTACAGGACAGTCTGATCTGGCTTGTACGTGAGGCCCAGAGACTCAGATAACGTTAAAAAGGGACTTTTCTTCTTAGATTTTGTGCATTAAGAAGAATAATATTTGATAAAATAAAGTAGGATTAAGCAGCATGGTATTTTCATGAGAAGAAATTTATGCTGTACTTGTATTGCTGAAAATTCCTGCTAATCAATCTGAAGAGTAACAGTGATTTTTGCACCATATTTTCAAGAGGAAAAAGCAAAATTTTATCAGTATCCTTTGTACTTGCCTACTTACCTCCATTTTGGACTTAATAACACTGATTTCTCTCTCCATTTCTTCATGTCTTCGAATCAGGTTTTCCACACTTTCCACATCTTTTCCATAATCCAGTGCTTGTATCAATACACTCTGGAGAGGGCAGTGGGATGTGCATATGGTGAGGATGACACCAAACAAAAGGATCTGTATCTTAATTATTTCACCTCTTTGTATTGCCATCTGAATGTTCTTATTGTCTTCTTAAATAGCAATAGAGCACATTGTCTGCTCTCCTTACAGTGATGAAACAAGAAGCCACATCTCTTTGAACAGTCATAATCCTGTTTAATGAGCCTCTGGCCATTCACACGTAAAACAAGGACAGGTGTGCCTCCCTGTATTTCTCAATCTTTCTTTTCTTCTTCTTTTTTTTTTTTTTTTCATATATGAAACCAGAAAAATATTTTCCAATAAATTGTGGCACAGAAATTCAAGTGTGCATTATGAAAATATAAAAATAAAATTTACCCTTGGGATTCTAAGAAATTAAATTCCATAAAATTAAGAAATACATTTTAAAAGTTGTTATAAAAATTTCAAGCCAAAAGTCTTGTAACCTTGAGTAGTACCATTTGCCTACTGACTTATAATTAAATAAACATAATTACTTACATTGATGAAACAATTAGTTTTTATATAGCCTTTTTCCTGTCAATATCAAAATTATAATTCAAGATCGGCATTTTACCTCCATTTTCTGAATGAATAAGATTGATAGACCATTTTTTCATTTCATTTAATCAAAATTGGAAAACTTACCTTCTCAGTAATTCTTTCTGTGATATCATCTATTTCTCTGATTAAGGCGTGAATCTCTAGGGCTCCCTCTAACTTCTTCCTGTATGCATTCAGGTTACCATGAAAACTGTTCCACCTTTAATTGGAAATAATATTTTAGAGATGCATTTCAGAGGTAAGGATTTCCACAATTGAGTCTCATGGTGCTCATACTTAAACAAAACCACAGGTTTTCTGAACTACCTCATGTGGTGATCCCCCAGTTCTCCATAAAAGGGGGCTCATCACAGGGATCAAGCATTATCCTGAGAAGACTGTCTGGTTGTATTTATTCATGTCCTCAGGATGGCATGGGGGTTAAAAGCTAAACAGTACTGATCCAGTTTCCTTAAACCCTCAGTAATCTCACAATCGATATTTTCACTCTTTTGTTTCTTACACAGGGGGCTGTAGGGCAGCAAAAGCACAAGGCAATTACCAGGACAACTGTGTGAATAGATGGAGGTGTCTAAGCTTCATGAATCTTGTGTGCCAAGTGATGGGAAACAGAGTATTTGACTCCAAGGCTAGAAACATGACTTTGGCACTTCTGGATTAAAAATCCTTCTAAGCTACCTGCTCTGGGAGTCTGGAAAGACAACTCCAGTATCTGATATTTGGGAGTGGTGATAGTAAAGAAGAAAACAAATGTTCTAATTCCTTCATTTATCTCAGCTGAAGACACCTAAATTTCCCTTCCTATTTTTGCTTTACACAGAACATTTGAAAGCATACTCACTTCTCATTGAGCTGCTTTCGGCGCTCATAGATTGTCCTTGTTTCTTCCTTGTTCTGTCTCTCCAGTTTCATGGCCAGGGCATTGATAGTCCTGATGTGAGCATCGTCCACTGTTGACTCCTGTGAAGTGAGAAAAGGAACAAAGGTACACACTCAAATTGCTTGTGGCTGAGTTTTCCACTGAGATGTGAAAATCAACACAAGCAGCAACAAGAAAGTATTTTGCCTCACTAACATTTCAGACACATGGAGTTTTGCTCCACTACAACTTCTGGTGTTACCATGTGCCTGATGAGAAGACAGTAAAGGCAAGAAAGAACATTAATGGCTCTAGATGCAGCAATGATCCTGGTCTAGGTGAGGGCTCTCAGACCTTCAGACACTAATTTCTAAGCCAGATATTCAAGGGTTCATTTGGTGAAGAAACACAGATGCAGTTGCTGGTTCCGTAGGTGGCTGCTGTGGAACAGCTGATGTGTGGCAGGTTGTTCCTCTGGCAGACAGGTAGTGACTCATGGGCCCCTGGGCCTACTGGCTGTTTTATCTAGGTGAGCTTCTGTCCCCAAGTGCCTTCTGTGCTGTAGACAACAGGCTCAAAATCCATACAGCCTTGGGAATCCCAGACAACCTATGCCACTGTGTTTTCTTCTAAGGCTACATCTTCTAGGAGACTTGCTTCCCATGCACATACCATAGAATGGATAATATTTGCACATTGCCTATACAATCTGGAGTACAGTGGGATAATTTTTGTTTTGGAGCACTACAGATGGCCAACACTGAACACTGCTCCAAGATTCAAAAACATTCTTTATTTTTCCGGGACAAATAAATCACAAGTTTAGCAGGGAGACAATCACTGGTGTAAAAAAGCACAGCTGCAAGATGCCAGCACACTGTTAATGTAAGTATTCACTCCACTGTGTGTTTTGTTTATGCTGCATCCATACCAATATGTGTGCTTCCATATGTGCTTTCCTATTATACACAGCCATAAGCCAAATGGGAGAAACCAGCAGACAGTCAGATATTCTTCAGAAACCCTGCAGTCTCCTCTCCTGGGAAATAATAGCAGCACAGTGAATAGGAAGTCTGGCAAGCATCAATGCAGGATGATTGCTCCCTATCCTGATCTCAGATTTTTCTAGTGGGAAAACCCAGACTGGATGGTTGCACACACTGTGCCAGAAGCAGCCTCCTCTGTTTGTATCACCCCAGGAAGCACTGCATGACTGAGCATCAGTTATCAGGGCATAACTGCATAAGTGTCCCAGCTTTTTATCTGCAGGAGTCATGTTCAGAGTGTTACAGCAGCAGTGGCTACAAGCTGATAGTGTCCAAGGCCAAGAGTTTCAAGAGTGGCACGTAAGATCTACCTTAGTTTACGGAAAAACTTTCCTATTCAGAAGCTTATGCTGACTGGAACACTGGGTTATTTCTGCCCTAGTAATCATCCTTCTTTTGGCTGGTACAAGCTGTAGAAGAGCCCTTGCTCAATCCCTTAGCTCACAGTCAGCTGGTGAGTATAATGAATGTCTCTTCAATTTACTAATTCCCTGGTGCTGAAGCCAAATAGTTTAGCTCTCTATCCAAATCCAGTGTGATTGCACTGTCACGAAGTTCTGCTGGGCTCTGAACAGTGAGCTCAGGGGTTTCTCCCTGGTGTCAGGCCTATCTACACTGCTACTTTGTATAGAAGAGGATTGTCTCCTTGTGCTGCGAGGCAACAGAAGTAGAAGATGGGAGCTGCCAAGAATCAACAAAAAGATAACAGGCAAACAAACGATAAAGAATATTAGGAGACTACATTAGAGTAAACATCACTCACAAGTTCCCAACGCACCTCTTTACAGACATTTCCCACAATTTCCAGACTAGCAAATCAGCACAGTAAGCTTTGCTGTGTGACACACAGACCTCCTAGTCCTCATCTGCTGCAGCTCACAAAAACTCTGAGAACAAGAGTTGCTGCAAATGCATCCCCTCAATATATGGCCTCACTGCTCTCATGGTGGGAGCTGAACACATGACAAGGTTTGCTCCTGTTCCCCAGGTTTGGTTCCTAAATTGGCACATCTCACTGGGGGCAGGAGAGGCAGCTGGCATGACTCAGCGTCATGAAAGAGGGACAGAGATCTCAGCCCTGAAAGGCAAAGGGTGCAGCTGTCTTGTCACATGGCTGTTATCCAAAGCACAAACCATTGCTCTGGTTTACTAAATGTCTGGTTATTAATGTTATGGTTCATGAGTAACCACGTGTGCTGTATAAACAGAGGGCCCCAGATTTATGTGCTTAGTTTGGATGAATGAGTATTAGAATGAGACTGTTCCTCAGGAGGAGGGAAATGGAGAAATAAAGGATAGAAACAGAGAAAACAGTATTATTTTTTTCCAGGCTTGTCCATAGAAGGTCCAGATCAGTTCTCAGATTCAAACAAGCATGGCTGAAACAAACATTTTTAAACCACTTTTGGGTGGAAATCACTGGGACTTTGCAGACTGCACGAACCAAGCAAAATCTGCTCAAATTCAGGCTCACACAGCGATTTTTCCAGTCATTTGCCGCAGTCTGAAATGTTGTGTCATGAGCGGCTGGCAGCTCTGCCTAGACACCTTCAACGCAGAAGGCAAAATAAGAGAAATTTGTCTTTTCTAATGTCTTTTGAGGTAGTGATGCTTCCTATCACTTTGGTCTTACACCTCAGAGAACTGGAACGGTATTTGCTAACTGAACTGAAAAGTTACCTGCTCCTTGCAGCCATGCAAGGCATGAGCATGAAAAACACCTCTTACCCCTGATGTTGCTCCACGGAACTCATTCAGCTTTTTCTTGAGCTGCAGGCAGTGTTCATAGTCATTTCCCACATCACCTACATTAATCATGACCTCCTGGGGAAATAAGCAGCAAACAGACAAATATTTAGGTGAAGAGTATAAGAACATGTCAACTCCCAATGCTTATCCTAAAGTAGTAAGTTCTGTGATGTGTCTATATATCGCCAGCCTACAGCTTCTGAAATAGTCTCTTCTGATCTTTAGATAATGAAATTTGGTCCTAATTCCCTTTTTGATCTATTACTGAATATGGAAGCAACCTCGGAATGAAAGTGATTCTTCCTTCACTCCTATGAAGAGAAACTTTCAGATTTGCTGTATAATGTGAGTGAAGGCCAGCTGCCAAATGCTTCAAGTCTCTTCCATTCTAATCTGCTTTCATTTTTCTGTCTCAGTAGAGACACTTGAGTTGGCCACAAATAATCACAAACTCTTCATGTGCACAGTTTACATGAGAAGATGTGCTAATACTGCCCAATTGACTGTGGTGTGGACAGACTCCATATTGTTCCAATCTTTCCTTTCACATTGTTTGTAGAACATGTCTTGATTCTTCCAGACAAAAATCACTAGGCAAATATCCTGGAAGATGACACATTTATCAGAATCTCACTGCTAAATAGCAAGTCTTTAGTGTGCTGCTTGGGTTAAATACTAAAATCCACTTGCCTTCTCCCTGATCCAGGCTTCGACCTGGTCCACCTTCTGGAGAAACTCTAGGAAGTCCCGACTGTCTTCCAGCATCTTTCCACGAGCAGCAACAGCTCTCTTCAACTTCTCCCAGTGCTCCTGAAGCGTGCGGACCTGGCGACGGATCTCTCCTGATTTTGGGTGGCCTTTTGACACCAAGGCTTCTCCTTTCTTCACATTCAGAAGAAGAAATTAGAAGTTAAAGTTGCCCCATTTTTAATGGGATTACAATGTCGCATGACCTTGCTAGGAGGACTCTTTCACCTTCCTAACCTGAACTGAACAATAGATTACTGATATAAATTCTTATCACCCAAATGATAAAGCCAGCTGGAAAGCTTTTACATCTGGAGGGAATCTAGAATCATATAACACTAGGATTTGAATATTTCCCTGCCAAGAAAGATATTCATGGAATGGGAACACCAAGTATTACAGATGACTGTGCCCTTTAGCTATATGATTCACTCAGTTCCAACAAGAATATTCACAAATTGGCATGAAATCCTATTTGCCTTTTGTAGGAGTAATCATGTCAGTCAAGGAAGAAGTCAGTGTCTGAATACACTGATGTATTTTCCTCTTTAGGCTATAAGGAAAGATGGAAGGTCCCTAAATGGAGCAAATAAAGTATCTCGCTGTTGTAAATCAACAGCATTACATTTCCAGTGCAAAGCAACTGGGTTCTTGTCACACCAGTAGGATAACTGATGCAGAAGTGATGACCAAGCTACTCTTCCTTTACATTTTCATCAATCTGTCCATCTTACAGCAGTAATAATCTGTACAAACACTAACGGAATGAGAGGGTCACCTTATTAACAGCCGTGATGATTTCTTCATTTGCTAGAATCTCTGCCTCAAAGACCTGATGTTTCTGCAGCAGCTTCATCTTGTCCTGCAGATTGCTGGGGTCTTGTACAGAAGGATCCTCCAGCTTCTGCATGCGCTCACTGATCCAATCTTTTGCCTGCAGCATTGAGAGGCATCCAAGTTAGCACCACAACTTCTGGGATCCTGGGTCCTCCTCCCAGGACATGTCACTATCCTGTGCAAGTGTCTGTACCTGGGCTGGATAGATTTGGGTGGGGGCTGACAGCTGAAGTGGATCTCCAGTTTCTGAACTAATTCTATTTTGTTAAAAGCAAGTAGGAAAGAAACTAATTTTTATCTAAGCACAGGAGTAGGGAAAAATTCCTTGAATACCTCAGATTTTATCACAAGGCATTAACAGATTATAGAGTCTTCTAAATTATGTAGAAAGAATTCTTGAGCCTTAACATGGTATACATTTAAAATGAGATTATGACCACTGAGTCTGGGGGTGAGTTTCATCTGGTATCTCTGCCACTGACCTACCTGCAAAATGGGTAAAGATTCTTTAGAATTCAGTGTCTCACCTATAAAACAGCACTAACCTTTCCTCATGTCAGTGGTGTTATGAGACCTAAATGGAAAATGCAATGCAAATAAAGATTTGCTGATTGGCCCCAAGACTAGTCAGCTTATTGGAAAGGAAATACAACTGTGTTTGCTTTTATACTTCATAAAATTCAAAATTATCTGGTCAGGAATATCTGATTCAGAAAAGCAGGTGATTTGTGAGAACTAACAAAGGAAAAATTGTGTGTTTCTCTTAAGAAATAATTTTAAGGGATTTTAAAGTATGCAGAATAAAATGAAGAATAGAATAGCAAGTTTTGCACAATTTTGTTTAAGTTCTGCTGAACTTTAGCCTTTAGCCCTTAGCACTGAAGGAAATATTTTCTATCCATCAAAACACTGGGAACTGAACACTTGACATAATGTTGTAACTGATCCTGTTGTCCTCAGAGCACCAAAGTAATGTAATGTTTTGACAACACAAGAGCTGCAAATTGAAGGGCAGCTTTATTAGTTTCAAAATATCTTGGCTGTCCTTGTGGAACTGTGTACAACATGCACACAAGGCTTGTCAGCTGGAGGATTTTCTCTGTTAATTAATGATTTGAAATGTTGTTTCAGCTGCTGAGATTCTATAAACAATAACAAAAATAGCTTTCATTAGCAGCGTGCTCTCCCGAAAATGTTTCCCTGCAAAGCACAGTTAAAGACTCAAACAGGCCACATCAAACTTGCCCAGGGTTACACATTGTCATGTGCTGCTTTAATTTCCAACATCATCCTCAATGGCCTTCTCCCATTCCCAGCCACACATTTGTGCTTCACTGTCACTTAAGTGGCTCTTCATTTCAATGGGAGACTCATCCATACAGCTGGAATGAGAAGCAAACCAATCCCCATGATAAAACAACTTTAAGGTTGATTTCTCTCCTACTTTTTAATTAGAAGCAGTGGCTTTAATGATAGACTGAACATCTGCACTCTTAGTGCCTTGGTGTATTTTAAGGCTTGTTTAAGATGGTTCTAGAGAGTGAGGGATCCTTCTCCTGGCCTCATGCCCATATTCAGATGTGAAGCAAAGCTGACCTCTTTTCCCAGGATCTTTCTATGGAAAGATTTAACAGTTGTCTGGATGGTCATTTTCACTTCATTGAAGACAGCAGAAAAACTAGTGTTATGCACAGGATAGGCACAAGATCAGACTCATTTCTATGGGAGCCATAAAAAATGTGGGCACTACCAATTTACAAATTTACTTTTTCAAAATGTCAGTTACCGTAACCTCATGAGTGCAAATGGTAAATTACAATGATTTTTTAATGACAGAAGTAGGCAAAGCATATAAAGGGATGTGTCTGCTCCAGACATTTAGAGATAACAACTGATTGTATATTGGGTACATAAATGATTTTTTCTCTCATGCCTCTGAGATAAAGATGTAAATTTTTTTTATTCTTATGTACAGGGTGAAAGGGAAAGGAAGTATTACTAATATCATGAGCAAGTTTCAGAGTCAGTGTTAAAACCCCGAGCCAGCTTCGGAAGTCAAAACTTTTAACTTTATAATATTCCCTGTGCTATAACTTAAATACACATATTTCTAAGTAACAACTTGCTCATTTGCCTTCCAGATTAACACTGAGCTACAGACTTTTTGGCAATAAGGGAGTCTGTAGGTCTGTCTCACTCCTTTCCATGAGACAAAAGCACCATATTTCTACTGTGGAAGGGTGACTTTTATTTTGTAAACTACACATGCTCTCTTGAGTTAATTATTGTGGGTCACTGTACTAATATGTGTAATTCTCTATGTAATTGTTTCTAGAGAGTAACTAGAAGAATTTTAATGATGACAGTGATCACTAATTTCTGCTGACACAAAAAATTCTGTTTGATCAATAGAAATTCCTTAACATGTTTGCAGGACAGAGAATTTTCAGGGGAGTGGGACCTGAGTTATGGGACTTGTTCTCTTAATAAGTAAGAATAAGCAATGACTGCATTGATTTCGCAGCCAAACCCAAAACTCATCTCCGAATTTAACATTCCTGTGGGGACCCTTCTCATACATGAACTTGTACACACCCAGAATACAATTAAAATCAAATTAAACATTCCATTCTGTCCAACAGAGAGAAAGAAAGACATTACTGTAAGATATTTGGTTTTTAATTCCTTGGTGACATTCACATTCTACAGCAGTGGGCAAGGACTCTAGGTTGGTGAGGTAAATGAGCACATAACCTGACAGCAAAAATTCCCTAAAGAACTCTTGGCTGAATTTATGTGGAGAAAGTGGAAGAGAATAGGGAAATGTTCTTTACTATGCAGGGCCAAATCTTGTGCTCTAAGTGTGCGATTCAAAATGAAGAGGGATCCCAGCCCAAGCACTGGTTCAAAATTACAGAAAGATGGAAAGAAATGCATAAGTATCCCTACCTAATGGGTTGATTGTATCTCTAGAAGGGCATTGACAATTTCTCTACCAAGAGGATTTTGGGAAATTGCTCTTTTGAAAGTATAACCCCCGTGCAATGCACCATCCAGTCCACCCACTCCCCTCTGCTAGTTCAAAAGGTGAACAGGCCACTACCAGTGGATTTTCATTACTTTCCTATCATGAGATAGTAAAAGTATAACCAAATAATACAAGTTAATATTTGGGTGTATAAATAATTTCTGATAGATTTTATGAAAGGAAAAAGAAGAGAATAAAAAAGAAAAGGAAAGGCTAGCTCTGGTTTTGTAAATCATTGAGGACATCCCATGGGACACAGCAGCAGAAGGGGTGGATACCAGACCAGCAAGAGTGCTTGAAAATGTGCCCCTGGGTCTGTGTGCTCTTGTTTATGCCAGCACAGTTCTCAGTCACACATGTTGTGCTGCCCTTTGAAAGGCTGACCTAGTTTGTCTTTCCAACAGTAGTGACAGAGCAGAGCTACTCAGTTACAGGACTAAGGCCAGAACAGGAGACAAACAGAGACCAGCATGTTCTGCAGAGGCCAGTCTACAGTAGCTCAAGAGCTATGCTGAGTCACAGCAGTGTTTTGAAGGCCTTCAATCAGCACCCACTAATAAAGCTTGCTGCACAGGCCATAACACTTTCCACTTTGTGTTCATCCTGATTTGAAATACATTTTCTTTCCCACCAAAGGAAAAATATGTGTTAGCTTGCTGTTTTCCTTTCAACTGTTTTATTTTAGCAGAGCTTTCGATGAGTGAAGTGGCTGCAATGGGCACAATGCCACAACAACAGTATAGTAACAGGAATGGCATTGAAGCATCCTTTTGCATGAGTGTGGCAGAAGTTCCCACTCCAGAGTAGATCATCCATCCACCTAAAAATGTCTGGCAAGAGTGAGCACTTCATTCAACAGAGGTAGGCACTTCCTCTGCTTTACATCCCCATCCCAGTCTAAAACCCTCTTACCTCTTCCAAGTTTTGGTAGAAAAGTGCCAGAAGAAGGGCAGTCTGCAGCTTCTCTCTCCTGCTCTGGGATAGATCCTTGATCTGACGCTTCCTCTCATGAATGACATTCAGTTTGTGCTGAATCTTTTGCCCTTCCAGTCCATTAGTCTTTTCCAACCTACTTGCCTGTTCTTGAAGAGACATCATCTGAGGAGGCAACAGACCTGAAATTATTTTTAGGCTTCCAAGTGGTGTGCAAGAAACAAAATCAAGCTCCTTTCATAGCTAAAATATTATCTTTTTTTCTGTAATGAACTAAGAACAGCAGGGACAAGTTAACCAGCATTCCCCCTCACCCTGTACTATGCTGCATCTATGACATTACTGTCATTGGACTCTGTGGTGCATCCTGGCTACATAAATTAATTAAAGTTGTAGCTTCAGGAGTCCCTATGCCTCTGATTATCCAGTGCAAGGAATCATGGAGCAAGCATGACATCCGTGAGTGCTCAGAGTTTATTGCTTTATGGAAACCAGGTGTTGTAATGTAGCTCTCAAAATGAGCAATCAGTCTGGCAGGGAGCTGGCAAGAGTCCTGGGAATTCATTCTGGGGAACCCAGGCACAGCCACAGATTTAAGTGTAGCCCTAGCCGGGATGATTACAGCAGTGGCCACCAGCCAGGCAGATTCCTTTAGACACAGGTGAGCAATTCAGTATCTATTCCAAAGGTGCAGAGAGGCTGCCGCTTTGGTACAGCTGTTGTATACCAAATGTATATTTAAGTAATTTGACAACTTTTCTTACTGTCAAAATACCTACTGCATTTTGTAAAATACCTACTCTATTTTACTTGCTTTAAAAGTCACTATTTTTTTTTAATGAAAAAAGCAAAAACTTCTGATATCCATAATACAATATGGCCTGCCTTAAATATTTCTTCTTGTAGGTCCCCCTATTCTGCTTACTGAGTGGTTTTCCTCTCTGTTGCAAGGATTTGGGCATGGAGTGTTTTGCTCTGCCTCTTATTTCCCTGAGCTTCCCCATTTTACCTTTTGTTCAAATATATCAGGCATTTCACACCTGTCACCAATTCAAAGTGTTACCATATTTAAAAAAAATTATATATATCATTTTAGCTCATAGAATTCTAGCTGGTAGAATAGTTGTTGTTTATTTTTTTACCTTCTCATCCTGTGATGCCAGAAGCTTCTCAAAAGCCTCGTGTTTCCTTATCATTTGCTCTACTTCATCTACAGACCCTCCGAGGTCGCTGCTTTTCAAATAAACCTATTAAAAAAGTTTATTATTTTTCTCAGTAAATTAATTATTCAATAATCTTGATTCATAAAAGGAAGAAGAGGTATTAACTCTGCTGCTGAGAGTACACTAAATAGGAAAAAAAAAAAAAAGGAACAGACAGCAGTAGAAGCTAGAAATTAATTATTAGAAGTCCATGGTCTTGAGCAAGAAAGAGAAGCATTAACAGGTCTGGCTAAGGAAAGTGACCTGTCAGTCCTTATCACAACCACCTTATCACTAATCACAAGGCAGTGAATTACAGAGGTCTAAGCCATCCTTGTAATCCCACGCAAGATCACTGTCATGTCTGACAGATGTCCATATGATTCCTTCTTAGAAGAGTTCCCATAACAGAGACTTTGCAGCCCGCCTGAGCAACTTAAAGCAGTGCTTTGTTACCTCAGCCATTAGCAGGATTTTCCAAACATCTAGCCTGAAAATGCATGGCTGTTGCCATGTTGCTGCCATAGGTATTGCCATGTTATTGCCTAGTTACCAACTGCCCTCTTCTCCACACTCAGGAGATCATTCCTTTTATGTTTGCTTCAGCCCTGTGCATGTTTGTAGACCTTTTGTGTACTGGGATTTCTCTCTTCTCTAGGTTAAAACTACAGTGATCTGATCAATCATTCCACAACAGCTGTGTCCTTTTGATTCTGATTATTCTTACTGCTCTCCTCTGGGTTGTCCATTTCCACTTATTTTGAGACCTGATGTAACAAGTGGCAATAAGCAATAAGGCTGCCAGAGTAAAGGCTGTGAAGTCAGCAGAATGCCTTTCAAACTGCAATCTTCAGCATGTGCCTGTATATAGTGCTTGTCTTTTATACAATGCCACAAATTCAAGTTCACCTCAAGTTCACTATGAGCTTCCAGAAACTTTTCAGAACTGATGTCAAACCAGCTTGTCCCCTCTTGTACTTATGCAGCTGGTTGCTCCTGAAAAGATGTCAAAGCTTGCACCTGTACCAAGTGCATTACGTCTGTCATTTTTTCAGGCCATCATTCCAACTTACCTGCACTGATTTTATTTACTGCCTGTTCTGCCAATCTCTGATACAGAAAGGCTTTAGTCCAAAATAACAAATGCAGTTTTAAGGAATCTGACCTCTGCACCTTTTAACACTGTGCAAGTGTGCACCTTTTCCAAATAATTCACACAGGTCTCAAAGACATTGCAGTGTTTCCTTACACTGTTCTGGTGTTAAGAAAAATGATTGCCCAATTATTGTCCCATATATTCTGATATACTCATTTTTGCCAAATACAAAAGAATAGAGAATATAGTTAGCTATTATCAAGAAAACACGATGCTTTTCTGCAGGTTGACAGGAATTTATTCTTTTTCATTGGATGTAATTGCCCACAGGCTTTTTTCTTGTTCAGTGATGAGACAACAGCAGAATAAAATTCCCAATTACAGGCCCTGATGGGACATGGGCAAAGACTACCCATGGATAAGGTTCACACTGAAGTCACTATGGCTGGACAGAGTTTGGGGAATCAGGCTGCTGTGACAGATTACATTTATCAGCAGTGTGTAATATGTAATCGATTTTGTGAGCTCATAGCATCATGAGCAAGGATGAGAAATTCCAATCAGCAACTTTGCCTGGGCAAAGTGCAAGTAACAGAGATGGTAGAAGAATTTGAGATCAATTATATAGTATCAAAGAATTAAAAAACATGAAAGAAACAGAACAGAATCAGTGAAACAACACAACTGCTAAACATTTTGGAAAAGGGCTAGTAAAGGACATGGGTAAATCTGTGCCTTTAAGCCATAGATGTGCACAGGAAAAAAAAAATCTAGAGAGATCAATCTTGCTTTGCAAAACATCACAGTCCATAACAGTCTTACAGTCTTACAGGGTGTTTTTTTTTATAAGAGGGAAAGATGTTCTTTGACAACTACTTTAGAAAACCAGCCATGATCTTCATTCTCTGGATGACTGCTTAACCCCACAGGGAATCCTCTGCAGCAGAGGCTCCACAAGTTTGAATAGGTGCAGGGTAATCCACAGCTGATTTCCAGAGTCTGACTGCACTAACAGGCCCTGGATGGACCCTTGCTCCCATCTGGGAATCTCTCAGAGGCTCAGCCCTGGACATCAGTCCCTCCTGAGCTGCATTGAGGTGCACTGATCCTGCCCTGATTGCCTTGGACTGACCCCATATTTCAGCCGCTACCTTGCTTTGATGCTTCAGCTCCTTGATGGACTTTTTTCACTGCTGGCACCACTCAGCCCTTCTTGGTGGCTGAGGATAAGAGGACTGACTGGGAGATTTGGCCTGATGTCCTGGCCCATTTCTGGGCTGTGAATATTTTGCAAATACAGAAAAATGCACAGATAAATATCATGCCCAAGCCAGATTTTCAAACTGCTCTGTGCTAATCCATTCCCATCACAGTAATTGCAGTCAAGAAGAAAGAAAGGCCACTGTACAACAGTGGTCTAAGTGTATAGTAAGTCTGGCCCATAATTCACCAGAATGTCTAAAGAAAGACATTAATGCCTCTGCTATGCCTCTGTGTTACATGCAATCCCCACCAGAAGGTGAATACTCTGTCAATCAAACTTTAAATCCTTTGATCTATCCTACTCATTAAGTGCATGAAAGGATGAGAGAGATCTTTTTTAGTGTGTTATTGGATTTAGTTTGCTCTTTTGAAGAAAAATGTGTAGGCTCCAGGTCTGTCTACTCTAATGCTTTATTAAACCACTTATAATTACCATCTGTATTTACACCACTGCTGCTAACACAGACATAGAGCCACATGCTGCATCTCTATTTTGGTGTTTTAAACACTGCTTTAAAAATTCTGTAGCTTCCTGATATATTTTTTGGGTTATCTACCATTTCTGGTGAAAAAAGATTTACCTCCAGGACTTCTATTTAGTAACTGTTAGCAGTGAAACTGATAACTGAAGAAAGTGTCAGCTATTAGTTTTCCTGCTTGTATATCTCTGATGGAAGAAAAAGACAAGGGACATGTACTGGTAAAGATGGTTATTTTCCTTACAGAAAGAGAACAGAGACATCTGAGGCTGTGGGGTGGTGATTCATAAGCAGCTGCCACTGGAGAGCTCAGTGCCTAGCTCCCACTGAAACCCACCGAGCACAAATAACACTGGGCACTGAAAGCTCAATTCTTTTGGATGTTACAACAGTGGGAAAAAGTCCTTCTGACTACTGAAAGCTTTGGACTAAGTCCTCCAAGTAGAAGTCTGTGCAAGTGCTCTTGGCAACCAAGGTTTTGACACTGAGTAGGAAAACTAGTGCTCAGAAAGAAAATTTTTGCAATAGGGAAGTGTCTGCATGCATTGCAGGGGAGGCAATGGCAACGTGCTCAGAGGAGAGCAGTCCCTGTAGCACCAACAGTGCTGCTGCCTGGAGAACTGCTGAGGTAAACATTTTCCATTTGTCTTTTACACAGAAATCTTATGACAGCCATTGTTCTAATCAGAACCACAACGGTTTTTTCATTTAAGCATTTGTTATACCAGTCTGAAAGCAGAATAAAAATTTGCTCCCATGCCACAATGCTGGCCTGTCGCCAATTACCTCACTTTTTGGCACACTTTTAGACAGGTCTCCTAATTCCTGCTCTGAATGAGACACATTGATTTCAAACACAAAACACTGCACAGTTCTCCTCAGGTAACCTACCAGGGTCTCCCACAGAGTACATCAGGTATAAACTTTCTCTCAAGTTTGTTTCTATTAGGAATCATGGCCCATCATTGGGAATTTAATATTCAGCCACAAAGAGAATGAAAGACTTGGCCACTCACTATAAAATAGATTCCTTTTCAAGTGAATACTTCAAAAGATGCTTAAAACCACAAAATTATTTTTGAGATTAGATTTCTCAGATTTTCTGTTGGAAATTTTCAAGTTACTAACAATGTAAAGCACAGAAACAGAGTTTTTAACCCTACTGAACTGGAGTTTTTTCTTATTTCTCAGTTAACTGCATAGTTGCTGCCATAAAGACCTCTTTCATATGAATTAATGCAGAATTAAAAGCAAAGACAAATTTAAAAAAATAAATAAACCAATACTATTTACACAGTTATGTGACAGCATCTGCCAGCTCTAGCTTTTGGAGAAATATTGAATGAAACATTTCAGTCATTATCATAACTATGTTCTCTTGATGCCACAACTTCACATTTACATGCACTGGAAAATGACACAGCCCCAAGAGAAATTTGTATTCCAAGAAGTTCAGTTTTTATTTCTCTAGAATAAAATATATTTTAGGTATTTGTGCAAATCCACCTCCTTCATCTGGTTTTGCTCTTCACAGTATAACAAGCTCCACAGATTTTGCCCCTCACTGTCTGCCATGGACTTGCTGCTGAGATTGCAGGAATGCCACAGAAAATCTTTCTGTTCTAACCATGTACTAAAAGTCTAAATTATTATCAGTTTTAAAAACCTTGACTTAAAGCATGTAAGCAAGTCCAAACTAGCTGCTGAGACAGAGAAGAATAAGGTTTGATTTGACTCAATTCTGATAAAAGTAAATACTAGAAATAATAATGAAAATAATCTGAAATTTGCTTTAGCAAAGTAAGTAAATGTTATTGATACCATGAATATATAAGGTTCACAAAAATGCTTTACTATGCTTCATTTCAGTAAAAGTTATAAGGTAACATACTAGAACCACAAGATGAAAAAACATACTAAAATTGTTTATAAAAATAAAACATACATTTTTTCTATCATACTGACATTGCTGTATTATTGGCATCTGTCCTCACCATCTATATGCAAAATTCTAATGTTGAATGTCTTTAAAATTTTCTTCCCTGCCCCCACTGCATGCTGTCTCCTTGGTATAAGAGTATAGTTATCTGATACTGGAAATATATATGGGAAAACCGTTTTTCTGATAACTGCTATGGTTGTTTCCTCACACCCATTTCCCCCTTCTTCAAAATTGGCAGTATTGATCCTTATCCTGTAACTATTAGGTGTTACACCAGAATCTTACACCCATACAACATCATCATTTAAATATTTACTTATGAAACATTTGTCTGAAAGCAGATTAAATTCCTCTGAAACTCCCCATAGTTTCACTGCTAGAAACTTTGCTGGGATATCCAAATTAGACATGCTATGGACATTAAATTCCCTTTGTTTCCCTCAGGAAAGGGCGGTACCTCTCCTTTTCTAAGAGGGGAAAGAAGTGATTTCTTCCTACATACTTAAATACTTCGGCTTTTGAAAGCAAGCCTTACATTTAAAGTTACAAACCCAGGAATTAACCATTTAGAAATATAGCATAATTTGACAAGTAAGGAAATTAAAACGATGAAACAGAAAAGAACTAAGAAAAACTACACTGAGGATTTTTTCCAGGTGCCAGACTGACTACAGAATCATAGAACTGACTAGGTTGGAAAAGACTTTTGAGATCATCAAGTCCAGCCTAGCAGAGAAGAAAACCAGTTCTTGGCTCTGAAGTCTCGAATCTTCAAAGTGCTGAGCGCTATGGCCCAATCATGCAAAGTCTGTAAGCAGTTGCATGCTGTGTTAAAAACAGCACTCTAATGGTTAAAATGAAACTCTTGTTAAGTGCTCAATTAGAGCAGAGTCCTTATCTTCACTCGGCATGGATCAAGCTGTAGCTGCAGCCTGGGTGACAGCAGAACACAAGTAGCTTTCTCATTGTCTTGCAAGTCATCTCTAGGGAGCTGGAACATGGCAGGATGCATACAAAAAGAAATCCATGTGGTTTGGTTAAACACATCTTAGGTCTTCTGTTTGCAAATGTTCCTAGAATGGAATGCAAATCTTCACCACTTTCCTCCCAGATCCAAAGGATGCAATGTTGACGGCGATAGATGGACACCCTGGATGCTCTGTGGCTCTGTGAGTTGAAGCTGTGGGGTGAGCTGGTATGTTTGTCACAAGGTTGTCAGGGCATACACTTTTTACAGTGCATGTTTCCTGGGAAGGCCTCAAACCAGATCTTGTCCAATGGCTAGAAAGCAATCCTGAGCAGCAAACAGGGCTCACTGATAGAGAGAGACCAGCCCCAATCTCCATAGGGTGAAAGGGTGGACCAGCTCCATCTGAATCAAGTGTTTTGATAAAGATTTTTGGACTTGGGCTTCTTCTAAATTCTCTTACCACCTGGATAGGCATAGCAGTCCAAGGAGTGGCAAGTATCAAGGTGATTTTGGAAACCTTGTGATGAGCAGGTGTGAGAGCATCACATGGAGTCTTCCTAAACTCTGGCCTAGATGAGGGGTAATCCTGAAAGACAATCAGCTCTGGACGTAAATCCTTGCTCATGATCTCATTCCCACTAACTGAATTTTCTCTTCCAGTCAGCACAGCTGGGGACAGCCATATATCTCTGGAAGAAGTCTGCTGGGGAAGGCCAGAATACTTAGAGGAAGTCACATGAAATCTTGTGATTTGAAGGGCTGGCGACCCACCTGAAGAGAAACCTTCTTTTGGCTTCTGGGATCGTGTTGGAAGACCAGAGGGAGTTTCAGGCTCCTTCTCTAATTGTGGCATGAGCAGACTTGAATGAGCATGACTGCTTCCATGGGAACCTGCTTGAAAAGGCTTTATCATCAAGCTGCACGTTGAAATGTAAAGCTTCATTGAAGTGTGGAGGTCTGACATTTGGATATTGCACTGGCTACAGCCCTGTTGGCATGGCAGTGAATAACAAGGTTGCGGGGATGCATGCAGATTTTTGCTGTGGAGCAGAGAAGCAGCTGGAATAGTAGACAAATCAACATTTAGGCGTGATGTCCAGCTTGAGGGAGCTTTGCAGGAAAGAACATCTGAGGGCAAAGATAGAGCAAGCTTCAAGGGATCACTTTTTCCAGGGGAAATACGATGAACACTTTTTTCTCTTTTTGAATATTGCTTGTAAGATGCAGATGTTGACTGAGTGTCAGACCTCTCATATCCACGGCCCCAAGGATCCTTGCAAGCACTGGAACGTGTGGATATCTCATCAGAAGGACTGACACGGTGACTAGTGCTCCCAAAACCTTTCCTCTGGTCTGTGTGTGCCAGGATGACATCTAGCCTTGAACAGTAAGACACACTGCTGGGTGGTGAGATGGCATTTCCTGGAGCAAGCTCGGCAGCTGATTGACCAGTGGGAGGATGCCAAGCTGTCACTGGCATCCTTTGAAAAGGCCTGTCCTGCACAGCAGATTCAAAAGGAGGAGGTGGGGTTGTTCTACAGGAAGAGAGCAGCACTTCCACAGTGGAGACGTAGGTTGCAGATGAAGGTTTGCAGCGATGGTCCCTGTATGACATTCTGAAGCTTAGTCAAATGATGCAAAATTCAAAACCACAGAAGCTTGCCTTTCCCCCTGTGCTTAAAACCAAGTCCTAATCCTTTTTCCTTTGGCACTGGAAATTTCCATTCTTCCTCTGAAGCAAAGGAATGAGAGATGAATAAACATTCTCCAGGAAGAGAAATACGAACAAAAAAAATCCACATTCAAAATAAAAAATCTCAGCTCTTCTAAAACTGCTACCACCTCTTGTCATGTCTGCAAAGCGATATGAGTGTGGGATGGGCTGGAAGATAAATTACAGAGCATACGGCTCTGCTCCCTGAGTGTTCTGACAGTGAGACTGCAGACAGAGTAGGAGGGAGCCAAAAGTGCCTGCCAGAGACAGCCTGCAAACTCGCTGTTATTTCATCTGTGGAAAAAAGAAAAGCAGCTAACCTGAGCAATGGATCTGCTGCTGTGAAAAGATCAGAACAGAGCAGAGAGTATTGGACACAGTTTCTGCTCAAAGCAAAAATGATTTTTCCCTTCTTTCTCTTTTTCAGCTGTTAAATGTCTGCATTCTGCATGACGAGATCTCAGTTTGCAGCTCTTACAACAGATTCCTAAAGAAGTTCCATTTGATGGCACAACTGAATTCATAAAAAAAATTAAAATTATAGATATTTGCCTAATTTTCTTCACATGTGCTCTATTTTCTTTAGCATAGAACAATGGTAGATGATATTTTGAAGAAATCCCTTGAAAGTTTAAGAAACTTGGATGTAATAGAAGATGCTGGCTTAAAGTCAAACCTGTCACAGTGGCACAGACAGCGAATGAAAGAGCAATTCTCAGCAGTAGTTCTTAGTTTAAAATACCCCTCTGTTACCTTCTTCCTTCCCCTGTTTCTTGCTTCTGGTCCATGGCATATGAAATACTGACAAAATAGGATTGAAAAATTATGACATGCTTCCTTTACACAGACATTTTGCAAACATAAGAAGTGAAATGTGAGCCTTGATTAAAACAGAAAAGTCAGAAGAAATGCAAAGGGTGGCAAGATTGCTTCTGTTTGTTTGCCTGATAAGAATCCTTTTTGAATGTGTGTTTCCTTTTGTCCTTTCTGAAAGCAACAAATTATGAAATTCCCATTGGGAAAATGGTTTGAGAGTTTTCAGCTGACGCCCTGGCTGAATGCTTTTTAAAAACATGTTTGAAAAAACTGCCTTCCTATCATCCTGCTTGTCTGTATCACTATGCAGCCATATTTTAACTCTATATAGTAGTAATAGAGTTCAATCCAAAAGGAATAGATTTCTCTTCCAAGAGTTCTTCAACTGCAGAAAAGTGAAATCCAAGTAGTGACTAAGGAACATCACTCCACTGTCAAATTTTTTTATTTTGATCTGCATGGCAGATGGTGGCAGCTGCAAAAGACAGCTTGACTGAAAAGTGTGGTCTGTGTGAAGAGCTGTTGGAAGGGACAGCCAAGTATCCACACTTTACTGTTCCACCTTCTGGATGCTTAGTGTGAGTGAGGAAAATTGAGCACCAGGCTCCTTGGAAGTTCATAGAGAGGGTACTATGGGAAAAAGATTATGAAAACAGAACTGTGCTTTGTGGTCCTCAAGGTCACAATCTTCATTCTCAGGCTTTGCTTTGGCTGGAGAAACTTGGGGTTTCTGATCCCACCAGCAGAATTTACCTATCCTCTGATGAACACCCACCCCTTTTGTGGCAGCCTACATCACAGCCTATGGCAATGGCAAATTCATCTGAACAAAGAAGTAATATGAAGTGTCATTTACCCATGGAGAAAGTGCTGGGGCCATACCAGAAATGCCAGGTGCATTACCCTTTCATGAATGAGTAATACAGAGTTTTGGACCCATGACTTGCAACTGAGGGGCAAAAAAATCACCTACTCACAGCAGCTTCCTACACATTTACCCCTGCATTACATAGAGCAAAGCAGATGCTGTAGTCACAGTGCCTCTGTGTGTTGGCTGATATCGATTTGATGAAAAGAGAAAAAATACAATGGCCAAACTTTTGTAGAATTTGCATTTTCCCTGATAAGCTCCTATGCGGGAGCTTAACAATGATGTACCACTGCTTGGTAGGGAATTGAGATAGATATAATGCAAATGATGTAATTTGCTATATAAGCAACAAATAGTGGGCAGAACTATGTAATATTTTACTCCAGAAACCTGAACCTAGGTGAAACTCTCTGCTTCATGTCACAAACTCCAGAATGCAGGTCACACTTAACAAAAGAACCAATTATAAGGAATTATGCAGACATACATTTCCTTCAAGGAAGGAGTAGCAGAAAGCTCCAGACCCATGTACCACAAAGGGTTAAGTATCACTGCATGGCACTGCTCAGGATCAGTTTCCAAAAGGATTTAGTGCCAGTGTCAGTGACAATAAATAGGATTTAGCGCTGGTGGAAAACAGAGCTCAGAGCAAAATGAGAGCCATTATATTTTGCTGTTGGTGGTCTTGGAGAATTAAGAATTATTTTTCCTTAATGAAAAATGACCCAGAGGTGCAACCTCCTCCAGCGTTGCATCAACCCTTCAGTCTGGCAATCTGCAACCCATTGATGTGGTTTGCATGCCAAGTCCCAGCACAATTGCAGCGATTTTTCAGTTAATGAATTTTCAGAGTGACTGCACTGTCTTGTAATAAATGGAACCTTTCAAAATAGTTACATGAATCAAAGAAGGTGCAAGAAAGACAAAATATAATTCAATAATGGTGAAAAAAAATTTCAAGAGCTGCAAAATGCTGATAATAAGAACATCCTTCTGTCTCCTTGCATTGATTATATCTCCCCTGTTTTTCTCCCCCATAAGAGTGCCTTTTTCACTAGCTCATTTTTCTCAACTGCATCAAACAGAAGCTAATACTCTTTACAAATTCTTTCACTGTTGTTCTACACACTCATATCAATGCCCTTGCAGAACTAAGAAGTCAATACACTTTCCTGCATTAGCTCACACTGCTGACATCTATTTTCCACTAGCTGCATTTTCCCAGCATAACTCTCAGCCTGAGGTGACAATTCCAGCAACACCTGCAAAGTAAACTCCCTTCAAACCCTCTTTACAATTTCCTTTCTCTTTGAATCCTTCAAAATTTGCCAGTGGTTAAGCAGCTGGCATGCTGAGGTCTGTTTGTAAAGTGGACTAATATTGGACTCCTGTCTCCCTCTTCTGTTGTGATGCTCATATGTTTCCTCTTACACACATTTGCAGTGAATTATCTCTCAGGTAAGAATCATCTTTTTGTTTCTGTTCCACACCCAAGCCTCATGAGAAAGGAGAGCTTTTAGCACATTGCTACAGTCTCCAAGTGATACTACAGCCCAAACAATACCAATAGAACAGACTGTCTTGTCTGTACACAGGCACAAGGATTTCAAGCTGTACTTGAACAGTAGTGCCTCTTTTTAGTTTGAAAAAGTTTACGTGCTTGAAGAGTTTTAACTGCTTATTTCTAGTTTATAATTTGCTCACCTCCTGTGAGTTCAGGAGCATGTCAAGGTGATCCCAATCCTTGTAGAACATTTGTTCTTGGTGTATTTTCTCCAGCCACTCCTTCTTCTGTTTCCATGCATTGTATACATTTTTCTTCTCTTCCAACAAAGCCTGTAGCTTCTGCTGAATCTGAACAAAATTTCCAATTAACAACTTGTGTTGGTTTTTATATCCCATGATCAAGGTAAATTGAGAGAAGAAAGGATTATGTGGCGTGGTGGATAATCCCTTTAAATTGCAGCAAAAATATTAAACAGGAAAACAAAAAGGAGAACAAGTTCTAGCACTACTGTTTGGGCAGAGACATATCAGAGGTGCCTCATTTCTGTAATGGAGAAGTGCTTCTTACAGCATATACAGCAGTCCAAACCAAGAGCAAAGAAAGGTAACTGTTTCTCAAGTGTGGCTTCTAGAATCAGATCTGAATCCTTCATTATCTTTAACCATTAAGAGTGCTATTATAGCACTTCAAATTTTTATGTGACAGATACTGAAATATAAATTATCAACACAACATATTCTTCTAGTCAGTGAATTCATGCCACAAGGTTAGACTTCATATAACTTCAGCTTTCAAATATTGTATGTCCACAGGCATTCTATGAATTGTTTTTTCCTACCTCTTTCTACAGGCAAAGGACTTTACAGTCAGCAAGATTTCTAGTTACCATAGTCATACAGTGCAATATTCAGCAAATTTTCAGGAAATAGCTTGATGAGATGGGAGAGTAACTTGCACAAACTCTGCATTTTCCTGAAGGTATTCAAGAGACATGTTAATGAATTATTGGGGAGAAATGAACTGGTAGGTATGGAAAAAGAAATAAATGCTGTGAGAATCTTAGGAGATATTTGTCTTGAGTAAACTGACTTTTTGATTTAAATCTTTCATTTACAGGGAGTATATTTTACTAGTGTAGTTCTTTTCTACAGAAGATGTATCAATCACTCTTTAAGATCTCTCATATGTTTGAGTGTTTTCATTCTTTGGTTGACAGGATTTTGTCCAAACTGTTCTGGTGTGGGTATATTACTGTAATATGAAGTGTAGCATTTGTGTGAAAATCCAGTTTGGGAAGTTGGTAGAATTGACTCCATGGCTCAGAGCATGTTGAACTTCTTGAAGAAGTCCAGCTTTGCTGCAGGCTACCTTCAGGAGATGCCTCCACACATCTGCTGCTGAAGTTAGGAATGGAACAGATGTTTTTGTGCCCAGGGTAGGTAACATACTGAGGCAAATGTAGGTCATGCTCAGGGACAAGTGAGTGTACACATTTTTGTATCTCACAGTGTGATAAAACTTAGAATCATAGTTACATTGGGGTCCAGTGCTGAATATGCATGACTGAACTCAGAGGAGTTTCAATTACCTCTTTGGATGGCATTTCCTCATCTTGCAGGAGGGACTGTCCTAGCTGTACAACATGATTGTACTTCTCTTCTCGTGCTTCGATCTCTGCCAGGAGCTGGTGATGCTGGGTGAGTCTCAGGCTGCTCGTGGAAATGTCCCGAATAGACTCCTTGGCTCTCATTTCCCTTATTATTTCTGCCGTCCATAAGAAATAGTCCCACACCTGGAACCCAAGAAAATATGAAAATTGAGGTTAGGGTTCAAGCTTAGGTTATCAAGCAGGAAAACCTTAGGCTGACTCTTCAACTTTAAGTGAATAATAGGTAATAAAATCATAGATAAATAAAATATTTCATTAGTGCTTGTAGTACTTCTATGAGTTTTATAAGGGTGGATAACACAACTGCAGGAATTCCTATATATTGTGTTACATGATTTGTAGAATCATAATAATAATCTGTCATATCACATCAGTGACAGCATGATGTCATTTATTGCCCTTTAGTCCATGTTTCTTAAAGTATTTTCTGATGTTATTCCTTCATAAACGATAAACCAGTATTATCCTACATTTTTGTGAAAGCTTTGGCTAATACAAGGAAAATTAGGTCATGCACATATTCTAAAATAAGAGTGTGAATTTTCAGGTGAAAAACCAATGCACTCTAACAGAAGTGGGAAAAGGGTAAATCACAGGTCAGAAGAAATTGCATAAGCATATCAAGCATACCAAGATTCAGACCTTGGTTTGTGGAACTATAGGACTGAGATTGGGAGGAACAAGTATGTCATGCTAGTTTGCTTTCAAAATCTGATGAACCAATAAATATATTTGCAATAACTTAAAATGTCTGAAGCAATTATGTGCATGCAAATGCTAAAACAAATCCCTGAGGATTTTTTTTTAACTGTGATGGAAGAAAACTGTTCAAGTAAAAATAATTTGATGTTCTCTATATGTCTTGTTCTTCATTTGATTCTATACCTTCAACAATCACTTACTTTAAGCATTTTATTTGAAGCTGCAGTAGGAGTTTCGCTCTTATGTGCCAGTTGGTAAAAACAGGACTGTGAGGGATATCCAAGGGATTACATGTGATGATTAAATTTTGTTATGGCTAAACTATGTCTGGATTAGTTGATTCAATTTTTAGGCAGCAAATGGTCTTTCAGGTTTATAAAATGTATTTTTAAATACTATTATTTATAGTAAGTGCTGAAGAAAAATTCTCTTTTATTGCAGAGAACTAAAAATTATCTCTTTTAAATGGTCGCTGGCATTTTCACTGAAGAAAACTGTGTAATGGAAATGGATTCTTGGCTGCTCCATTTTACCCATATATTTTTGTTCATATCATTAAAATTTTGTAAAGACAGCCAGGAAAACAAATTCAGAAGAGCACCACAAATCTAAACTGGCCAGTTTTGGGTCCTGACTTTAAGCTTTAAAGCCAAGATTCTGCCTTTTTAAAGCCAGGGGACACAGCCACTAAACGAGTCTATAAAAAGACTGTGGTCCTTTTAAAGGGGCCCGTGGTAGTGCACACGCGTTGGCATAATTATCTTTTGTAGAACTAATTAATTCACACAGCTGGATGTCACTGTAGAGACTGACATTGCACTTGGAACAAATGTCTAAAACTCCCTGAGATTTTGAGCTACGCATTCGGAAAAAATCCATAAGCCCCAGGATTTATAATGCAATGGAAGCAGTAAGAGATTACTGGACTGCTACTGCCAGCAATATTTAAGGATAGAGTAGGCATCAGTCTGCAGGAAACTCTTAAGCAGAGCCTGACTCTGATCATGCAGATCCTAGCACAAACTTCAGAGTAAGAGCCTCAGATCACTTAGAAATACTTTGAGTCTGTGTCTACACTCCTTGACTAACTTCCATGGAAGATTTGAAGCCTCTGCTGTGCTGTGCTTTGCCAGTTAGGCCCAGCTCTGCTATTTAATCACATTAAAATCCTACTTGATGGGGTATAAGGAGATACACTAGATGATTGTGCAGAATTCTTATTTTATGAAAATTGATTTTTTGGTTTGTTTGTTTCACTTAATCTGCACATAATTTTTAATGAAAAAGCCCTGTGGACTGCATATGAACAATATAATATATTCTTGAAATCTACATTAGCAGCTCCCTTCATGATATAAGGGGATACATGCTGGTGTATGTATATTAATGCTTGGAGCATTAATCCACTGATCTGCAGTGGTGTAGCTCAAGTGCCTTCACTGAGACTAGTGACATTTACAAAGTATTCCATGGCATATCACAGCTCAGTGACCTGCTGAGTTCTTTGGAGACAAAGCTACTGTGCATTGCTGATTATGATGCTAGGCTGATACATCCATGTCACTGTTTGAGCAACTTGAGAAGTTAGTGCAAAAATCAGAGTTGTATTTGATACATTCCATGAAGTAAGTTAATCAAGGGTCATTGCATGCCCCGAGAGAGAGAGAACAAACTTTTATGGATTATAAATGGGAGAGTAACATCTCTTTTTGTCACTCTTATTTAGTGTAAATTGCAAAGTCTTTGAAAAGATTACTGCTACTCCTGCAAAGCAGTGACCCCTTCTGACAGCAGACAATTATTCCTTACACCTCTGGATGGAAGCTTCTATTCTTACAGAAGGTAAAAAATCCCTATCCTATGAAAAAGATCCTTATCCTCTAACACCTTTCTAAATATCTACGAGTACTAAATGCTTGCTTGATAACACAGACAGCACTTGCAGCCTTTTCCAGCTTGGAAGTGCACCTCTGATTCACACCCACTGCAGGCAACCTTTCCCTGAGTAGTGAGGGGTGAAGGGCAGAAGTGCTTACATGTGCCTGAAACTCATAAAGCTTGTAGGCCTGTTCCAGGAGTCTCCTGCGCTGTTCCACTTTGGACTTGAGGGCCCTCCAGTTGGTCACTATTGCCTGCTGCTTTGTATTCAGCTCTTCCACCTGCTTCTTGGAGCAATGGGGCAGCACGGGATCTGCAGAGTGGATCAGCTCCTGCAGCTGTTCACAGGGGATGAAGGAAGAGGGTAAGAAGGAGAGCATCATGGAGATCCTGCTTATATTAGAAAACTTCTGAAAAGCACTGTCTTTTCTGTACATGCAAATACAATTCAAGCAACATTTTCTGACTTAGCTTTTTCCATAGTACACAAAAACTTCTCTAGTGTCTGTTCTATGAAGTAATAGCGACATCCAGTGTTTGCCAAGGCTCATCACAACAGTGATTTTTCAGAGGCAGATTTTGTTTTCTCTTTTTACTATACTGTTTATTATATGAATAATGAAGGTAGTATTATTATAATTGCTATTATAATGCAAGTAATATCCAACCTTTCCTTTTTTTCCTCCTTGACCATATAGCTTAACTCTGACTACATTCTCTTCATGCATGTCTCATGCTTTTTTATCTTTAAAAGTAATGAGAAGCTGATGGGATCAATTCTAATGTTACTGCCCCAACGCCAAAATATTTGAGGCCACTGATAAGTAATACCGGGATAACTTCAGTAATCTCAGCATAACTCATGCTGTGTTTTACACTGTATATTACTCTTGTATACTATTACAGATATTAAACAAAGGAGTGAAAACTCATACAAGTTTTATTGGTTTGTTGAAGCCAAACAAGTCCTCCATATACAAGATAGCTGTCCTCATGAGCTAAATTTTTTATATATTTGTATTGTGAGCCCCATCCTTTTTTCTCACAGTCCAATTTGTACCAATATTAATTTTCCCTGCACATAAAATTGATTCTGGACTTTTCTCTGTAATCACACTTTGAAGACAATAAGCATATCACAAAGCCTGGCATTATCCTGCATTTCAAACCATGATCAAAAATAGCCCTGCAAATCACTTCAACAGTCAGTAATTATTACAGTACATGCCTTATTTGAAAAGTTTTAATTACCTACTTTGTCACTGCCAAAAGACCTTGAATAAATAAAAAACTCAGAAAACTAAGGAAAATCCCTAGAGATTGCCAAGCTTTCTGTGAGAGACAGTAATAATTTGGTTCACATACCAAATTATTTTTATGCTTATCTTGGAAACGAACTTTGGCTGCAAATCGAAGACCACAAGTGACTGTCATTACCTGCTGCTCATTCCCAGAGAGCTCGTGCTCCAAGGCCACGTGGTTCCGGAGCTGGGTTTGTACACCTCTCATGTCCTTAGCAACATCATCTGGAATGCTTTTGGACTTCTCCTAGAAGGAAGAAATCAGAGAAAGCTTTCTTTTTTTCCCACCTCTAAGCAAAACTCACTACAAGCCTACATTAAATAATGTTGGGTACAGTAGCTCATACTGCACCCTTGAGGACATTCTGAGTTACTCAACTATGATATCTAAAAGGAAACCAGAAAAATCTCTCCTAGTAACTCACTTCTAAATATCTTAATAGCTAAGCTACTCAAATGGACTGTTAGAAATGACAGTTTGTGTCTTTCCTTGGTCAGACAATACAAGAAAATACCTTACAGGCTTTGTGTTTGGAATCAATCTTGAATACCTACTGCAGTGACAGGGAATTCTTAAAAGTAGCATTAACAAGCAATAGTTTCAGTCCATTCTTTGAGATACAGGTGGTCTTCCTGTGAACCATCTTTAGATAAAAGTTTAGTTATAGATGCACAAGAAAGATTACTGTAGAGTTGAGAGAAATGGAAGGACCATTACATAAATAGAAACTTAAATGTTTTTTTTTTAATTCAGCAAAGGTTCTGAAGGGATTTAGTTGCTACCCAGACATGCATTGGAAATGCATGCAAAAAGAAAAGGCATTTCAGCTGGACAACAGCACCGTTGCTAAAATTACTAGAAATTTGTTCCAGGTCAATTTAAGGAAAATTAGCATTAGTAACATTTCTTACTGTTGAAGAACAGCATTTCTGCAACAGAATCACAGGGTAGTTTGGGATATCAACAATGCATCTCGGTAAGGTGCTATAAAAGGAGATGGATGTTGTAGTTGTCTATACTATGATGGCACTGGAGCTGGTGACTTAAACCTAATACTATGTTCCTGTGAGAACAGGCTTTCCCTGATAGGCTTCTGAGCAGGGTACACAGGAAGGGATGGACAAGATGACTGCTCTCCTTCCCTGATATGAAGCTATTAACAGGATGCAATGCAAGAAGGGCGTAGTGGTTGCCTGGACCAAACTCAGCATGAGGATAAACCAACAGCTGGTCTGTGAAGTGTTTCTGAACCCCTACTTGTCACTGTCTCAGCACTAACTACTTAGGCACTGAAGTTAAATAAGCACCAGATTCTGAAAATCCCAGCTGGTAAATGGTGAAATATTATGTTTGATTTTCTCTTCATGACAGGGGAAGAAAACAGAAATACCATGGTTGAATGGGGCAGCCTCTGCCAGCATAAACAAGTAGAAAATTCATCACATGTAATCAAACAAAGCCCTGTTGCCTTGCAAACAGTGGGAACCCCTTGGATCGCTGCCTCCTGTAAACATCTGCGTTAGGGAAACCACACCTCTCATTACAGCAAGGATGTGGTTTCTCTGTGAAATTCTTCAGGATGTTCTGATAAAACAGAAGGCTGAAGATTATCTGGGGGGAATTCTTCCCCGTAATTTTCATGCTGGGACTGTTTGAAATTATTGCCAGAATTGGGCACTGTAACGAGAGGAAAAGATTTTTGGCTCAGCTTTTCACATCAGGTCACATGACTGCCTGACAACCTTCCAGGCTAATGGTCACTGTAATCCAAACAAATGCCTTTTTCACAGGAGAGTTCTTCAGCACACATAAAACTACAACACTGTACAAAGAACCACCATGGTCAAGCATTAGTTTCTCAGGCCTGATGACTGCAAACGACATCATTGCATGCACTTCACTCTGAGGCTCCTTAGTTCAAGTCCTGATCTTCTCAGCTTTTCCCACAGATCAGCAACTCCAGCTCCACCTAATTTCACCAATGGTTCTCATAAGGTAAGCAATCCAGTGACTAATGATTATCCAGGATTTTATTTTAATGTTACGAGTAATCACACTGGCTCCTTACTGAGAATTTTTTTGAAGTCAGCATTAGGAGTACTAAGAATCATAAGAATATTTAATAGAAAAAACTGAAATAAAGTTTGCATTATGTGAGATTTTCCTATTAATTTTTACCTTAATATGGGCCAGAGCATCTGTCAGATCTTGGTAACACTTGTGAATCGCCTCAGCATCTCTCAGCCGCTCACCTCGTAATCTGGTCATTTCTAACAGCTCCTCCCAAGAGTTCCTTCAAGGTAGAATGGGGAAAAGAATCATGTAAAACATTTAAACTAGGAATAAAGAGACCAGCACTCTGATGAAAGACTGAAAACAAAACCTGCTCTTGCTTAGTTTTTAATTTCTGCCTTTAAATCCTGTTGGAGTGATTCTCTGAATGGCAGCATGTCTCTCACCCTACTCTGTCTTCCTGACATAAAGAAATGGTGCTATTTAAGAGTTCCCCCCTCAACTGACTTTTCAGGTTTTATATGTAGTACTTGGAGGACTGAGTCACGGAATCATAGAATATCCTGAGTTGGAAAGACCCACAAGAATCATTGAAGTCCAGCTCCTGGCCATGCACAAAACACCCCAAGAATCACATCATGCACCTGATAGCCTTGTCCAAACACTACTTGAACTCTGTCAGGGTGATGTGACTGCTTCCCTGGGGAGTCTGTTCTAGTGCCCAACCATCCTCTGGGTGAAAAACCTTTTCCTAATGTCCAACTTAAATCTTCCCTGACTCAGCTTCAGGCCATTCCCTTGGTCCTGCCACTGGTCATCACAGAGAAGAGATCAGTGTCTGCTCCTCTTCTTCCTCTCACAAGAAAGTTGCAGATTGCAATGAGGTCTCCCCTTAAGTCTTCTCCAGGCTGAACAGACCAAGTGACCTCAGCCACTCCTCATATGGATTCCCCTTGAGGCCTTTCAACATCTTTGTGGCCCTTCTTTGGACACTCTCTAATAGTTTAATAACTGTCTTATATTCTGGTGACCACAACTGCCTGCAGACACACTATTCCTTTGGGCCAGTTTGGACTGATGCCAGAAGTAAGACGCTCAGAGCATCTTAATGTTATTCTGCAGAACAGTCATGGGATTCAAACCTGAAATTAAGAAGCAATAAAAAGCATCTAAACTCTGAGCCTTTCAGCTGGTGGTCCCCTTTCAAAGGGAAGAGGAAGCTGACCTTGTAAAGCACCTCCAAAGCAATTTACAAGAAGACAAAGCAGCAAGTAAATGATGTTTACTTTTAAATGAGGCTGGAAGCAACTCTATATCCTGAGCAAACCACATAGTTTGCAGTTAGAGGATCAGGAGGACATGCCTTGTCCTTTTTTAGTTTCTTGTTAATTCCTCCTCTTCAATAGCAAATGGAAAGGACAAAGCATTTTAGACCTTACACAGGGCTCCTACCTTAGTTGTTTCTGCATCTGTCGAATTTCCCAGGACTCAGAATACCCTTGGCTCAGCAAGTTGTCTGCCAGCTGCTGGAAAGCCACAACCCTTTTCCCAGATGCTTCCAACTGGTGTCGGAATGTGTCATATTTGGCACAAAGTTGCTTTAGAAGGGAAAACAAGGAAAACTGATTTGAGTGCTCTCTTTTTCCAAACATACCTGCTCATCTATCAGAACACAGCCAAAAACCAGATAATAAGCTGATAACACTTAGAGATTGAGAAAGTGCAGAGAATGACTGAATTCTACCTTCAAAGACCATGAAGCAAACCCTTAGCAAAATGTGAGGTTTGTGACGCAAATGGGAGGCAGAAAGATTTTTACTGGGGATAGAAACAAACATTCTATGTGCAATGAATTTCAATTATAAAATTATGTGTTTTTACTTAATGATGCAAATGTGCATTCAGTACTGTATTCAGTGCTGATAATGTAGTCTGGTTTCTAGGGCACAAGCTATTTTGAAATAAATTATAAAAATGAAGATTCTGAATGGTTAGTGATTTGTAACAGGCTCACATTAGATTGGTTTCTATGCCATGTGAAGACGTATACCGAGAGATTGCTTTATATTAGCAATCACAATTAAAAAAACACCAAAAAACCAAAACAAATGGATACCATACTGAAATATCTACATATTAAAAATAGAAAGGATTTGCTCTCTGAAGGTGTAGACATTTTAGCATGCAGTTGTTTCAGACAGCTCAGCCCTCATAGTAACAGGATGCAATACTGCCTGATCTTCAATGCATCCCATCCACTTCACCCGTTTCTCTTCCCATCTTCCAGATATTTATACTTATTTCTTACTCTGTCTTTTAAGTTATCAAGGACAACCTTAGTATCTGTTTGCAGTCTCACTACATACAGTTTATTTGATTTTTTATCTGTTACTCAAAAAACTCACCAAAACATGTTCATAATCATTTCCATAGTCTTCAGAGCTGGCTGTTTGTTTCTGCTGAGTGATCCAGTCTTCCAGATCTTCATATTCTCGTAGAAACTCATGCAAGACAAGAGTTTCATTGAGCTTCTTCCCTCTGTTGGGGGAAGGAGACAAGATAATATAATTAATAACATAAGAGAAGAGAGATCAGTAACTTTCTTTCAATGAATCTCCAAAACCATCAAGACTATCTGTAATATAGAGCTGACGTTTTCTCAGATTTGGAAATTATGATGGTAAGATGACAGCTGTCAGGCCAGGTTATGCTCATCTCATTAGATGATTTTCCCAGAAGAGCACTGTGTCTATCTGAGCTCTATCTGTATCGAGGTTCTGTTTTTGATTTTGGTTGGGATTTGTTGTTATTGCTTTTGCTATTTTTTTTTTTTCTTTCCATGACAAAGAATACCCTTTATTTTTTTCCAGATCTGTCCTGATTTGTCTTTCTAAAGATAATTGAATTGCTTGTGAAAATGAGAAGGAGCTATTTCCTGAGCATCAGAAAAGCAGATGCTATGAAAGCCTTTGCATGTAATTCTCATATTGCTTGTTTGGCAGAATTGCTCAAACCTGTTACGTATTTCCAATGGTCTAGATTATTTTATAATTCAGCCAGACATGTTACAGGACTTCCACATCAAAAAAATATATCAGTTTTCCATCTGCTAGCCTGCCATCGTGCAAATATTCCAGGAAGGAAGAATCTGGCTTCCCAGTTTGAGTCACAAACGTTCATCACAAGAGATGTAACTTTGTTAAGAGTCCAGTCCAAGAATGCAGATCAGAGGTGCAAACTGGAGCACCAATAAGGCACCACGAGACCCAGGTTAACATTTAGAAAGAATGAAAATAAAACATTTCTGTGTTCAACACACAGAAGGGTTTTGCTATTTTAGATTATTTCTTTTTCTGAGCTTTTAATTCAGTTTTTTCTATAGATGCTTTTACTTTTTCAACCATAAACAAGATTAAAAATGAAAGGTAAAATACCAGCATTTTCTTTAGGTTTAATTATTCTAGTATTCAGATTGATTTATTTGTTTTTCTGAGTGAAATTTTTGTGGGGGAAAAATCTAAAGATGTTCAGACATTTTTTCCTTTTTGAAAACAAACTAGAAGTGTTAAAACCCTTTGTACAAGCCAATTGTCCTGTTGTAAATATTTTGCTGTCATAATAACTGAAAGAGATTAAATGACTAATTCAAGAATAAAAGCCTTCCTATACTATACTTCTTATACTTCCTATGCAGAGTCACTGGGCATATAAATAAGTGTATCCATTATTGTCTCCCTTACAATATGTAAAAATCAAGAATTTTTCAAGTAACCTTAAGGGAACAGTCTAAAAATATCTTTTCCTATTGACAGCAGATTCTAAATACCATAAAAGCAAGCCAGAATCTGGCACCTCAAGGCACTTTACAGGGGATGATTAAAGGTAAAGACGAAATTTGTAGTTATCAAATCCTTAATATGTAGCAAAACTCCTTGAATGATTTTGCAGAGGTCTTGTTTAGTAAAATGAAAAGCTCATAAATGCACAGAATTATAATATAGTAACAAGTAATTTCCTAAATGTAATTGAAAAAGGAGATAATATTTAATTATAAAATTATAAAAGTAAAACAAAATTAATAACAACATTATAATTATAATTGTTATTAATAACTTATTTGTAATATAATTAATATAAAATTCCAGTGAAGTAACTGGAGATATCCTTTATTGTTTTCACTGGGCTTTGAATCTAATCTAGGATCCAAGAGGGAGTTCTGGTTTATACCTTGCTGCTGCTAGCTCCTGTAACTCTTGGAGTCTTGAATGAACCTGTTCCTTTGGTGCATCAACCTCAGTATACTGGATGGACCCCACAAGAGGAAGAGTTTGGGCACTTTCACTCAGTTCTTTCAACATATCTTGGTAAATGGCAATCTCATGCTCCAGTGCCTGACAAAGAAAAACAGTGAATTTGTCTGAGATAACCACTCCTTGGGAACAGCCTAGGGTGTAGTGATTGAAAGAGAAATACTTTTGGGAAGGATGTGACATTTCCAAGACTTGATCAATTTTAGATTATTTTCTAGCAACATTCAAAAAAAAAAAGTACAGAAATTCAAAGAAAATAGATGAGCAAAGACAATTAGAATTCCTTGATGGAATATTGGAAAAAGTGTTCCTGGATTATACTGTATCTGTATCTTTGATTTTAGGAAAAAAAATTACAAAGATTCTGCAGGCATCTGTTGAAACTGAAAAGCAGATAGTCAGTTTTGGCCTCAGAAGAATATGAGAATATTCACTATCCTCCTTTTCCCCCAAACTACATTTTACCAACCAGGTTAGTAAACTGCACTGATTTCTGCTATCAGTCTATCCATACGTAGACACCTATCAATGCAAAATATCCTGTAGATGGCTGGGCACCCAACTATCAATGAGATAACCAATTTTATGACTGCAGAAAGACCAAAAGATCAGGCTAGCCTACAGAATTTAAGCAGAGAAATACCTTATGTTTCTTGATCAGTTTCAGTGTTCCATCTTCGTCTTTACCGTAGTCCTTGCTTGTTACAAGTGGATATTTTTCTGCTATCCAAGCCTCCAGGTCTGAAGTATTCATTAAAAACTATCAGTTAAAGAGAAAACAAATGAGCTTCAACTTTCAAAACATTCACAACATTTTGTTTAATTTAATAAATTTTAAATAGATGGTGCACTGTAAGGCTTACTGTAATGTTTTATTAAATATTTATTTCACTGTTCTCTGTGAAATCATAAAATAATGAAGTGGTCACGGATGGATGACTTCAGTGCAGGATAACTAAGTGTATAACATCAGGGGCATTTCTCCTTCCCCTCCCTGAGAAGTTCAAATCAATAAAAGAATCAGGCTTCATAAAGTCTACAGTACTGAGAAGTGTTTGTATGTACAGAGGAAATAAAGGCCAGATGATCAAATACGCCAGGGAACATGCTTTAGCTGGGCCTGTGAACTCCATGCAAATGCTGTTTATGTCAATAAAATTGCATGTGCTATCTGAATAACTGCACTCCTACATGACCCACTGATGACAGAAAATTTGGATTATTGATATAAATATTTGCATGAAATTTTAGGGTTTTTTTAAACAGGCTAAGCATGAAGGTCCAGAAGACTACAGAAAATAATAAAGCCAAAATCCCTAACTTGCTCTGAGAGTGATTAACATTATCTGTTCCTCAGTATCATTTTATATCATTTATCAGCCTGGAAAATTGTTGCATGAAACAGGTAAAGAATGGATAGCACAAGAAATCCCCTCTTTTCTGACTTGCATATCATAATTCTACAGCATGAAGGGCCAGTTCAGAATCCATTACATTAAGAAATCAAAGCCTGAGACTGTATAAAGACAGAGAAAGAAACCACTACCAGGAGCAGTGTGTGTTCAGTGCACAGCCATTTGGGATGGGTATAGAAACCCAAAAGAACCCTGTAGAGCAGCAGTTTGAGAGTGGGGGCTGCATTCAGCTATGTAATCCAGCCCTCCATTCACATGAGTCTGGCCTCAAGCAGCTGAAGAGTACCAGTCCCAGCAAAGCTTTTTTTAAATTCTCTTTAACACTTTGGTACTCTAGTTTGTCTGAAGAAGCTACTGCGTAAGCTCTTTGCTTTAATTTGTACCTCCTGGAAGCCAACTGAGTGCTGCAGCTGCTTCATCCTTTCCTCACAGGACTCCTCCAAGCCCTGCCAGGCAGCCACAAGCTCCTGGCATTTCTCACTTATTTTCTGAGCTGATGGGTGCTGGCCTACAATCATTGTCTTTCCTTTATCCAGGACCCGCTGGACTTGCTGTTTGTGGGCATTCACTTCTGCTTGCAACTCCTGGGAATAAGATAAAAGAAAAAACAGGAATAAAGGAAGATATGTGAGGACAAGTAAATTCTGTGTGCTGCTAATCCTAAGCAAAACTGGCAGCTGGTGACAGTGGGTAGAGTACAGCAAGTGGACACCAGGACTGTCTTATTTCTACCACATCTGCAGCCTCAGTCGCCAGTGCCAGCCCCACTCACAAAATGCTCTGCTCTTGGTACTGCCCTTGAGAGAGGAGGGAAGGGTGTGTAAGGAACAGCACACATCCCTGAACTTCCCTACACCAAAGCCTCTCTTTTCCATGCTCCTGCCCCTTTCCCTGTCCAGCAGCCAGGGAGGTTTGGAAGATGGAACAGATTACAGGATGTGACACAAACCAGGGAGAATCAGAAAAAATGTTGACCTGGTGGTGGAAAAATAAAATATTCAAGAGGATGAAGGGGCTGGAGGATGATGCAGAGAGAGACATTGTCATCAGTACCATGAAAACTATTGGACTACTGCTCCATAAATCCTCCCCACTGGTCTCATAACTGTTCTCATGAGATTTGCAATTAAGGTTCTGCAAAATCCAGCATTGCTTGTGGTGCAGGACAGCTGAGGTGTCCCTCTGGCTGTGAGGAACTGCTGCAAAGAATCAAACTTCCCAGAAATCAGCATCAACCTGTCCTTATAAATGCAGTGACTGAAACTTGTTCAGACCATTTTAAGAGCTGTAGAGATTTAAGATAATTTTTAAATGCCTGTTATGTGCTCTCCTAGAAAATCCAGAATGCACAAACCTCAAGACTGAACGTATAATGAAGCCATAAGCATAAAACTACAATTGTTTTATTTAGTTTACATTTTTTTTCTATTTAGTGTCAAATACACTACTTTTTTATCATCTTTTAATGGGAAGATATATGCAATTTCTCATATTAATAATACTCCATAATACGACAAATTTTGCAGTTCTCACAGGAATGTCATATTTGCTCTGGAATTCTGTGTGGATCCACTGAAACATTTTAGCTGGACTAGAGCTGGAATCAGTGAATGTACTCATTGGAAGCTTTGACTGTGCAGGGGCAGGTGTGGGTTTGTAGGCTGAGGTGAAGAGCAGTGTGTCACCATGCTGTGAAGCACTTGATTAAAGGAGTTACCTTGTGCTTTTGCAACAGGTTTTGAGCCACATCCAAGGACTTCCCGCAGTTGGTGGAATGGGCAATAGGCAAGCGCTCATTGATCCAGTTCAGTTCCATGTCGTGGTAATGGTAGAACTCATAAAGATCCACGGCAGCTTCCAGCAACTTACGCCTCTCATAAAGAGGTGCTTGCAAAGACTCAAACCTAGGGGTCATCCATTAAATATATGTTAAAACAAAGATCATTCCCTTCATTCTGCCAAGGGAATTAGGCTACAACACCATTGTGAATATCTTGAAACACTGAGCATTTCTTTGCAATTAAATTTCAATAGTTAGTGCTGACTGCACATACAAGGATCCTTTGGCAAACAGACCTATATGATAACACTAAATGTAAGCAGAGAAAAAATTATTTACACTTTTAGGCTTGTCATGTGTACTATGATATATTGAATGCTGGATCACTGTACCTCTTACAAATCAGTGGACAACTTGTGGATAAGAAAGGGACTAGAGGAGGAGTGCAGCTGGCAAGGAGCAATGTTCAGTCATAAAGGTTGAGGTGGGTCAACAAGCAGCTGTGTAAACTTAATCAACTAAGAGAATTTTTTACAAGGTAGAAAAAAACCCGCTATTTGTCACAAGAGATGGGTGGAGACCAAAAACAGAGGGACACAGTACCTTTTCAGATATTTCTGTGTTTCATCCAGAATCCTCTGGGAGTCAAAGTGATTGGTGGCCATTTTCCTTGCATGAGATACAATGGCATTCATTTTCTCTGCCAGCTCACGTGTCTCATTTTCCAGTTGTCTGTGCTGCTTGAGTAGATCACGGCTGGAGCGCAAATCATGGCCTGTCTCAGATTCCTGAAGAACTTTCTCAATTTTTTCTATCTTCTTTTTGGCATCCTGCCAGGAAAAGATTACAGCACATTCATACTGTCCTTTTAACAACATTTTCTTTCACTCACCCCCTTCTATGACAGCTTCTGGACGCAATTTTTAAATCCAATTGTCCTTTCTTGGTAATAGGATGGCTGGATGTCTCTAAGAGACATCTTCTGGGAATATTTTGTTTTGTGAACTATTTTGGAGTACTCTTCTCTCTGAGACACTAAAGCACATCATTGAAAACAGTCTCTTTGAAATATCCTCAGCAACATAATATAAAAGAGTCAAACAATCTTCAAAGACTTCAGATTGTAGCTATAACACAACAGCAGTTCCATTCTTAATGGTCTCAAAACAGCTTCACAGCATATTGTTCTTGTTATAAAATTTGACTGGATGATGTGTGTTTAATACAGTGCCATGCCTGTGGCCCCCAGACTGCCCCCAGGCAAGCAGTTGTGTTTTCACAGCACTGACCCACTGACACAGAGTTTGGGTTGTTTTCCCAGTACAGGATGGCCACACAGATGCACTGCTGAGCCCGAGTTCAACAGCCTGATGCTTTGCTGGCACTGTTATTGTGCTCATAACTTTGAAGTGAGCTTGGACAGGATAATATTGGGGTTTCTTTCCTGAGACTGTAGACAAAATGGAGACCTCAAAAACCACTTCTATCTGGACAGTATTCTCTTTTATGTGGTGTCCACACAATAGAGGGACCAGGCTCCTAGGCCATTCCTCTCCTCTGTTCCTCATAACTTCCTGACCTGCAGCAGTTCCATGAGCTGTTCCTGCTGTCCAGCTTGTCTCAGTTTGTCACCGCGCTCTATCATCTTGCCATACAATTCCCTCCACTTCTTTTGAAGCTCTGACATCTTCTCCTGGACAGAAACTGCAGCATAGTGGTTGTCTTGAATCAATTGATTTCCTTTCTGGAGAAACACAGTGCATCATTTTATTAACAGATCAGCACCTATGAATTTTGGTAAAGATGATAAACTTAGCTCCAGAGCTGCATCACCTTTATCAGTGTTGTAAAGTGCTCCTCATTAGCCAACATTTCCTTCTCAGCAGCCTCATGCCACTTCAGCTTGCGTAGAACATTTGTTGGATCACGATAGGATTCATCTGATGCAATCTTGTACTTCTCTTCCATCCATATCAAAAGCTCAGCAGCGTCACGATTAAACTCCTTACAGAAAACAAACAGGATTAAATTGATTTAACTAATGAAGAAGTACGATCTTGAACTATAGACGAGGTTTTAAACCATCATAATATCTCTTGGTCCCTTTTTTACCACATTTACTAATCTATTGCCTGTAATTGTCAGTGAAGGTTTGCATTGTTGATAGAATATTTTAACCAGAAGAGGACAAATCCTCCAGTATAACTTTGTATCTCAGCATGGAAAACTAAGTTTGGTGCCAAAACGTACATTAACTGTACTAAGTTATTAAGGCCCAGAACAACAGTAAGTAATGAACAGAATAAACTTAACCAGTAGACAAAGCATTCTGTTGATATTTTTCATTCAGAAACTCTTTTTTTTTTTTTTTTTTT